>PVKB01000319.1:0-525000 GCA_004027205.1 Ctenodactylus gundi
TCTTGGCCACCAGGCTAGTTTGAGAGCTCCCAGTTCTAAGTCATTGAAACTCTTCCAGGCTAAAAGCTCGTCCACGCGTTGCATGGGTTTGGGGGGCATCGTGAGGGGTGCGGGGCGCTTAGTTTTCTCTGCCATGAAATCACGGCCCAAGTCGCGAAATCACGTTTGTCCCTACGACTCATTGTTCTACTTTTCCCCATGAGAAGTCTCAAGTCCTTAAAGCAAAATCGTTTGTTTCTTCTCACCCATCTTATAAAAGGCTGCAATGCCCAGAAAGGTTCAAATACAAACTCTGGCGTCTGCTTCTCAATAAATACAGGGGCTGTCATTGGGCGTTTGCATTTTCCTATCTTAAACGCTTCGAATGAGCAACTAGAAATTACTTCGGGATGTAACACACCTCTGTGTAACTATGAAGATCCTACTAAATGATTTCAGCGTGATATTTTCAAAAATGCTGCATTGATGCTGTAACTCAAAGCATCCTTCATTCCTTGCTTTAGTTCATTCAGCACTTCTCCAGATTGCACATTTTTCATATATAAAAGGAGATTAAAATATACCTTTATTCTTCCAGGAAAACCAACATTTGAGCTAGACCCTGCATTAAAAAGGAGAAGCACCCAAAATTACATAACCAGTTTTAACATTATATTCTTCTCCGGCTAGGAATTAAGTCATGGCCACCACCTGACGCGTGTAACCAATCTGCTGAGAGCAGAGCAAGCGCCCCTCCTCGCCACCCCCCAGAACTGGTCCGAAACAGGATTGAACCGCTTCTAACAAAGGGTGGAAACTTAGAAAAACAAGCTTAGAGTCGCCTATATTCCCACAATATGACCATTTAGACAATAGATTGGAAATCTCAGGATTCCTTCTCCCTCTGACAACCCTCGATCTCCTCCTTCGAGCCCAAAATCGAACGCAATGTGCCGTATACTTTTCAATTCCATCTGACTGGCATGGGTTTCATTGAATGCACGTTCCAAAGTTAGACACGATGCTCGGGAAGGCATGTTACCGACCCCGAATGGCTTTTAAAACGAACTCAATACCTATCATTCTGATAGGTACTATTCTTTAAAATGAAAGAAAATCTGATGTGAATTTCTGAAGGAATTGGAAAGAATAAGGCAAAAACACGTGGGGTGTCCATACCATATGTCAAAATAAAGCCATCGCAACCCTGGATGAAAGAACAATGATCCATGATTTAAAGTCTTTCGCATACTCAATATTAAAATGAAATCCATCTATTTAACCTTAAAATGTTACTCCATCTCTTCACCGAAGCGCAGGTTTTGGATCTAAGGTTGTAAAGTCAAAAAGGAAAAATTCATGTTGGACTGCAGCTTTTTAGAAATTCGCTTTAAAAAAGATGAGTAAACATGACTGCAGAGAATTGAAATTGAATTTGTAAGTCAGATGCAAATGGATTCCCAGTGCTGTGGCACTGATCAAGGCGGGTACCGAGACAGTTGAGTAAGTGCAGTTTGCAGTCACTTTGCGGATGCCCGCATTCATGACGGCTCGGCCGCGACGAACGTCAAGGGGAACCCAGATCTTCCAACTTTGCCAGCCTTTAGCAAACTGCGATCTTATACAGGTAAGAGAATCACATTCAACAAGAACAGTTAAAAAGGTCCTTTTCCAAACGTGATGAAGCTGACTTACGTTAAAAACAAAACAAAACAAAACAAAAAAACTTACCTCTTTCGTGCCCGATTAGGATGTCTTTATGGTTGAAATATTCTACTTCTTCGGTGTAATTCTGTGTGTAGGCAGTGTTGGAGCCGGCGTTTCTTGATTCCGTCCAGCGCACTTTCGCATGTCCTCTCGCATGAATTTTTAGCGATTTGACTCGAATTTCCCCCGTAACTTCTAAATTCACCCTTCCTGAGACAGTATCCCCACTAGAATACACGGGGACATTGCTGTCATTAAGACAGTCAAAGCTTATCGTCAAGCTCTTCACCTTTCCCAGCACCATGATTGTAACAAAAACGTATAAAAATATAATGTAAGAGCGGAAAAAAAAACCCCAGAATGTCAAGATCGCATGTAAAATGTGATCTTCACACGGATCGATCTCCTTGCCGTGCAAAAAGAAAATAACCTTGCAGGCCGAATTAGGGATTCTCTACGAACAGTTCATTGAGATTTCTTACAAAGTCAGGGCAGCCGCGCAGACGGCCGCTCCGCCGCGATCCTGCCGCCCGAGTGGTCTCCTTACAAAGACGGCCGCCGGACGCTGCCAGCTCACTTTAAGAGCAGCTTTGTGAAAAACAACCCCAGTGCGCAGGCGCACGCTGCCGCCGCCGCGGCCCGCCCTCCGCGCGCGCTCCCCCTCCGCGCGCGCTCCCCCGCCTCCCGCGCGTGTGCGCGCCGCCGGTGCGCCCGCGCTCGGTGTCGCGTCGGGTGAGGACGCGGCGCGGCCGACCGGCGGCGGGACCTGGCGTCTTCCCCGCGGTCGGGCACCCCGCGCCGTCCGCGCGCGCCGGCGCCGGAGCCCGGACCCGGCGTCCTGGGAGGCGGAGGCCGGGGTGCGGGTTCGAGCCCCGCCGGGGCGACGCCGCGCGCCCGGCCTCGGAGTCCGGCGCTAAACCCGGGCCGGCGGAGGATGGGAGTCTCGGGATGCAGGCCCGGGCGCCATGCCCGGCGCGGGCGGGCCGCCGGCCTGGAGGAGGCGGGCGCGTGGGCCGCAGGGCCGGCGGGGCCCGGCGAGTGACTTTCAAAAGGAAATGTCATGCAAGCCAGGCCAGAAAGACCGTCCCAGACGAGAGCGCCCTCGGCTTGCAGGGTTTAAAAGCAAACTACAGCGCAGGAAGCAGACGGACGGAGCGAGCCCGGACAGCGAGGACGGCGTCGTCGGGCCCTGCGGCTCCCTAGGAGCCCGTTCGTCTGTCTCCGCCCCAGGAAAGCAGCCGGGCCGTGTGCACACGAGCACCCGCCGCTTCCTCCAAGGCACCGGAGCCTCCGCCCGCCATCCTCGGCTTAAATCAGTTCAGTTTCGTAAAGCTTTATTTCTTTACGTTGAGAGCTGTGGGTCGGCCCACGTCGTAATGCCCATACTACATCTCAGTTGGGAGTTAAGTTTAAAAAAAAAGCCTTCATCACAATCACACGGGGATTCACAGCACAGCTGCTTGTGTATTTATTTTTTAAATTTACGACAGGGACTAGCTCTGTCCAGGCTGTTCCCGAACTCGTATGTGGCCCAGGCAGGCCTTGAGTTCAAGGTCATCCTCCTGCCTCAGCCACCCTAGTGCTTGGTTGATAGGCTTGCACTCCCATGCTTGGCAAATTTTTGTGAGTGCTGGGGGTGTTGATACCAGGGCCCGTGCAGGCTAGGCGGGTGCCTCGACCACTGAGTTGCCCCGCATCCCTGGTCAGTTCATTTAGATTATGGACAAGAACCAGGACTGCGGATAGAGAAATCCTGGGGGGAGGGGAGAGCCTGGAAGTATTATACACGTGACCTAAAATACTTTTGAAGACTTTTTTTTGGCTGTTCGTGTTTAACCACTAAATTCTTCTGCGTGGTGTATTTGTATAGGTTGAGCCTATGAGTCACAATAAGCTAAACTCACTGATCATGCTGGGTTTTTTTTTTTTTTTTTTTTTTTTTGAGACAAGTCTTGCTTTGTAGTCCAGGCTGGTCCTGAGCCCACCATGTAGCGCAGGCTGTTCTTGAACTCAGGGCAGTCCTCTTCCTCAGCCTCCGGAGTGCTGGGATTCTAGACATGGGCTACCACACCCTGCTTGTTTTCTTCATTTCCAAATAAACTAAATTTTACTTAGTTGATGAGGCAAAATCGTATACTTAACGGTGCAGTGAGAGTATAAATACGCATACAACTAGCTGGCAAGCCATTTGCCTTAATTTAGACTGTTAGGCTCTAAGTTATGAATTTGTGTATTTGATGGGGAACACTTTCACCTGTGGGTTGACGCCTGCTGGAAAGTCTAGGTAATGTTCCAGGAACTTCCTCCTGTCTTTGGAAACAGATACTGCTGGTGTCATGTCTCCTCCTAGTGGTAGAAGCGGTGAATTTGCTAAAAGTCAGCTTTTTGTCCGTGAGGAATGACACTCAAAGTACAGAACACTTGATTTTGAGATAGGGTCGTACTTACGAAGTTGCTAAGTTGTTCTGGCTGGGCTTGAACTTGGGATCTTCCTGCCTCAGCCTTCCAGAGTTCTCATATTACAGGCCTGCACAACCATGCCTAGCCCAAGTTTAGATTTAAAGTTACTAAAAGCAAGGGAACGACAACTGAATTTTTATCTCTATATTAGAATTTATTTCTGAAAAAAAATAAGGCTAACATTTAGACTAAAGTTGCAGTTAAGGAGTCTAATAAATTTTAGCTTGGAAAACTGTTTTACCAAATTAATTATTGTCACTATGTAGTTCACAGTGTTTGAAATTTTAGAATCTTTTACATCATTGCCTGTATTTTGCTGTTTTCATTTATTTTTCTTTAACTGCTGTAAGCAGTAGTAACTGGGAAATTGCGAAGAAATTCTTTAAACTGGGGGTCTCATTTATTTACCCTTAATTACATTTATTCTCTTTAGACTTGGTTACATAGGCTAAGCACGGCGACACATGCCTGTAATGCCAGAACTCAGCCTGAGGCAGGACAATTCCAAGTTTGAGCCCAGTTTGGGCAACTTTGTCACTTGGCAAAACCCTCTCTCAAAATAAAAAAATAATAATAAAAAAAGGGTAGCTGGGAGCTGGAGGAATAGCACAGCACTTAAGTGCTTTCCTAGCAAGCGCAAGCTCTGACTTCAGGACCCCAGCAACATGTAAACCAGGACTGGTGGTGCACGCCTGTGATCCTGTCACTTGGGAGGCTGAGTCAGGAGGATTGCCAAGAGTCGACCCTGTCTCAAAAAAAAAAAAAAAAGTCTGTGGAAATGCGTGTGTTTAATCCCAAATACTGAAAAAGAATGGTTACAGGACTATTTCTTAACTGAAGACTATTTCTTTGATTTTATTTCCCTTCTATTTAGTCAAGAACGAGTACTACAGAAACAATTCTGGCGCTTCTAAGTGCCTCTTTGTCTTGTCATTTCTAGAAGAGAAAACTTGAGCGTTCCCGCTCTTCCTTTCTCCCCTGTGGTCCTGGGATCAAGCCCAGGCCTTCCCACACAGCGATCTCCCCAGCCCATTCTGATTTTTATTTCTGAGGCAAAGTTATTGAGTGAGTCAGGCTGGGCATGAATTTGTGACCTTCTCGCCCCAGCCTTCCGGCGTCCTGGGATTATACATAGGCTTATGCCACCAGGCCCAACTCTTTCATTCCTTCGTTTCTGAGACAGGATCTGTAGTCCAAGCGGCCCTCACCTCACTGTGTATCCCAGGCTGGCCTGGAACTGGTGGCAGTCCTCCTGCCTCAGCCACCGCAGTGCTGGGATTAAAGGCATGCGCCACCACACCCACCAGCTGGGTCCTTTTGCTAATAACTCTCCATCTAAACATCCGCCCTTCAGGTTGCTGGCAAGGCTGGGAGTGCAGCCATGCACCGGAGCTGGGCTGGGCTCTGGCAGTCTGTGGCAGGAGTTGAACCCCCTCGTTTCCCCACTGAGCCTGCCTTCCGGTGTTTGCGCCTCCAGCCTCTGAACTCCCACCAAGTACATCCCCGTCCCCATCCGTGCTCGCTGGTCCCCCTGAGGCAGGGAGCAGGACATGCTGCTCCCTGGGCCCAGAATGGCTGTCCTGACCTGGCCGTCCTGACTTTGCCTCCTCTCCTGTGGCCCTTTCAGTGCGTCCCCTCGGCCTGACACAGAGCTGTTCCCCTGGGCATGGAGAGTGCCTTCTGGGTCCTCTGCTGGGGCTTCTTCAGAGTTCAGGCAGGACACCTGTTATGATGGTTGTTTCTTGCATTTTGAATTAGAATCCTCCCGCCCTCTCTCCTTTGGTTGTTGGTGGTGCTGCAGATTGAATCCAGAGCTTCACAGGAGCCGTATCCTCAGCCCACTTATTTTTTAGGACAGGGTCTCTCCTTAAGTGGCTAAATTGCCAAGGAAGTTTTTGAGCTAGTCATTCTTCTGCCTCAGCCTCCTGTGGTGCTAGGATTGGGTTAGCAATGTAGTTCAGTGCTTAGAGTGCTTGCCTAGTGTGCACAGGGCTCTAAATTCAACCCCCCGGTACCAAAAAAACATTAACTAAGCATGGTGGCACACGTCTGGCATTCCAGCACGTGGGAGGCTGAAGGAGGGCTGTGGTGTGTATTTTAGGCCACATAGTAAGATTCTGTCTCAAAAAAAAAATCCTGAATTGATGTATAAATTTTTGAACTCAACCCTAATAACTCTTATCAAACACTGCCAATGATGATTGTCAAGATACATAATATTGATGCAATACATCAAAATTATTGCGAGTATTACATTAAAATAATATCACATACTGTTTATATAGAACAAGACTTTTTTGTGGTTGTGGGACAGAGCCTGGGGCCTTTACTCTGGCTGTGTTCCTGGCCCTTTTTTATCTTCGATTTTGAGACTGAGTCTCACAGAGTTGCTAAATTGCCCACACTGTGCTCAAATTTGAAACTTTTTGCAATTGGTTTAAGAGAAACCATACTTGTAGTTTCATGTTGGTTTTTTAAAGAAAATATATCAAATCTTTGAGTAATCTATACTTTAACTGATATTCGATAAGGGTGAATGCTGGAGAACTGACTGAAAGTTTTGTTCTGTGTTTTTTAGCTCGGTTCTGGATTCCAAGATGTCACGATGCCCAGGTGGCCCTTTAACAGGAAGCACTGGTGTGGACTCTGGATACCAGAGGGGGGAACTCTCAAAGACTATCTAGCAACATGAGTAAGATTTGTGTTTTACATTGGAGAGTGAATTGCATGGTGTTTGCCGCAGTCTTAACAGATATTTTGGTATGTGTCGACTTTGTGATAATATTCAATACTAAATTTGTTTTGTTTTCTCTCACTAAGAAAAAAATTTTTTTGAGACAGATTCTCACTTTATAGTCTAGTCTGGTGGTGAACTCACTATGTAGCTCAGACTGGTCTAAAACTCATGGCAATCTTCCTGCCTCAGTTTCCCAAGAGCCGGGATTACAAGTGTGTGCTGCCATGCCTGGCTCATTAAGAGAAAATTTTAAAGCTGGGTCTGGGGGCATATCCCAGAGGTTAGAACACTTATCTTGCGTGCAGAGGCCCTGGATTTAATTCCCACATAAAAATCAGTCAGGCGTGGTGAAGCACATCTGTCATCCCAGCGCTCGGAGGCTGAGGCAGGAGAACTGTGGTATGTTCGAGGCTAGCCTTGGTTATGTAGAGAGTTCACCAACCTGGACTACAAAGCCAGACTCTGTCTCAAAACAAAAAACACAAAACAAAACAAAACAAAACAAAATTAACCCTGTCTCAAAAAAAAATTGTAAAACTACTCAGATGTGGTGAAGAAAGGCTGTATTCTCAGCACTCTGGGAGGCCGAGGCGGGCAGATCCAGCATTTGAGGTCAGCTTGGGCAATTTTGTTTACTTGTTTTTCATCAGGGACAATTTAGCAAGTTCAAGGACTGTCTGGCTTAGACAGTCAGACCTTGTCTTAAAAACAAAACAACACAAAGAAGAAGAAGAAGAAATACTGTAATTTATGTTTTGTGGATGTAATTTAGTCTGTTATGTTTTATTTCTTTTCTTTTTTGTGATATTGGGCATTGAGCCCAGGGCCTTTGCAATGTGTTATGTTCCTAGCCTTGGTTTTTTTTTTTTTTTTTTTTAATTTTAGTACAGGGTCTTGTAAATTGCCCAGGTGGGCTCAAACTTGGAATCCTCCTGACTCAGCCTCCCGTAGTGCTGAGATTACAGGTCTGCACTACGGAGCCTAGCTCAAATTCGTATTTGGCTGCATGGATTTTCATATTCTATATTTTGCTTGGAGAATATTGCTCTTCTGGTTTGCCTCTCTCTGTTGACATAGATGACTAGTGCTGTGAATGAGTAAGCTCTCAAGCTTTCTTCTGTGATACTGGGGATCACATCCAAGGCCTTTGTCCTAAGCTCCATCCCCAGCTATTTTTTTTACTTTCCTGTTTTTAGTTTTGAGACACTCTTACTCAGTTGTTTAGTTACTCAAACAGGACTTGAGCCTGTGATCCTCCTGCCTCAGCCTCACAAAGTGCTGGGATTGCCTGCCTGTTTTCCAGGCCCTGTGAGCCTGTTAACTATTTACTATCCTAGTTTTATTTACTGTAGTTGTGATTTTTATGTTGTCGTAATTAAAATTTCTCAGAATTATTGCTTTTCACTCCTCCTTAATTATGTGACTTTTCACGTGATCTGCTTCTTTTTGGGGGGAATTTACTGGAGGAATAAGCTGTGATCTAAAATCAGGAGAGCTTACTGGGAGAAGTGACAGCAGAGGGGGGCACATAGGGTCAAAGGCTTGCTGGGCACTTGCTGCTCTCAGCGTTCTCTTTCAGATGATCTTTCTGTTGTTTTCTTTAATTTTTGACAGATTGCTCTGTAGTCCAGGCTGGTCTTGAGCTCATAGCGATCCTCCTGCTTCAGCCTCCCCAGTACTGGGAGACAGGTGCACTATCATGCCTAACTAATGTGGTGCTGGGGGAACCCAACCTAGGGCTTTCTGCTTGCCAAGCAAGTGCTGTAACCACTAGGCTACACCCCCAGCCGTCAAATTACATTTCATTTTAGGATCAGGAAACAGGCAACAGATAAGCCTTGAAATCACACATTTTATCTGTGTTCTGGTGAATTCACATGGATAATTATCTCATGGTTTTATATTTATATTTTTGTAACATCGCTATCTTTTAAATCCAAATATAAGCAACCCAAAATCAGTATATTTTGGTGGAAAGAAGAGACAGCTGGGATTTCCTGCTCAAAATTGATACAACATTTTATAGTCATATATAAATTTCAAAATACTTGATTATAGAGGATATGATGGAAAGGTTTTAAATGCTTTATTATTTTGGACTTTGAAACCTATCTGAAGCTGGGCCCCATGCTGAGGTTTGTAATCGCAGTGCTCTGGGAGACTGAGGCAGAAGGACTGCAAGTTCGAGACCAGCCTGAGTAACTCAGCAACCTAATGGAACCCTGTCTTAAAACTAAAAAGAGACCTGAGGAGGTCTCTCAGCACGAAGGCCCTTGGTCGAATCCCTAGAACCACACACACGTGCATGTGCATGCATACATACACACTCATATGTACTTACAAGTGTCAAATGGTGGCCACTGGCTAGGAGTGAACTGTATAAAAATTCATCAACACATCAGTATAAGAAACTGGTCAGATCAGAGAGTGGTGATGCGTATCTGTCATCCCAGCACACCCAGTGAGGCTGAGGCAGGAGGTTGGCTGTGAGTTTGAGCCAGCCTGGGCTACATAGTAAGACCCTGTTTCAAAAAAAAAAAAAAAAAAGGACTTATCAGAAAAATAATAATATGAGGGCAAAGGTCAAGGCTCTGATCAGAAAGGGAAGGTGATGTGCTGGCTCTGATGGTGGTTGTCCGCAATCCCAGTGCTCTGGGAGGAGGCTGAAGTAGGGAGGATCGCAAGTTTGAGGCCAGCATGGACCATTTGGAGGCTTAGTGAGACTCTGTCTCAAAATCAAACAAATGGCTGGGGGTTCGATCCCTAGTACTGCAAAACAAATCACACTGGGGCTGGAGACATAGTTAAGTGGTTGAAGTGCTTGCCTAGTGATGCCAAGGCCCTGGGTTCAGACCCCCACCACCATATAAACCAATCATGGTGTTGCACGCCTGTAATCTCAGCTCTGGGGAGGCTGAAGCAGGAGGATTGCTGTGTGTTTGAGGCCAGACTGGGCTATGTAGTGAGTTCAGGACCATCTTGAGATCTTATCTCAAAGCCAAAACCAAAACAAAACATTTGTTTTACAGGCAAGAGAATGTGGTTAAGAAGGCTAGTAAGTAGCTAGACAGTTGGGGGGGGGTGGGGCGGGGAGGTAAGGTTTGCTTGCATTCAGCTCCCTCCCAAGCTCATCCTGGAAGCAAGGCCAGTGGCTGATTTATCCCTAAGACAATTACCTCTCCTGGCCTCCTGTGTCCTAGCACTGTGGCAGGCCCAGGCAGCCTCCTGATCCCAGGTTCAGGCTCTGCCTGGGCAACTTAGGGACTTAGTGAGGAGGCTGAGGATGTAGCTCAGGGTAAAAGCCCTAAATTTGAGTCCCAGTGTTACTAAAATGAATAAATAAATAAATGAATAAATAGGGGCTGAGGGCATAGTTCTGTACTTAAAGCTCTTGCCTAGTATGCGTAAGGCCCTGGTTTCAATTCCTCAGTACTGCATTGAAAAAAATAGCCAGGTGTGCTGGTACACATCTATAATCTCAGCACTGAAAAGGCTGAAGCAGGAAGATTGCTGTCAGGCTACATACTAACCCTGTCTCAAAAAATACATATCTAGAGAGTTAATATTAAAAAATATATTTTCCTTTTATCATTTTCAGCTTATATAATACTTGTCACATTATTTAAAACTGCTGAGTCAACCACTTTTTTGATAGTAATAGTGATGGAACACAAGGCCTTCATGTTGAGCTACATCCGTTTTTGTTCTTGATTTTTGAGACAGAATCAAACAGGAAGTTACCAAGTTGCCCATTCAGGTCTTGAACTTGTGATCCTCCTGCCTCAGCTTCCCCAAGTACTGAGATTACAGGTGTGTGCTGTCATGGCTGGCAAAACCAGTTATTTTTTAGAATATACCCCTGGAATTTTTTAAGTCGGAGCTCTGGATGAAAATTAAACTTGAACACTTTAAGAAGTCTCTCTTTGTAAGGGTTTTCCAGAAAAAGAGAACAACTTATATGTCTATGCACACATACATGTACATGTAAAATGAAGTGTACTATAAGGTATTAGCTCATAATATCATGGAAGCCAAGCCTTCCCCTGCTCTACCCTCTGCAGGTTGGACACCGGGAGAGCTAGGTATCGTTGGATGTGAATCTGATGGCCTGCGAGCCGGGGGTCCTTTGGGCATGTAAGACCCACATCCCAGCACAGGCAGGCCGGGAATGACCCGAGCCTCCTGCCCTGTGCCCTGCTCCAGTCCTCTATGGGTGGCTCGGTGTCCTCGCACTGCGGAGAGCATCAGCTGTCCCCAGCTCTCCACATCAAACTCTAAGCGCGTTCAGGAGCACCTTCACACATAGAAAAGGCAGTAATACCGGACTGGTTGTCTGTTTTTTGGCTCAGTCAAATTGACATATAGGATTAGCCATTGCAGCATCTATCAGATGAAAAAACAACTTTAAACATACCTAGAATGAATGGGTTCGGTGACCCAGGCCTGTAATCCTAGCACTCTGGGAAGCTATGGGAGGACGATTGCAAGTTGGAGCCCAGTCTGGGCATAATAGACCCTGTGTGGGAATCAACAATAAAAAGTGTGTAAGGAATTTAGCTCAGAAGATCGTGGCCCATTACCAAAAGTACCAGTACCAAAGACAACCTCACCCTCTCAACAGAAATGTCAAATGACACAAGCAGAGGGACCTTGGTACCATGACAGTTGAGATTCGCTATTTTAGGAAATGTGGTTTTCATCTTTGTAATCCTGATTGTTTTCAGAAACTTAGGTGACCAGCTTAGTTTCAGCTTGATGATGTGTGCCTTGAGTTTGAGCAACTCCCTTTTGATCTTAACTTGGTCAGTTGGAGAGTGCAGACCCATTCAAACTCACAGATGGTAAATGACTTTATTGTGGGGTGTAGGGGGGAGTCTTGGCAATTGTAGTTCGGTAGACACAAGTTCTCCTATCTCAGAGGTAGTGTTCCCAAGGAAGTGAGGAGACAGTTATACGGGCAAGAAGCTCCTCAGTAATCATAGGACAATTGGTTGCTTTATTTTTCCCATCATGTCTCTTCTGTTAAAATTGGTTAGAGAGGCTGGTGCTGTAGTTCAGCTGTTAGAGTGCTTACCTAGCGTGCTCAAGGCCCTGGGTTCAATTTCTCAGCACTGTATAAAGGTTAGCCTGGTGTAGTGATGCAGACCTACAATCCCAGCACTCAGAAGGCTGAGCCAGGAAAAATGCTATGAGTTTGAAGACAGCCTGTGCTATGGATTGAGACCCTGTATCAAAGAAAGAAAATATTTAAAAAGAAAGCTCCTACTGAGGAAAAGGAGGTGACAAGTAAATAATAATAATAGAAAAGAAACTCCTCCTGAGGAGTTTGAGAGAAGAATGAAGGGCTACCTGTAGGAACTACGTGATTGATGGAATCATGAAATGCAGACAAAGAAAAATAAATGAAATAGAAATGTCATAACGGCCAAGAGTCTGATAAGTCTTAGTAGGCGTCTGGTGCCTCTGAGTGTCATGTGATTTCCATCAGGCAGGTGCTCTGATGCTGTAGTGAGAAGGATATCACCAAAGCTCGTACCCCTGGCATAGGCTGGAGCGGATGATAGTCTTAGTCTTTCCCTTAAAAGCCTCCTGACTCAATTGTTTTTTAAATTTATGGTACCTAGGATTGAACCCAGGGCCTTTGCATTGATCTACTACATCCCCAACCCATTTTATTTATTTTGAAACAAGGTTTCTCAAGTTACTAAGTTATCCAGGCTGGGCTTGAACTTATGCTTCTCTCTCTCTCTCTCTCTCTCTCTCTCTCTCTCTCTTCGTTTCTTTCTTTTTAAAAATTTTTTCTATTTTTTGTTTTGAGACAGGCTCTCACTCTGTAGTCCAGGCTGGTCCTGATCTCACTATGTAGCCCTGGGTGGACTTGAACTCATTGAAAACTTCTGGCCTCAGCTTCCTGAGTGCTGGAATGACAGGCATGAGCCATTACCTCTGGCATATGTGGTGTTGGGAATCGAATTCAGGGCCTTGGGCTTGCTATGCAAGTGCTTTAACCTCTGAGCTATGCCCCCAGTCCCTTGCAGTTCATTTTCATTGTCTACTAGTACCGAGGCAATTTCTAACTCCTATACCCAAAACCCACCTCTCCCAGCCTGCTTTAGAAAGTCAGCATTTTAGCGTCACCAGTTTCATTGCGTAGGTCATAATACAATGATGTTTATTTTTCTCCAATCACCGTCCCCGGTGATGCTTTGCAGACATTCCCAAGACATTTTCCGGATCCCATCCCAACATTTTCTTATTGCTTTCAGTTATTAAAACAAAACAAAGCAAAGCAAACTACTGCTGGGTCTCTGATGTGACTCACAAGCTGTCCCCAGTCCCTCCCAATCCACTACTAGTTCAGGAGGAGGAATTGGGGGAGTGCCAGAAGGAGTGCTGGAGGGGAGGGAGGACCTTTACCCCAGAACTCTGCATGACTATTGCTGCAGGTGAACTTCCTGTCACCTGGTGACTTTCTGGAGGGTCTGGATCTCAGCTTACTTGATCTTTGAGCATCCATGCCTTTGCCAACTGCTTACTGAGTGGCAGCTCTGGGGCACCCCAGGGGTGGCGGCTGTCTGTCCCCCTCCTGCTCCTCTGCACCCCAGGAGAAGTGACTGTCTCAGCTAGGCTGCTGTCACAGAGAAGGTCCCACGGGTGGCTGCTGTGGCATGTGCACTTCTCAGTCCTGGAGGGCGGGATTCCATATGGGGCGCTGGAAGGACTGCTGACTGCTGGGCTCAGCTCTTCCTGCCTGCAGACGCCCTCTTCCTGTCTTGTGCTCTTGAGCGCAAGAGAAGCTGAGGGCGAGCGCCTGGCTTCTCTTCCTCCTACCCCGCCCCCCTGCCCCCGCCAAGATAAGGTCTCAGTTCAGGCTGGTCCTGAGCTCTCTGTACCCCAGGCTGGCCTTAAACTCTTGGCTGTCCTCCTGCCTCAGCCTCCCAAGTGCTTGGATTACAGGCGTGTGCCACCACACCTGGTGTCTGTGGTGCTGGGAACTGAACTCAAGGCTTTATACTTGCTAGACAAACGCTGTAACCATTGAGCCTCACTTGGTTTTGTTAGGCACTGGGGTTAGAGCCTGGGGTCTTCATACTGACCAATCTCCCCGGCCCATGTTTTAGTTTTGAATTTGAGACAGAGTTTCACTAAGTTGCCCAGGCTGGGCTTGAATGCGTGGCTGTCCTGCTTCAGCCTCCCGGAATGCTAGGGCTATCGGCGTGCCTCACTGTCCTGGCTGCTACTGCTGCTTCTCCGCCTTCTTCTCTCTGTTGTCTCCTGCTGCCTTTCTTCTTCTTTCTTCCTCTGTCTTAATCGTATTCTGTGGTCCAGGCTGGCCTGGCACTGTCTGTGTAGCCCAGGTTGGCACTGAACTACCGCCTCAGCCTCCAGAGGAAGGGATTGCAGGTGCGGCCCGTGACTGCCGTGTGTCTCTTCTTCTCAGGGTGCTAGTCCCATTCGCTGGGCTGCCCTCTCCTAACCTAAGATAAAAGCTACCCCCTCCTGTCCTCCTGTTGCAGTTCGGGATCTTAGCAGATGGCGTTTGGGGCAGAGGCTCCGTGATCGTAGCAGGGAAAGCCTGGAGTGGTCGTGGGCCTTGGTCTTCAGCTGCCTGCAGCACGGTGTCTCCCCGCACTCTCAGCTTCTCTGAGACGCAGCAGGACCTCACAGTCGTCAGCAGTGCTGTTGATGACCAACATCATCTTGACTTCCTGTTGGAACCTGGCTGGTGAGAGGGGGATGGGAGGCGGCAGAGGGCAGCATTTGGGCCCAAACCAGCCTAGCAACAGCATTTTCATGATAATACTTATTTATTTATTCATGGTACTGGGGATTAGACACAAGGCCTCTGCTCTAAGTTATATCCCCAGCCCCCTCTTTATTCTTTCTTTGATAGGGTCTTGTTAAGTTGGTAAGTTGCCCAGGCTGAGCTTGAACTTGTGATCCTCTTGCCTCATTCCCCCAAATTCTTGGGATGATAGGCCAGTGCCACCAGGCCTGGGTGTTCTCATGATTTTTTATTTTTTATTTTTTTTGAGACAGGGTCTGGCTCTATAGCCCAGGATGGTCCTGAACTCACTGTGGAGCCCAGGCTGGTCTTGGACTCAGGGCAATCCTCCTGTCTCAGCCTCCAGAGTGCTGGGATTACAGGTGTGTACCACCGCATCCAGTTTATGTGGTGCTGGGGAATCGAACTTGGGTACTTAGCCCTTGGCTTAGTGCTTGCTAGGCAAGCACTTTAACTGCTGAGCCATTACTCTGGCCCCTTTTTTCATGATTATGTTAGAGAGCTTCGGTACATGCAAGATTGGGGTGATGTAAAACATAAACTTCTAATGGCTTTTAAAGACTTTTTTGTTGTTAAACTAGAGATTTGAGTAAAGCAGATTTTTAGATTTTGACTTAAATGTGAACATGATTTTAGTTGTTGTTGTGGCTGGTCCTGAGCTCACTATGTATCCCAGGCTGTCCTTGCACATACAGCAACCCTCCTGTCTCAGCCTCCAGGTACTGGGATTACAGATGTGTGCAACCCCACTTAGCTGATTTTTAAGTGATGCTGGGGTGTTGAATCCAGGGTCTTGTGCATGCTAGGCAAGTGGTCTAACCCCTGAGCTGTGCTCCAGCCCTGTGAACATAATTGTAAGTAGTCCCAGTGGCTTCTGAATAGAACAGCCACTGGGTCCTGCTAGAGTGGCACCCTTGTCAGAAATGCTCAGTGGAGTTTCTTCTGAGTGACACTTTTGACATCCCCATCCCTCTTGTTAAGAGCTCAGCAATGGGCCTTCTTAATTAGGGATGAGTAATTTTGCCTTGTGTTAATCATCTTTCCCTCAGAATAAATTAACCTTTTTATCTCCTAGTTTCTAGAATTCCCAGCATCTGTGGATGTGATTCTTGAGGTGTGAGATAGCCTCATAAAATTTGAAACTCATTTGGACTTGGAAATACATATTATTAATAGAATTATCAAACTTAATAATCAGAGATTTACTTAAATCATCAAAGATAATTCAGGCACCTCATGGGCTTGCTTCTTCCTCATTGTATGATGTGTAGAAATTCTGTTATTATCTATTAGTCTTCCTTTCTTTTCTTTATTTTTTTGGTGGTACTGGGATTGAGCTCAGGCCTTTCACACTGAACTACGTTCCAAGCATTTTATGTTTTTTTTTTTTTTTTTTTTTTTTTTTTTTTTTTTTTGAAACAGGATCTCGCTCTGTAGCCCAGGCTGGCCCTGAACTCACTATGAAGCCCAGGCTGGCTTTGGACTCACAGCAACTCTGCCTCAGCCTCCCAAGTGCTGGGATTACAGGCATTTGCCACCATTCCCAGATTCTGTAGTGCTGGGAAATCAAACTTTAGTACTTTGTGTTTGATATAGTGCTTGCTAGGCAAGCGCTTTAACCGCTGATCCATTCCTCCAATCCCTCCAGCTAATTTTTATGTGGTGCCAGGGATTCAAAATTAGGGCCTTGTATGTGCCAGGCAAATGCTCTAACCACTGAGATGTGCCCCTAGCCCTCAGCCCGTTTTTTTTTTTTTTTGTTTGTTTGTTTGTTTGTTTGTTTTGATTTTGAGAAAGTCTTGCTAAGTCCCCAAGTTGTTGAGGGTGGGCCAAAACTTATGATTCTTCTGCCTCAGCCTCCCACAGTACAAGGATTACATGCCTGCATGACTGTCTGGTCCAGCCATTTCCAGATTTATGGAATGGGGGGTAGTTTTATCTACCTCATATGGTGGAAATAAAGCAGGCTGAAGCCACTCTAGACTCTGAAGTGCACTCCTAGCATGTGTGAGGCTGTGAGCTCTGCTGTTCTTGTGAGATGTGACCAGTAGGAAGACTTCCCTTTTCTACGGTTGATGCTACCTGATCCTTCTCTTCCTAGAGTCATTTTCCCTGGCTCTTCTCTGTTCTTGTCAGACAGAAAAATAATGACAAACAGATCATGTGGGTTCTGAGCACTGTGCCTTCCCGAGTTCTCTTTGTGGCCCAGAACTCTTATGTCCATCTGTCTATCAAAATAGGTCACGTAATACGAGTGTGGTGGTACACGCCTGTAATCCCAGCACTTGGGAGGTTGAAGCTGATGATTCCTGTAAGTTCCAGGCCAGCCTGGGCTACCTAGTGACTTTAGGACTGGTCTGGACTACAGATCAAAACACTGAAAAAAAAAAAAAGAAAAGAAAAAAGAAAAAGAAAAGAAAAGAAAAGCTTATGGGATATCCCAAGGCAATTAGGTCCAAAATACAGTGTACATCAAATAAACTTAGGAACAGGGTAAGCATTAGTTCATTTGCTTTTCTAAGGCAAAACAATACAGGGAATGTCGTCAGGGATAATTTGGGAAATAGTCAAACATTTGGCTCTAATTAGAAGAGAGAAAAATATATCAGAACTAGATTGCACATGGGCAGGGTTTGTTTATCCTTCTCTTGAGTTTGGGCCAAAAGCCTTCAGTTTTGACTAGCTTTTCAATGTTTCACCAAATTTGGGCAGAGCCCGTGGCCTATTTAGCGATGGATGTGGCTTAGTTCAGCATTAAGGGCGTGTACTTGGGGGTGCTTGAGAGTCAGTGCTCAGTAAGATGAGGAGCAGATTTGGGTGTGGGGTGGCCAGGTGCCCTGAGGGCGTTGGTGGAAGCTTCCCAATGTGAAGACAATCCTGAGTGTAGCATTTGCCTGGGCTGAGAAGATCCGTAATTAGAAAACCTACTTTGGGGATGAAGGCATCCCTCAGTGGTTAGAGTGCTTGCCTTGCATGTGCAAGATCCTGGGTTCAATTCCCTAGAGCCACATAAATATTAGCCAGGAGTGGTGGCTGTGCCCACCTGTAATCTCAGCACTAGAGAGCCTGAAGCTGGGTTGACGTGAGTTTAAGGCCAGCTTGGGCTACGTAGTGATTTCAGGACCAGCCTGGTCTACAGAGTGAGACCCCTACCTAAAAAAGAAAAAAACATCTTGCTCGGCTGCCTGGGAGTATTCCCCACCCCTAGCCCCAACCCAGAAGAGCCACTGCCCTCCACACAGGGGCTATGAGTGGCTGCTTCTGTGACGGTTGCTAAGTAGGTTTGGAGTGAAGTGAGGACAAGGCCCCGCTGGCTGGCAGGTTTTCAAAGGAGGCAGAATGGGAGATGCTGGGCTCTGGCGACTACTGGGAGGAGCCATCTTGCTGACTTTTTTTTATTTTTTAGAGGAAAAGGAAGTAAGATTCTTGGCTAAGGAATCTCTTTGACAACCAAAAATATCTCATGAGTGATTTTAAAAAGTAATGTTGGGAACAGATGATAGTGACACATGTTTCAACCCATGTGTAAGTGCCAGAGACTCTCTCCCTGGCTCTGGTCTCTTGGGCTAACCAATTTCTTCACCAAGTAACTCCCCTTACCCCTACCCCTTTCTCTCTCTTTCTTCTTTGTGGTTGGAGATCAAGCCCAGGGCTTCACACTGAGATATATCCCAGCCTGTTTCTATTTAAAGGTTTGATCTGGTTTTTTCTTTCTTTTCTTTTTCTTCCTTTTCTTTTTTTTTTTTTTTTTGTAGTACTGGGGATTTTGCCCTGAGCTACACACTAAGCTACATCATCAGCCCCTTTTCATTGTTTATTTGACATACGGTCTCTCTAAGCTGCCCATGCTGGGCTTGAACTTGCAGTCCTCCTGCCTCAGCCTCTCAGAATACTAGACCTACAGCTGTGCTAGGCCCGGCCAGCTCATTTCTCAGTTTTGCTTTTGAGATGGGGTCTCACTAGGTTATCATGCCTGGCAGCTCTTCCTACCAGGAACTCATACCACAATAATCTGCTCTGCAAAAGTGGGCAGCCCAGGTCTGGGGACATAGCTCAGCTAGCCACATTTGCCTAGCAAGTGTAGGTTTAGTTCCTTAGCACCACATGAGCTGGGCATATTGGGCCATGACTGTAAGCCTAGCACTGGGGAAGCTGAGACAGGAGGATTGTTGTGAGTGTGAGGCCAGCCTGGACTACAGTGAGTTCAGGACCAGCCTGGACTGTAGAGTGATATCCTGTCTTACAAAATAAAAAAAAGGACAATCCATTACTGAGGACAGAGTCCTTGTGACTGTCCCTTTTCAGAGGACTTAGCTCTCAGAGTTGCTGCTTTGGTGATTCAGTTTCTAACACATGAACTTTGGAGAAACACATTCCAATCATAGCATGGTAAGTGGTGATGATGGTGTTTTAAGAAGACATAAGCTATAAAACACCCTTTCTGGGTGTGATGGCCCAGGCCTGGAGCTCCAAAAATCCGATAAGCTGAGACAACAAAATTCCAAGTTCAAGCCCGTACCATGTCTCAAGGTAGAAAGAAAATGGTTGGGAATGTAACTTGGTATGGGGGCCATGTGGCCAGTCCCCAGTACTGCCAATAAATAACCAGCCCCTAACCTTAGAGTTAAAAATGCAAAGTTGTGTGACAGACCATGGACGTCCCTGATATCACTTCCTGTGCACTGAAATAAGTAGGAAGATAATACAATGTCATCCATGGGTCATGAGAAGATATTTACAGGTATTACTCCTGGCTTTCAAAGGGATAATATTCCAAACATATGAAGATATCTACAAAATCATGAATAAACAAGACCTGGTGGTGCAGGCTTATAATCCCAGCACTTTGGGAGGCCGAGGCAGTGGGATCACAAGTTCAAGTCTGGCCTGAACCGTTTAGTGATTTAGTGAGTCCCTATCTCAAAGTCCAAAATAAAAATGGTCTGGGCGTGCAGCTCAGTGTGAATCTCTTGGGGCTCAATGCTCAGTGCCTGCCCCTACTACACCACACTGGGAAAATATGAACAGGCCTGTGTGTGTGTGTGTGTGTGTGTGTGTGTGGTCAATATGGGGCTAAATCCTACTATTGCTGAATAAGAAAAGAAAAATGAGAAAGGATGTAGATGTTAGTGTATCATGTATATAAAGTTTTAGTTAAATATCTTTTTAAAAGAGGATAGTTTTATTTTGAGAACAATGACAGAGGGATAAAAGCCTCTGTTACTGAGAAAGGGTTCTCTTATGTATATAAAGTTCTAAAATGTGTCAATAGTGTTGTGTGTTGATTTGCCTGCGGACGCTGTGTTTGGATATTACGGATTGTCTGTGCTGGGAGGTGGGGGACTGGTCTGGAGGGGTGGATTATGGGTGTGTGTTGGATCATAGGTATGTGGTGGAAGGCAGGCCGGGGCAGGTGATAGTTGCTGTCGTGTGGATTGGATCACAGGCATGTGCAGGGAGCCTGGAACGGGCAAAGCACTGAGGCTGGATGTAGAAGGGGGATTATTACGAGGACGGAGCCTGTGAGGGTCAATGCTGCTTCCTTCCTTTCTTCTGGGACTCGACGCGGCTTCCTGTCTGCAGCGCGGTGAGGAGCTGCTGTGGACCTCCACCTTGGACGGGCTTCCGCTGTTGCCGGCCGCCCACGATTGTGACCTTCCGAAAGTGTGCGCTGAGGCAGACGTTTCCTCCTCTGCCAGGCATTGGGTCACAGCAACGACAGAGTGACCGAGGCGGGTACTTACCTGCATGGTAAAGATGCAGCAGCGTGTGGGGTGATGATGATATCGTGGGAAACTCTTCCTGGGGAGGCGTGAACACCGGAGTTTGCTGGACCCCACCGGGCAGCAGATGGGCCACGGACGTGACTGCGCCGGTGTCCGTTTTGACAGGAGCGTGAGTGGGCTCGGAAGGCAGCTTCATCGCTGCCTACCGGTGGTAGGTGGTAACTTCTAGAAACTGCACACAGCGCAGGGCGGCGCCGGGTCCCCTCCTGCGAGTCGCCTTCCATTCAGGACTGTCCTTCTGTTGCTCTCTCTCTCCATCTTTTTCTCTGTCTTGCTCATCTCGCTTCCTCCTCATTCTCTGTGTGCCCCAGAGCCCTTGCATACCTACAGTGCAGGGTCCCTGTGCAGGGCTAAGGGCACCTGTCAGGGGCCGGAGCCACTGAGTTTAGGGTGCACACCTTCAGCTTTAGCGCGTGTGCCGCAAGCTGGAAGGCTCGCCAAGAGCTACACTTGGACATCACCTGGAACTGTGGCCGAGGCATGGGCGGGGCTTTGGCCCTTGGGCCCTGCCCAGTCCTTCCACGATGTGCACCTGAGAGTCGTTCCTTCTTCCTGGGAGGGTCAGAGGACCCTCTGTCCGTAGAGAATCCAAATCAAGGTCACGTTTCTCCTTTGGTGTGAGTAGAACTGTGGGATCAGTGTGGAGGCGCACAGACAAATCCGCTTTATGCTTTGTGTTGTCAATTCGTGGTGTGCTCTGGTACTCCTGTTATTCTTATTCTCTGTATGTGTTCACAATCCTGACATTTTCTACATTTAAAACACAAGGGGAGGGGCTGAGGATGCAGCTCCGGTGCTTGCCTGGCTTGCTGAAGGTCGTGGGTTGAATTCCCCAGCACCACAGAAAAAATTAGCTGGTGTGGCAGTACATGCTTATAATCCCAGCACTCAGGAGACTGAGGTAGGAGGATTGCCATGTGTTCAAGGCTACCTTAGGTTACATCGTGAATTTAGGACCAGCTGGGATTACAGAGTGAAACCCTGTCTCAAAACAAAACAAGCAAAAACAAAACAAAACAAAACAAAACAACAAAAACAAAACAAAAAACAAAAAACCAAGAGGGAAATTTACTCTGGCTACTGTTTAAAAACATATAGCAACAGATGCTTTTAAAAACAATGCCTAACATTATAATGAGCTTGATTGGATGTTGGACTTGTAGTGATCTTAAGAGAATTGTTTTATCTATGAATATATTTGCAATGGAGAAGCATGCCCTGTTAAAGAATTACATTTTAAAATTTAATTAATCCAGATGGGTATGGTGGTATATGCATGTAATTGTAGCACTTAAGATGCTGAGACAGGAGGATCTGCAAGAGACTGGCTTGGGCTACATAGTGAGACTTTGTCTAAAAAAATGGGGCTGGAGGAATGGCTCAGTGGTTAAAGAGCTTGCCTAACAAGCTGTAAGTACCTGAGTTTAATTCCTCAACACCACATAAAGCCTGGCATGGTGGTATACATCTGTAATCCCAGCACCTGGGAGGCTGAGTCAGGGGGATTGCTCTGAGTCTGAGGCTAGCCTGGATACGTAGTGAATTCAGGACCAGCCTGGAGTACAGAGCAAGACCCTGTCTCAAAAAAAGACAAAAGGAGCAAAAGATAGTTAATCCAAAGAAAGCTTTTACTTCCTCCTCTCTGAAAAAGCATTATATTTCTTCCAAGAAAAGTTCTGTGATATAGTTAGGATGAACGCCTTGAAGAGGTGGGCTTGGAGGTTGAGGCCTCCAACACTCAGGGAGGCTCAGGTTAGAGGATGGCAAATTGGAGCTCAACCTGGGTCATTCAGCGACTCGAGGCCTTGTCTCAAAATCAAAACTAAAAATGGGCTGGGGAAGTGGTTCAGTGTGAAGGCCCTGGGCTCGCTTCCGGGGCACACGTGCATGTACACACTCACATGCACACACCATAAAACTACTTGAACATAAAATCTCTCTTTCAATAATGCCTGATAAATACTTCGAGTCTAATATAAATAATGGGTTTGCTTCCCTAAATTATACAGATACAAATAATTAATTGTTTAGTGCCTGAGTAGTGTTGTTTTCATGGCCGACTGGGTCACAACAAAAGTGAAAACACCAACAAGATTGGAGTTCCAGCAGCAAGGTCAGCTTGCCGCACGCCCCAGGGGCTGTGCCCGCAGATGAAGCTTCCGGCGGTGCTTGCCCGACCAGGGAGGGATGCGGAAACACTCTTCTTTCTCATTGTAGTTTTGTTTATATGGCATTTTCCCCAAGATGTATGAAACATTTTGACAGGTCAGGCATTTAAGAATTTTGTTTGCTATACACATCATTAAAAAACCCTCCTGCTCTAGTGGACACTTAAGTTCTCTTTTGGGTTTTTTTTTTTTTTTTCCAAAATGACTCTTCTTTTCCTCTGTACCATAATCTAGGTTGTCTAGCTGTCTAGGTTGCTATGAAGTCTTTTTTCTTTCTTCTTTCCTTTTTTTTTTTTTTTTTGAGACAGGGTGTCACTCTATATAGTCCTGGCTAGTCCTGAACTCACAATGAAACCCAGGCTGGCCTCGAGCTCATGGCCGGCCTCCTGCTTCAGCCTCCCGAGTGCTGGGATTCCAGGCGTGTGCCATGCCCAGCTACTGCAGAGTCACTCTGGAGCTATGTCCTTTCCTGGATTCTCCCCCCACATCCCCAGGTCCCCAGCCTAGTCAGCCTCTAGTTGCAGCTGGGCAGTGGCTGCTTGACCCCACCAGGTACTCACTCAGTTGTGTTCCCAAGACCTTCTGCCTTTCTCGTGGTTGAAAATCTGAGCTCCTTTTTTCAGATCCATTGTCCACAGAGGCTAGCTTGGGACAAAGTGTTTAGCAGCCCAGAGTAAAATTATGAAAATATAGGACCCATGCAGACATAGGTGAAGTCAGCCACATGTAAGACTGGTTTTATTGATTTTTTTTGTGATGAGATTTTTTTCTTTGTACTGTGATAGTGATAGTTCTTAGCAAAGTATTTTTTTGGGGGGTGTTTTTTGGGAAAAGCATAAATTGGCAGTTGTCAAGGTTGCCTGCTTCCTACCTTCCCTTCCCCTTTTCCTCACTACATAAACTCTCTTTAGATTTGTGCTGGTTGAGGACACTAAGTGATCTCAAACGTTTCGTGTACTTTGTACCCACCAGCTTTCGTATGCCTGCCTGTCTGTCTCGTAGCTGTGCTCGGGGCCTTGGCTGTGCTGCTACTTCAGCCTAAACTCTCACACCTGCATCAATCAGATCACAGTTCCTTTATTTTTTTGAGACCAAGTCTTGCTCTGTAGTCCAGGCTGGTCCTGAATTTGCTAGGTAGCCCAGGCTGGCCTCGAACTCATGGCAGTCCTCCTGCCCCAGCCTTCTGAAATCAGAGGTGTGTGCCCCATGACCAGCTGCTTTCCGTGTGTAAGTCTTCTTTGTTTCACATCTGTGCCTCCTCACCATCCTCCTCAGCACTTAGAGGATATTCATGGTGGACCCTCTGGCTGCCAGGGCCTGGGGCGGTAGCTCCAGCTAGCAGCAGCAGAGCTCTATTGATATTGCTTGTTACAAGGATTTTGTTTTCTTAAATGAGACTTCTTTCTCCACCCAGTTTTAATGCTTTTAAAAGGAGGAACTTCTTGCATCATTTCCCCCCCTTTTTTGAGATAGGATCTTACTGTGCAATTGAGACTGAACTTGAATTATCGTTGTGGCCCAGGCTGACCTTGAACTTGCGACCCTGCCTTAGCCTCTGGAGTGTTGGGATTGTAGGAGTGCACCACCATGCCTGGATGATTCTATATGTGATGCTAGAGATCTACCCAGGGCCTTGCGCGTGCTAAGCAAATGCTCTAACCATTGAGCTGTGCCCTCTGCCCCATTTATTTTTTATTTTGAGACAGGGCCTTACTAAGTTTCTAAGTTGCTCAAGCGGGGCTGGAACTTGCAGTCCTTCTGCCTCAGCTTCCTAAAGTGCTGGCATTACAGGTCTGCGCTGCTAAGCTTGACTCTATTAGTACCTCTGAGACATTTCTATTTTCTGCTTTAAACCTTAAATGATCTGCAAAAGCCAATTTGACTGGGCCTGTAATTGCAGGACTATAATCCTGGCACTTTGGGAGGCTGAAGCAGGAGGATTGCAAATACCAGCACAGCCTAGGTAACTGCCACTTAACAATACCCTATATCAAATAAATAAAGAATGAAAAGGGGCTGCAGAGGTAGCTGAGAGAGAAGACCCTGTGTTCAATCCCCAGTACCGTAACAAAGAGAAGAAAGCTGATTTGAACCAGTTTTTACAGCAGTATTTTTGGATTTAAAATGAAAAAAAAAATCAGGAGGAATTTTATTTAATACTCTTTGTTCATGGCTTAATATTTATTGAACAAATTCTTTGCCGAGTTTATGTGGTAAGGTGCTGGTGCCAAAAAGTACCATCTCCGCAGGATACGTATGAATGTGAACAGCACAGCAAGAGAGTGATAGGCTGTGTGAAGCCATCTGGGCATTTCCCGAACGCGGCAACTTCCCCGTGTCCTCAAGATGGTTCTTCCTCACGTGAGTAAAAAAAAAAAAAAAAAAAAAAAAAAAAAAAAAAAAAAAAAAAAAAAAAAAAAAAAAAAAAAAAAAATCCAAGCACAAAGATTTCTGAAGGTTTGGCTCCATCTGCTGGCCAGATACTAACTTTTCAGATTTCCTTTTGAGACTCTCCAAGAACCATTCCTTCATACTTTCTAATAAAACCATTAAGTAAATAAGTACAAATATTGAAAATAGTACTTTCAAGAACTCATGTACAAACACAAAGGCATATTTATATATAATATAAATTACCTGTAGTTATATGATATAGTTTCAGACTTGAGAGAGTTCTTTTATATTTGTAGTTCATTTATTTTTGAGTGTTACATAAAATGTTCATCCTTTTCTTAACATGAAAGAATATTCTTTCCTTCAAATATATTATGTTTGCTCAATAATATATACATTTTAGATATTTGAGCTAGGAGTATGAGTGTTTATGCACTTTAATGTTAGAAATTATTTTATTTTATTTATTTTGTGATACTAGGGATTGATCTTAGGGCCTTCACACTGAGCTACATCCCTGGTTTTTTTTTTTTTTTGAGACAAAGTCTCACTTGGTAGTCTATGCTAGTCCTGTATTTAACTATGGAAGCTCAGGATGGTCTCAAACCCACAGCAATCTTCCTGCTTGAATCTCCCAAGTCCTGGGATTCAGCCATGTGCAACTGTGCCTGGATAATTTCTATGTGGTGCTTTGATTTGAGACAGTCTTGTTAAGTCTCTGAGTTGCCCAGGCTAGCTTGAAAGTTAGGACTCAGTTTCCCAGAATGCTGGGATTATAGGCCCACACCACCAGGCCCGGCATAGAGATTATTTTGTAAATGCAAGATGGAAAGTAGAAGGGAGGCAAATCTTTAATAGGCTGTTCACTCATTTGTTGAGTAAGCATTTGCTGGTGATGGAGCTGCCTGTCAGATGGCCCTGTGCCCTCCTGTAGATTTGCATTGCTGCCTAGCAGCAGTCAGGACCTCTGAACGTCAGGCCCATGTGCCCGGTCACCTATTTGACAACCCCACACAGGGCCTAAGAGGTACGAGTCAAATTCTAGATTTTACTCTGAATTTCTCTCTTTGTTGGTTTCTGTTTTCTTTGCAAATTATACCAACATGAATTCAGCTAAGAAAATCAGAATATTGGAAGCCAGTCTCAATCCTTTCATTCATCAAACTCTCACATCCTGCCTTCCTGTTTCTCAAGGCTTTCAGGACCTGTGTCCTGTCTGTTCTTCTTTGTGTCTGCGGCCAGGCCCACCGTCCGCAGCTCACAGATGGCGCCGCATCTGGAGTGCTTCCTTGATCTTCCTCAGGTCTCCGCTGCCATGAAACCCCTCAGAAAACTTCGTTCCTGAAAAACCATACTTAAAGAAAGTCAGGCTGGGGGCAGGACTCAGTGGTGAGAGTACTTGCCTAGTATTAGCAAGGCCCTGGGTTTGATTCCTCAGCACCATATGAGCCAGGTATGGTGGCACAGGCATGTAATCCCAGCCCTCAGGAGGCAGAGACAAGAAGATCACAAGTTTGAGCCCAGCCTGGACAATTTAACAACTTAGTGAGATACTGTCTTAAAATCAAAACTAAAAATGGGCTGGAGATATAGCTCAGTGTGAAGGCCTTGGGTTCAATAAATCCCAGTACCAACAACAGCAAAAAATGTAAGAAGATCCCTCTCTGTCTCTCTGTCTCTGTCTCTGTCTCTGTCTCTGTCTCTGCCTCTGTCTCTGCCTCTCTCTCTCTCTCTCTCTCTCTCTCTCTCTCTCTCTCTCTCTCTCTCTCTCTCTGGGTTTCCTTGTGTCTCCGTCAATCTCTCTCTTCATTACTGAGGGTTGAACCCAGAGCCTGGCACTGACCTATATCCCCAGATTGCTTTTCCTTTGTTAAATTTTGGGACAGGGTCACACAGAGTTAGTTGCTAACTTGCTTTGCTGGGCTGGAACATACAGTCCCCTGCCTTAGCCTCCTAGATTACAGGCCTATGCCACCAGACACAGCTCTCTGTTGTTACTCTTTTTATTATAGTATTTGATTTATTTTTTTCCCTGGTACTTAGAAAAAGCCTCTGGGGGCTTCCTGTTTCACACTGTGGTCTCTGCATGAGCAATATTCTATGAGTCCATTTAACTCGTCTGCCTGGTTCTTTGTTGTACACCTGTGACTTTGCTCCGGCATTGGTGCATATAAGGTGTTTGATCAATATAGGTTTAATCAACAAATATATAATTTATAGCAAAATCTCATGTAGCCCATTGGTGTATTCAGAGTACCCACTCTACAGCACAGAGTTATATTCATTTTATAATACAAAGAGGAAACATTTTGTGTCTTGCTATTTCCAGCATCTAGTAAGGTAATATTGTGGTTTGGATCTGGAATGTTCCCCAAAAGTCTCATGCTGTTGGATGTTATGGATTGTCTATGGAACAAATAAACCAAATATTATAATAAAGAGAGTAACAACAGAGAGCTGTGTCTGGTGGCATAGGCATGTAATCTAGGAAGCTAAGGCAGGGGATTGTATGTTCTAGAGATGACCATGTTTTACTGGGAGATTGGGGCCTGGTCTGGAGGGGTGAGTTGCAGGTGTGTAGAGTGTAGATTGGATTACAGGTGTGCGGTGGTGGTTTACCACATCTTCCTCACCTGGCAGGGGCAGAACACTGAGGCTAGACAAGGGACAGATCACTGGGACAGGCCTGGAAAGATATATAAGTTGCTTCCTGCCTTCCCTATGAGAAGAGAATTAGCTTGTTTTGATGTGGCTTCCTGTTAGCAATGTCTTGAGGAGCAGCCTCCGCCTCTGCCTCTGCTGTGCACTTCCACTGTTGCTGGCTGCCCCTGAGTGTGACCTTCTGAAACTGTAAGCCAGAATAAACTTTCCCTCCCCTAGTTTGTGGATGTTGGGTCTTAGTCATAGCAATGAAAAAGTAACTAAGACATTAAGACATAAGGTATTTTTGTAAAGTTGTTCTTCAGTAACTCTTTTCAGTGGTACTGGGAATTGAGCCCAAGTCTTTTACAACTAAGCTACATCCTCAGCCCATTTTTACATTTTGGTTTTGCGACAGGATCTTGGTGAATCGTTAGGCTGCCCAGGCTGGGCTCCACTGGTGGTCCTGCCTCAGCCTCGCAGAGCGCTGGATGACAGTGCACCTTGCTTGCTTCAGTGGCTACTTTTGGAATGAGTGCTGGCCTGAGAGGTCAGGTGGCCTGCAGGGTGGCATGCCTCTCTGTGGAGGGTTGGAGCTGAGGCTCACTGTGTCTCGGACTCGTGCCTGCTGAGATGTTGGCCTAAATGGGAACTTTGTAGTCTACAACATTTCTCCTGCTTCCTCCCCATTGACTCCAAATAAGTGCATAGCTTAAAGATAAGTGTTGAGCTCATTATGTAAATATAGGTCAAGGCAAACCCTGCCTTCTAACCAGTTCATGCAAGTCTGTTAATTTGAATATGTGAATCAGCAGGATGCTCTTAATGAAAAACTGACCTAGTAATTCAGGAGGCTTGTTTTTTTTTTTTTTTATGTCGTCAAAGGTAAGGTTGCTCTGACTTAGAAGAGCAGGTTAATGAGATGAACTCTATCAGCCTTTAAAAAAGTTGGAAATAATTTGTTTTCACTTGGATTTTCATCTGCATGTTTGCTTCATTTAATAGCCCATTAGTAACTCCAGCATGAAGCAATAGACTACTGTGGAAATAGACTACTTTTCAAAACAATAGAGCTATATTTTGTGTTTTAATTGTTATTAAATGGTATGGTGTCACATTCTTTTGTTATGGTTCTAGAGATTGAGCCCAGGGCCTTCACACTGAGCTACATTCAATTTTTATTTTTGATTTTGAGACAGGGTCTCTCTGAATCACTAAGTTGCCCAGGCTGAGATCAAACTTGCAGTGCTCCTGCCTCAGCCTCCCAGAATGCTAAGATTATAGGCCTGCGCTGCTGGGCCAAGCTGCATTCTTAAAAATTAAGCTTTATCTTTGTTGGGACTTTATGACTGCTTGATAAATATCTTCACAGTCTAATCTAAGGGTTGGGAGAGTCTGCTCCCAGGGGTAAATCCGGTTGCCACCTGCTTCTGTGTGACTATAAAATAAGAACGATAGTGTTTGCAGTTTTAAGTAATTGAGAAGAGTCGAAGGAAGAAGATTGCTTAGCGCATGAAATGGCACAAAATTGAAACTTCACCGTGTATGAATAAAAGGTCCTGGAGACAGGGTGGCACTCACTTGCTTATGTTTGTCTGTGGTGCTGTCGTGCCCCAGCTGACAGCTCAGCAGTTGTGACAGAGATGACCATGAGTGACAGTGCCCACATATTTGCTTGTGGTCCTTCACAGGAAGCATTTACGCACTCCAGCCTGATGCGTGGCAGCAGCAGGCTGGGACATAGCTCAGGGGTTAAAGCACTTGTGTCGTGTGGGCAAGAGCTTAGGTTCAACCTTGCCACATAAAAATTAGCTGGTGTGGTGGCACATACCATAATACCAGCCCATAGGAAGCTGAGGCAGGAGGATTGCCATGAGTTGAGGCCAGCCTAGACACATAGTGAGTTCAGGACCAGCCTGGACCACAGAGTGAGACCCTGTCTCTAAAAAAGGCAGCAGAGACTGCCGTCTCCCTGAAGCCTCTGTCTGGAGCCGAGCACCCGTGGTCAGATGGTTCCTGAACCACACTTCTGGGAAGCAGTCCTTACCACAGAGTCACCGGATGTGTGCCTCTGGTGATACTGTTCCTAGACTGGGCATCTTTAAATCAAGTGTCAGGGTGCTCTTTGCCTGGTGGTGTTGGGTCTGTTTGTCTAAGGTGGAAACCTTCTTTTTTTGTTTTTGTTTTTGTTTTTGTTTTTTTTTTTTTTTTGAGACAGAGTCTCTTTGTGTAGCCCAGGCTGGTTCTGAACTCACTAAGTAGTCCAGGCTGGCCTTGGAGTCATGGCAGTCCTCCTGCCTCAGCCTCCTGAGTGTTGGGATTGCAGGCCTGTACCACTATGCCCAGCTTTATGTGGTGCTGGTGAATGGTAGGAACCTTCTTCATAAGACAGGTGTGAGACCTTCAGGGTCTCTTGTGGCTTCTTCCTGTTACCCCTAGTATGACGTGGGAGGCCTGGATGGGTGGTGACACCAGGTTCTTATGAGAAGAGTTCTCTCATCCTTCCGGGAGAGCATCTTGTGACAGGCTATGTACCAGCAGAATGAAGCTGAGCAAGACAATTTTACTGAGAGAGCCCTAGCACCTAGACAGATCCACCCAGGAGCAGGCGGCCTGGGCGACCTTGAGCGTTCCCTTCCTGTGTGCCTGGACTTCCTTGTTCTTAGATTCCTTTCTCCCCAGCCCAGGGGGTGTTCTTCCCCTGGGCCGTGCCTTCTTTTTCTTTCCTTTTCTCTTTTCTCTTTCTTTCTTTTCTTCTTTCTTTCTTCCTTCCTTCTTTTCTTTTCTTTTCTTTTTTTTTTTTTTTTTGAGACAGGATCTTGCTCTGTATCCCAGGCTGGTCCTGAACTTACTGTGTAGTCTAGGCTGGCCTTGGACTCACGGCAATCCTCCTGCCTCAGCCTCCCAAATGCTGGGATTACAGGCGTGTGCCACCATGCCCAGCTTTATGTGGTTCTGGGAATCAAACTCAGGGCCTTGTGCTTGCAAGTGCTTTAAACGTATTGCCATTTCTCCAGCCCTGGGCTGTACTTTCGAGTTCCTAGTTCCATGACTTTTGCCTAATCATGCATAGTTTTCCCGTAATTCACCTGGCTTTAATATTCTTCATGAAATTCTGTGACTATGCATGATATGTTAATGATATGACCATGAACAGGGGTTACAGAAGGACCTGTTGTCCTCCTAAGCGCGCTTGCCCAGACTTGGGAAAGCCCATCCCTCTGCTGGCAGCGTCTTGTGCTATTTTATGTATTGCTGGCCTCTACACTCTTCTGATTGGTTGCCAGCAGGCTTGGGTTGTCCGTGCCCTGCAGATACTACCCCCAAGGCCTGCAGCCCTCACCCTCAGGCTTGGTCTGGCTTGTCCCTTTCCCCCTGTCTGTCTGCTCCCTATGCCCAGACAGCTCCTGGCAGGAGATCCAGGCTGCAGAGTGTGCTGCTGGGGAGAGCCTGGGCTCTGACAAGTGGGAACCTGCCCCTTATGTGTATGTACAGTGTCACTTTGATGTGTAAGCTACCCAGGTGTGATGAAAAATTTATAACTAAATATTTTGGTCTTTTTTTCTTACTATTCAAGGTAAAGCAGGTTTATTGATACTTTTATTCTATATGACATTTATTGGCTAAATTTATCCTGAAAGATGCAGTTTGATAATTTTCTCATTTTTTTGTTTCTCATTGCCTGTTCTGGGGGAATGATTCTTGAAGAACTGAGCTAATCTTCTGGATTGCACAATCGTCCTTCTATCTTTTGTGAAATTTATATTTTCTTGTTTTACATCACTGAGACTTTTCTACTGCCTCTTTCAAAAACTTCAGCTCAAATTTCATTTTATATCAACAAGAGAGGAAAGCAAACTTAGAATAGGGGTAGCTGACTTTCACCTGTATGATAACTAGCTATGTATTCAGAAGGTTTAAAAAGTATTTCTGAATTCTGTGAAAAAGGGTCACTTTTTTATATCTTTTGGTATTTCCCCTTTTGTTAAAATTAGGTAGTGTCTGACCTGAATGACCATTCACTTACTGTTTAAGGTTCTGTAGCTGTCAATACCCTAAATAAACTGTAAATAAAACTACTTAAGTTACACAGAATATTTTTTATTTGCTTAATAAGCACAATATTTGATGTCCCCTGAATGTTGCAAAGAGTAGAGCAGATAGTTAAAAGATTAATTGAAAAACAAAAAAACCTAAGGAATAAAGTATTTGATTTATCTTAGCAACTTAAATTTTTTTAAATAAGCAGAGTATCTCAAATTACTTTAAAATTTCACAGGTTTTACCTCTTTAAAATTTTTTTTGGACCATAGAAAATATAGCATTTTGTTTAAGTATTTTGCAGAGCTATGGTTATGGATAAAAGGAGTATTTAAAATACTATTGCTTGTGTAAAAAGGACACACACACATTTGTGTATGTGCAGAATGTATGCAGAATGCCATACAGGAGGCTAGTAGTGCTTTTCAGAGGAGGAGTGGGGACACTAGACCACAAGTGAGAGCAAAACTTCTCTCTTTTTCCTTCTTCTTTTGCAATCCTGGGGGTTGAACCCAGGACTTTTGTCCTGAGCTACATCCTCAGCACCCTTTTTTTATTTCTTAAAGGTTTTTTGAATTTTGAGACAGGTTTTCACTAAATCACTAAATTGCTCAGACTGGGCTGGAACTTGTGACTTTCCTGCATCAGCTTCCCAGAATGTGGAGGTTACAGGCCTCTGCCACCAGGTCTGGGGACACACTTTTCAAGATACACTCTTTTGTACTGTTTTCTGTTTGTATTTTTCTTTCAGTCATTTATATGAATAACTTAAAAGGAAGTTAAGAAGAACTAGACAAAAGAAGAGTGAAGGAAAGCAGGGACACTATTGTGACTAGAGGGACCCGGGTTTGAGCACCTGTTGTGTTACCTGCTGTTTTATTATGTGCCTGTTACTCTCTTGTTCTCATCCGAAAGTGGTTAGAGTAGGTATTTCATGTAAATGCTATGAGTTACAATTAAAACATGCATATAAAAGTGCTCAGCATACTGCCTGGCACATGACCTCCAGTACATCATCATATGACCGTATACAATGACTTATTTTTATTATTGTTATTTGAGACAAGGTCTTGCTCTGTAGGAAATTATTTTTGAGTAATCTGTCATTAACTGGCATGACGAGCAGCGTAAGAAGTCACGTTTCACCCCTTCTGCCACCCTCTGTTGGTCTCAGTGCCACCCGATTCCAGGGCTGATTTGGCCTCTGAGTGAGAGGACTGGGAAAAACTCAGTCCTTTTCCATCTGTGTCTTGATGCAGATGATTTACATTTCTGTCATAAGCAGAATACATTCATGATACTCCCAGAGTCCTGCAACAGCGCCCATCATCCCAGCGTCAGCCCAGCTGCAGGGCTTCTCCCGGAAAGCTGGTCCACGTGCGTGAGGCTCCTCCCATGTGGCACCTTGGCACAGCTCCTGAGTTCAGTTCCACTATTCTGAAGGCCTGAGCCTTAAACAGACAGGGTTCGGTGGGCCTGTGACTCAGGCCTGTGATTCTTGCCCCCGAGCAGGCTGGGGCAGGTGGACCACAATTTCAAGTCACTACTGTGAAACATAGTGACTTAGTGAGACCTTGTGTTTAATCAAAGTGAAAAGAAATGGAATGAGGCTAGAATGCTCAGGCTAAGGCCCTGAGCTCCATCCCCAGCCCAGGGAGAAAAGGAGGGAGGGGGGCTACTGTCCCTGTCCCCGTTCTGATTCAGCTCTGCTTCCGCCAGCTGCACGAACTCTGGGAGAACAGAGATAATTGAGCCACAGTAAATTTTATTATTAAAATACTGGAGACCATAAGGCTGCAGGTGCCTAGCGATTAGACTTGGCTGAGAACAGCCCCTGGAGAGGCCCTTGCCCCCAGAGCCCAAGCCTGGGCTACTTTAGATGGCACAAGGTATTCTGCAGTGCAAGTGTCAGGAGTAGGAAGGGAGGGGCATTGTGACCAGGGGACAGTTCAGTCACCTGAGTGGGTGATGACTGCAGAGGAGGGTGGAAAGTTGCATCCCCCATCGGCTGCGGACTGTGGGATGGGAAACAGAGGCCATGAGCGGAAAGATGCTACTTGGGTTGTTTTATTTATATATTTCTGTGGTTCTAGGGGTCAAGCCCAGGTCCTTCACCCTGTGCTGCATCCCCAGCCCACTTGTTATTTTCGATTTTGACACACTGTCTCACTAATCTTGCTAAGTCACTAATGTGCCCAGGCTGGGCTTGAACTCGGGATCCTCTTGCCTCAGCCTCCCGAAATGCTCGATTACAAGCATGTGCCACCATGCCTGCCTGGCCCTTAGAGCAGCAAGAAAATGGAGAACTCGGTCTTGTAATCTCAAATTCTGACCAAATCCAGAAGGGGCAGTTTGTTAAAAATTGATGTGAAAAGTCATTCCTGGTCAAGTGTTCTGATGTTGTTCGTGGCTAGAAGTGGGGCTGAGTCTGAGGATGCTTAGTGACCAGGAGGACTCTGACCACAGCTGACAGGCAGCTCGGAGCTCAATCAGCAAATGATGATTTCCTGGTTTTGTGACTTTTATAGTTGTATTTATTTAATATATTTACTTCACATATTTAAAAATGTAAATACTTAAAATGCCTTTATTTTAGGAGACATAAGTTTATTTTTTGGACAAATGGAAAAACAACACTTGCCATAAAGTGCTTACTAAAATAGATAATAAAATACTATTCAATTTGCATTTTATATTCTGAGCTCAAAGTTGGCTGGCTCACTTTAAAAAAAGCTGTAGCGAGGTCTTGAAGGGACACTGAATTGTCATCTCACTGTCATCAGGAAAAGCAAATGAGACTTGAAGAGGAGTCTCTCTCTCTCACTAGCTCCACGAGGACAACAACCCCAGTGGTGGGGTCCACGTTGGGGCATTCTTTGTTGTGTGTAGACTTTGCGTACTTTGCAGTTTCAGTTTCTTTCTTTCTTTTGTTTCTTTCCTTCTTTTGTTTTTTGTTACGTATGTGGTACTGAGGGTCCAACCCGGAGTCTTCACACTGACCTACATCCCTAGCCCATTTTTTTTTTTTTAAAGATTTGAATTTGAGACGGTCTTGCTAAGTCTTTAGGTTGCCCAGGCTGGGCTTGAACTTGTGATCCTTCTGCCTCAGCCTCTCAGAGTTCTACGATTATACACCTGTGCTACCAGGCCATCCACCTGGCAGGCTTTGTTACTCTAGTCTTTATACTCTTATCAAGTCTGACAATTATTTCTGGAATGACTTCTTTCCCCAACTTGGGCACATTATGTGGCTTTTCTTTCTGAATTAAATCAGCAAAACCCCAAAGGCTTTCTTCTGCTCTTCGGTACGTGTGGAGGACGTTGTCGTCATCATCTCCTGTTCCTTTTTATTTGCCTCCTTTTCCTCTTCTGCTTTTTTTTTTTTGTGGTACTGGGGATTGATTCTCAGATCTTTGCAGTGAAATATATTTCTAGCTCATATTTGATTTTTGATTTTGAGACAGGGTCTTGCTAAGTTGCTCAGGCTGGGTCCAAACTTATGATCCTCCTGTCTCAGCCTCCCAAAGTGCTGGGATGACAGGCATATTCCACTGGAGTGTCCTTTGTGTGTACTCTTGTCCTCCTGTGCCTAAACAAATAGCGGTCCTCATGGACACAAAGTTCACTGAACACACAGAAGCCATGAATAAAAAGAGTTGGCTGAGGTAAACAAGGAAATGCAAGCTACGAAGGAACATTTTGATGGAGAAGTGGAAATTTGGAAAAATAGCCGAATTTCAGGATATGAAAAATACTTTTGAAAGCAGGGGAAGTCAACTTGAACATTATGAGGACAGAGTTTCAGACCTTGAAAACAAGACTGCGGAAACAAATACTATAATTAGGCACAACTCCAAAAATTAGAAATGAACAAAGTTGTTGGACAAACAGCTGACAGATGATTTAAAGAGAACTCTTCTCAGACTTATGGATGTAGAAGAAAGAGAAGAAGACGGCACTGAAGATGTAAAGAATTTATTCACTGAAATCATACAAGAAAATTTCCCAGATCTGTGAAAAGAAATTTTCAGGTACAAGAAGCTTATAGAACACCAAATAACCTCAACCAGCAGTTGAGACTCACCATGACACATCATAATCAAAACTTCAGAAATACAACATAAAGAGAATATTCAAAGCAGCAAGAGAAAAACAGACGTTATTCTACCAAGGCAAACCCATTTGAATTATCATAAATTTCTCAATGCAAACTTTAAAGGCCAGGAGAGACTAGAGCAAAATCTTTTTTTTTTTTTGTTTTGTTTTTTGAGACAGAGTCTCACTCTGTAGACCAGGCTGACCTTGTACTCATGGAGATCCTTATGTCTCAACCTCCTGAGAGCTGGGATCATAGGCATGTGCCTCCATGCCAACTTTATGTGGTGCTGGGGAATTGAACTCAAGGCCTTATGCCTGCAAGGCAAGCACTTTAACTGCTATGCCATTCCTCCAGTTCCTTGGAGCAAAATCTTTCAAGCTTTAAAAGGCAGTAGCTGTCAATGCAGGTTGTTGTATCCAGCAAAATTATCCTTGAAAACTGAGGGAGAAGTAAAAATTTTTCATGACCAAGAATTCCTAAAGAAATTTGTGACTGCTAGCCCAGCATTGCAGAAAACACTTGGAGGATTCTTTGACAGAGATAGAGAGACAAGCAACACCAAAGTAGATGGAAGAAAGGAAACATCTAAAGAGAATGTATAACAAAAAAATTACATTGGTATTTGAATCATTTGTTTGATATCCTGCTAAAACAGTACCAGCTTGAACAGTACCAAGTGAAGCTTCCCCCCGTAATTATTATCTTTAATAGTATGTTAGTTTGTAAAACATAATAATCATATTCAGTACTGGGAATTGATATAAAATCTTTAAAAATATGTATGCATGAGTTTATGGATGGATAGATAAAATGATAAACCAAATCTGGCAAAATGTTAGTAGTTAGAGAAATGTGTATAAATAATTTATGAAGGTTAAAAAAATTCTCAGATAACTAAGTATGCCATTATATCTATTGCTTAGATATAATTTACTCTTATAATTTAGATGTGAGTTCATTTAATGTAGCAACTCACTTATTTTGTCTTTGATATAAGTTTATCCTAAGAAAACTGATGTAATGATAACCTGAATGACTTTTGAATGTACACACATTTACCTTTCAGTACTCAGGTAAGGAATTTGAAATTTAACTTCTCTCTTTTTATTTCTCGCATTTTCTAGCCTTATGAATTTCACTGTTATAGTTCTTTAGTTATGTGGACCAGTGGTATGATGCCATGTTAAAGAATATCAACAAAGATATAGTAAGGTTTAAAAAAAAGAACTTTTGGCAAATCATCCTAAGACAGGGTTCTGCTGGACTCAGAGAAGAAGCATCAAGATATGGTCACTGCAGCCCATTCTAGGGCGGGAAGCTGAGCTAAGAGTGGTGATTTGAGTGGTGAAGTGAGTCAGATGCAGAAGATTATATATGTTAAATATCTCATGGTTTCTCTTATTTGGGAAACCCAAAATACAGGTGTCCTATAGAACCAAATGGGTATGATAGTGGGAGCTAGGGAGGATGAGGAGGGTGTTAGAGGGCTAAAATGGGAAGGGCTCATAAAGTTGATGTGATATATATGTGCACAAAACACTCAAGTTCATTGTAATCATTATGTGTTGCATATGTGTATTAATAACAATGGAGAAAAAATAAAATCGAGACACAAATGAGAGGTATTTTAGCCTCTCCTGTGAGAATACCATGAATGACACTTTGAATTGACTCCATGAAAACACCATTTTTATCTTGTGATATTAAAATCTGGATTTTTTAAACTAGGCACTGAGAATTGTCAATTCTGTGGTAAACTGTGTAGTTTATGATAGACCATAACATTTTACACAAGTAAAATAATACATGTGGTAAAATTTTCCTGGGGATTAGCCCAGGAGCTTCATGCTGAGCTGTATTCCCAGCCCATTTAAATTTTTTTTTTTTTATTTTTGATTTTGAGGCAGGGTCTCACGTAGTTACTAAGTCGCCCAGGTTGGGCTGGAATTTAGGCTTCTCCTGCCTCAGTTTCCCAGATTGCTGGGCTTATGAGGCAGCTTTACCAGGCCCCACTCTGAGTCATGTATTTATTTGGTCTGCATAAGGGAATTTTCTGTTCACCATCAGAGGGCGACTTTGACGATTAAAAATAAACATGACCTAACATTTCGTTGACTTTTCTGAAAAGCTGGACAGTCAGATCTGCCCTGCTCTCTAAAAAGACCTGGAAGTGAGCCAGCGCACAGGCAGCAATGGCTCTGGGAGGAAGAAACCGTTGACAAGAGCCCAGGACCTACTCCCTTAAGGCGCCCTTAGGGGCGGGTGTTGACTTCCTGCTGCTCCCACTGCTTCTGTGCTCTGAGTCCTGCTTACAGAGAATGCTATGAAAAGAAAAAGGCCGCCTAGGCGTGATGTGCACGTGCCTTGTGGCTTCAGGGTCCGAGCTTTTGGCCTCACGTGACCACGCGACTGGCTCAGCCCTCAGTTTGTGTGACCTGAAGTTGCCCAGGAAGCCGGGTGGTGTGGCCCTGTCCTGGGTGCTGAAAAGGAGCGTCCTCTGAGGGGGCGGGGCTGGGAAGCGCGTTCACACAGCCTAGTCAGCTATAAAGAAAGGCGAGGGAGAGCTGATCTCACAGGTGAAGAGAGCGCCCGACACTTCTGCACAACAGAAAGGAGAACTTTTAGAATCCATCGGTGATAATGAAAACACCCGTGAATCATACTGGAAGGTTCAGTGCTTTTTCTTTGCATAAGCATGTAGCCAAATTATCGTTCGAAAGGTGATCAGAAGGCTAAAGAATGTAGAAAAAGAGTATTAAAACGGCTGTCATGTCTGTCAATTTTTATTTATTATTTGTTTGTTTATTGTGTTGGGGGTGGAAACCATGGCCTTTGTACCATGCTACATGCTCAGCCTATTTTTGGTTTTGATTTTTTCCCATTATTTTTATGAATATACATATGTAATACATAGTGTTTACAATGAATTTGGGTATTTCGTTCACATATGTATCATATCAACTTTACAAACCCTCCCCATTTTTGGCCCTCCCATCCCCCTGTCCCTATTCCTTCCCCCAACTCCGGCTGTCACTTCATGTGGTTCTATAGAATGTCTGTGTTCTGGGTTTTCCAAGTCAGAGAAACTATACAGTACTTAACATATTGATATCTTGCATCTAAATCATTTTACTTAAGTCACCACTCTAACTCAGCTTCCTATTCCTTGAATGGGTCACAGTAGTCCAATCTTGATGCCTCTTCTCTGAATCCAACCAATCCGTTTACTGGGATATTTACCAAAAGTTTTTTTCTATATTTTGTTATATCTTTGTTGCTATTCTTAAACCTGTCCTTACCCACCAGTTTCACATTAGAAAAAAGTTCATTTAATGTAGCAATGTGATACAGTTTTAACTTTGTTTTATTGTAGCAATTCATTTACTAGGTCACTGTTGAAAACTGATTGATATTAAGATAACCCTGTGAATGTACAAATATGTACCTTCCAGTTTTCAGCTAAGGCATTTGAAATTTAACTTTTTTTCTTCTTTCCCAAATTTACTAGTTTTTTGGTTTTAATTTTGAGGCAGGGTCTTGCTAAGTTGCTAAATTGCTCAGGCTGGGCTGGAATTTGCATTTCTCCTGCCTCAGCCTCCCAGAGTACTGGGATTGTAGGTCTGTGCTGCCTGGCTCAGCTTCCAGTGTTTTTTTTTTTCCCATGATGGTGATTTGGGGGCAATGTTAATTATTATGTATTGGGGAAGAAAGTGTCATGGAAGTTTTTGGCCTCTTTTGTCATAACTACTGTCTCTTCCTGTGTTTGTGTCTATGTGGAAGTTCATTTGTTGAATGAAGGTTGATGGACCGAGAGCACAGAAGTGAAATATTCAGAAACAGAGTGCGAGGAGGGGGTTCAGAGGGAGGGAAAGGGGAGAGGTGTGGAAAAGAGACACTTTGCCAGGCCCCAGTGGCACAGGCCTGTGATCGCAGCCCTCTGGGAGCCTGAGGCAGGGGGATCTTAATTTTGAGCCCAGCCTGGACAACTTAGTGAGATCCTGTGTAAAAATCAAAGTGGTAGGGGATGTAGTTCAGGGTAAGGCCCTAAGGCTTGATTCTCAAGATGAGAGAAAAAAGAGAGAGAAGAGAAGGGAGAGGGATTTTGATGTGAAGTTTGGCAAAACATTAGTTCTGTGACTTGTAATGGGGTTGAACATTTCCTTAAGTAGGTACAAGACATGGCTTCCTGCTGGTAGTGATCCCACCCTAGGAGGTGAGTCACTGCTCTGGAGTTGGATAGGTCATTTCTAATACCACTTAGGGTGACATGTAAACAGTGAGAGTGATGCTAGTTTTGTGATAGTCAGATCATTTTAGATTGTGTCTGGTACCACTGTGGAAAACAGTTGAACCAGTTATTTGGTGGCCAAAGGAAAGCAGAAGCCACAAGTAAAAGGTCCCAGGTACTAGAAAAAGTGAAGGGAAGAGGGAATTTAATTTCTGAGACTGAGGGAGGATGAAAGAGTAACTAAAGCTGTATGAATGTTTTAAAATTTAAACAGAGAGCTGGGCTTGGTGGCACAAGTCTCTAATCCCAACACTATGAGAGGCTGAGGCAGAAGGATGCACGATCAGCCTAACTTGGGCAATTCAGTGATCTTGTAAGACCTTGTCTTAAAATAAAAAATAAACAAGGATCAGAGATGTAGCTTAGTGTGAAGGCATTAGGATCAATCCCCAGTATCATATACAAACACGAAATTAAACAGACAAAGGTTATAGTAGTTGTGAGATTTAATTGTATCATTTGTCTCTGTCAGATGTAGTGAACCTGCAGACCACCATAGTTGGCCCCCCCCCTTTTTTTGAGACGGGGTCTTACTCTGTAATCCAAACTGGTTTTGAACTCACAGTAATCCTTCTGCCTGAGCCTCCCAGATGCTGGGATTAGAGGTGTATTCCACCATGTGTAGCTTATGTGGTGTTGGGGAATCAAACCCTGGGCCTTGCACCTGCTAGGCAAGCACTTTAATTACTAAGCTATGCCCCAGCCCTGCCCTTGTTATTTTTGAGTGAAGAGGAACTGTCTTGGGTCACATCTAAAAGATACCTATACAAGTGCTCGAGTTGATATAAAAGTATTAAAATAAAATATTCTTTAAAATATTTTTCATTATAACATTAAAAAGATGAAGGGAAAAATGGCAAGCACAGGTTGAACCCACTTGCAGATGAAATGATGTTAAAATTGTGAATGATAAGAGAATGGGAGTCTTTACAGGATGCCCACAAGTTGGCCATACATAAAAGATATTAAAAACATAATGATATAAAGTTGTTTTCTCAGGATTAATTTGTCATATCATTTGAAGTAAAAGTAATGCCATGAGAGAAATTGTGCAAACATTACATTCTGTGTGCAGGGTATCCCAAAAGTCAGCACACAGGGGAAAATGAACAGAGCTTTGGGACTCCCTGCTTTGGGCACAGCTCAGTGCTAGCCATGTGCCGGTGGTGTGAATAAGCAGTGAGGAGGAAGGAGCTTCTGTGTGGGAAACCACCGCCTTGGCAAGCACACAGAACTTCTTTGTACGTGATCCATGCAGGGATGTGAGGTATTGCTGTCACTGAAGGTGATTCAGCTGGACCCAGTGGCCCATGCCTGCCATCCTGGGAAGCTTAAGGCAGGAGGGTCACAACCTGGCCAGCTTAGTGACTTAGTGAGACTCTGTGGAAAAAAAAAGGACAGAAGGATAAAAGCTTATGCCAACCAGAACAACCAGTTGAGATTCTGAGGAGAATTGCCTGCATATTATTTTTCTATATATTAAACTATAAAACTTCTTTTTTGGTTGGTAATTTGGATTGAAACCAGAGTGTTTTTATTGAGCTATATTCCCGACCTTTCTTGTTTTTGAGTTTGAAACAAACTCACTGAGTTACCCAGGCAAGACTCAAACTTGGCACTCTCCTGCCTCGGCCTCCTAAAGCGCTGGAGTTGCAGACGTGTGGGACATGTGCTAGCATGCCCAATGGCAGCAAACATGACCTTTAGACACCCTCATATACAACACATGAAAACACGCTTGCTGTAAACATACAAGAAATGTAGAACTGCCGGGAGGAAAACGTCCATAGCTGTCTTTACATTTTCCCTCTCTGACTCCTGATCATTCTGCTCTCTGATGGCAGAATTAAATAGCCGACTCTGCATCTTTACTGGCTTTTAAAAAAAATACATTTTCAGAATCACATGAGCACATACAAGAAAATGGGAAAATTTTTATTTTGACAAAAACAGGAGTATAGGTGTTTTAAGGGGTTTGATTAATTATAGATATTTTCTCATTAAAATATTGGTTGCAATTTTGATGCTGAATCCTACCATTGACATGTGTTCTCTGCAGGACTCTTACTACAACTCAGCAGTCTCAGGGGGCCAATGTACAAGTAATAACTTCTGAAACAGAGTAGCTGTGCAGGGGCTGCATTTCTTTACAAGGAAAGCTTCCCAGGGAGGTGGCAGGGATCAGGAAGAAGAGGCCAGAGTGCCTGCGAGGGGCTCCTTGACCTAGACTAGGGGTTTTCCTGGGTAAGTTTCCCTGGGAAAGAGACACTGGACCAGCCATGTGAAGGAGTTTGGTTGGTCAGTAGTGCGGATGGCTATTGAGCGCACAACCTGAGTCTTCTGAAGGGATCTGCTGAGATCTGAAGTGTGTCCCAAAAATCCTGCATTCAGAGAAGGGGCTTTGACACGTGACCATTGGGGCGCGACACTCATCAGTGGATTCATCCCATCCATTGGTGAGTTTCTCGCTGATGGTGCTGTTAGGGGCCGGGGCCTGGTCAGGAGAGGCAGGTCACTGGGAGCATGACCATGAAGAGTATATTTTTGTTGCTGGCGTACTCCTTTTCTTTCTGCATCCTGGCTGCCATGGGATGAACAGCTGTCCTTGCCATAGCTTTCCGCATTCTGTTTCTGCATTGGAGTGGGTCAACCATGGACTGAGCCCAGCGAAACTGAGCCAAAATAAACCTCTCTTCTTGTAAATTACAGATGTTGTATAATTTGTCCCCGTGATGGGAAGGCTGATGAACAGGAATTCTCAGGTGCCAAGGCCCTAAGATGGGAGACAGGATGCCCCTTCTCAACTGGAACATGGATGGCAGGGGGAAGCTACACCACTAGCCAAGGTAGATGAGCCTGGAGAAGGAGGCAGGTGACCAAATGGCGTCACGTGCCCATGAGGCTTTCTTGTGCTGTTAGGAGGTGGGGTCTGCTCACGAGGGGTGAGTAACAGAAGGTGTGGTATGCCACTGAGCTTGGGGCTCAGAAGGACATGTCATTCCCTTGCCTCGACGTCTCCCCGAACTTCTTTCCTTCTTGTGATGCCACGAGTAGCTATTCTGTGCCAGACCTTTCCACTTTTCTGCCATTGCTAGCTGACCATGAGTGGCCTGAGATCTCTGAAATGGGAGCTAACATAAACCTTTCTTCTCTTCAGTTGTGGGTGTTGGAATTCCCAGCAGCAACAAAGTGACTAATACAGAGTAATGTTATAGCACTGCATTGTTTTACAAAGAAGGGCATCACACACAAAAAGATAGGCCAACTTGGCCAGACTTGCATGGCTGGTTAATGGAGGAGCAATGAATAAGTTTCATAATTTCTGACCTCCAGCCTACGTGATGAGCGTTTTGATGCATGTATTTCTCCAACACACCTACATGAACCTTGGTTTAAGTAACTTACTTTGATAATACTGGCCAGTGCTTTCCTATTTGACACAAAGTAGATCTAAGCATTCAAGAAACAGAAAATTGTATTTTTCCTAGATCCTGCAAGTGTAATTTCAGTAAGCTAATTTAAAAATCAGCAGCAGAAGGCCTGTGATAAAGTTTTTTTTTTTTTTGTAATTTTTACATTTGACTGATCTTTGCTAACACTCAACTATCTGGGCATAAGTTAGTGCTGAGGGGAAAACTTACATGGATCTGTGAGCTTGGGAGGACTGTAAGACATTCCTGTAATAAGTTAATATCATGAAGTGCATTAATTAATACTTTTGACTACCCTGACCAGATACAGATCCGTCGAGACACACAGCCCAATTTCAAATCCAATTAAAGTGATATCCATTACTAAATGAACCCATGTACTCTCAGATCTTGATATAAAATGACATAGTCTCAGGACACCGATTAATTAACCAAACATGCAAAAATATGTCAAGAAAATTATTAATCCCCTCTTCTGATGTTACAACTCCTCCTGTATGAGAAGTATTACATACCACATCAATTCGTCTTCACTTCATTGAAAAGATAACACTGAAAAATCTTTCACCATCTGCTTGTTTAAATGCAGTGAAGAAATGTTCTTTTCAAAGCATATGGTGATATAATTAAATGTCTCTGAATACAGCAAGGTTGGTAACAAGACTCGTCTGAACTCAGCTGTAGTGCTCTATGGGGCCCTGGGGCCACAGCTCAGTCTTGGCTCTGGTTTCTCGTTGTTTGGTTGTAATGAAGAAAAACCCCAACTCCAGAGAGCAGGGAGCTGCCCTCTGGTCCCCACAGCGGCCATGGTGGGCACGTGCCAGCGGCTCTTCCTGCCCTTTTTCTGTAAGCCCGACTCAGGCTCCCAGCCTCTCTCAGCACTGGGTTCTGGTGTCACTCCAGTGTCCTGGATGCTTCTGGAATATTCTGCAGCAGGGAGTCTGCCTTGTCTGTGGTTTGGTCACACCCACGGGATTATCTTCCACTAAGGGTGGAAGGCCTTGAGGATCTTTTCTTCAATAAAGAGTTTTATTTATTTTATTTTCAGATAGGGTTTTGCTCTATAAACCCAGGCTGGTCCTGAGCTCACTATGTAGGCCAGGCTGGGTCTCAAACTCTGGTAATCCTCTTGTCTCGGAGCCCCGTGTGCTAGGGTGTGCACCATCATGCCTAATTTTTCTGCAATGCTGCGGAATTGAACATTGTGCACAATGGGCCTGAGTTGTCACCACGGAGCGCCCCCAGCCCAGTACAGTTGGCTTCAACAAGCCTTTTCTTGTTTTGCTGTACTCAAGTTCGGAAGGAAAAGACTTGAAAAAGAATGTTTATATGGTATCATGATAAGGGCATTGGTTGTCATGAGACATTTAAAATGAAAATTGCATGTATTATATTATGGGATGCAAGCTCAACTTGGTGGTGCAGGCCCATAATTCCAATACTCTGGGAAACTGAGGCAGGGACATTTTAAATTTGAGCCCAGCTTACAGAACTTAAAAGAACAAAACAAAACAAAAACAAGGTCTGGGGGACGTCGCTCAGTGCAAAGGCCTTGAGTCCCACCCTCAGTACTGCAACCAAACAACAACAACAAAACAAACAAAATAACTATGGGGAAAAATAAACCATCATGAGTTCAAATGGTTTGAATTATGGCATTGTAAATTCCCTTTTTTTTCCATTTTTCTGACTCGTTACACTGTGTATTTACCAGTGGTGTTTACCAGTCATCATAGGACTTGCCATGCTGTAAAGAAGTCCATAATTATGTTGGAATAATCATATTTTTGACAGTGTCTTGCTTTGCAGTCCAGGCTGGTCCTGAACTCACTGCAGAGCCTAGGCTGGCACAAACTCATAGCAGTCCTCTGCCTCAGCCTCCTGAGTTTTGGGATTACAGTTATGTACGTAATCAACTTACGTGGTGCTGGAGAATCAACTGAAAGCGTCACACTTGCTAGGCACACGCTCTAATTGCTGTGCTATTCCTCCAGCCCCTCAATCTTTTGTTTTAGAGCACCAGAGCCTTACATTTCTTTATAGCCAGCTGGACTTTTTACATTTTTTTTTCCTGTGAAGTGCCTGACTGAAATGAATAATACGTGTTTATCTCAGACATATGTTGTTTTCAGCCAAATGCGTCACTAACTGAAATGGTAAGTTTCACTCATTTAAGTCCCATTTTCACATAGTTGAAATAGAATGTTCATAATTTTGGTTAATGTGCTTAAGAGCAAACACAAGTGGGTCCCTGGCAAGGGACACACAAGGCAGAAGCAGTAGAGCAGGGTAAGTCACAAGGTCTCAGTGAATTTGTTGTGGTGCTGTCCTTGTGACACTTTCTGTGAGGAACACTGGAGAAATGCTAACACTGGCTTACCCAGGGCAGTGACTTTGGCATCAGTTTGATTCTGTTTGTACCTTTCATCTGGGGAGAAGTAGCTCTTGAGGAGAACTGCTATTCGGAGTCAAATTTTACTCCTAGTGCAATGGCTTGCACATTTAATGTGCATTGCGTTCAGTTGGGGGCTTCTTGACGCACACACTGCAGGGCCTCATTCCCAGCCTGTCGCCTCTGTGGGCTAGGAATAGCATTGGAGGTGGTCCCTATCAAGTGGCTTCCTGCACAGAGGCCGTGTTACTGGCCTGGTATCCACATTTGGACACCCCTGTTGGATAACACCAGTTACCTTGGTACCCCAGGATAGCCAGTGAGACAGTCTATTGCTTTTTTTTCCTTGTCGTCTTGGAGTTTGACCCTAGGCCTTCACACTGAGCTAGATCCCTGTCTTACTGTTTTTGTTGCCAGGACAGAATACCTGAACATTGGCAGTTTAGGGGAGGAAAGATTTATCTTAGCTCACAGTTTTAGAAGGTCCTCAGTCCATACATGGGTAGCCAGTAACGGTGGAGGCACACTATGAAGGCAGAGGCAGAGGAAGAGGAGGAGGAGGCTGCTCTTCTCAGTATCACAGACAGGAAGTCAAGTCCCGGAGGAAGAACAGAACTAGGGCATACCCTTTTAGGTCATGTCCTATTGATTTGCCTTCCTGGGTCAAGTCCTAGGCATCCACCCTTCCAGCCGGTCCTCACCTCCCAACAGCACATGGCTCCATATGTATTCCACCACATTCACATATATGAGACTTTTGCATGAAACTGCAGATTCAAATCATAACAATTCCCAATCTTATTTTTAGCTTTTATGTTGAGACAGAGTCTCACTAGATTGCTAAGCCATTTGGACTAGGTTCAAACTTGTGATCCTCCTGCCTGAGCCTCCCAGAGTGCCAGGATTACAGGACTGGGCTACTAGACTTGGCTTCTTGTGCTTACTGAGGCAGCTCCTTGTTGCCCAAGTTCTCTTTTCTTGTTTTGCAACCAGGCTTGGCCAACTTAACTTCCTCTCCTCTTACGCACTTCAGAGAATTTAAGGCTCCACTTTGTTCTCTCCACAAGGCCAGGGTGTTAAGAAGGTTCAAGCCCAACATGGTGGCACAGGCCTATAATCCTAGTTCTCTGGGAGGCTGAGGCAGGAGAATTGCACGTTCAATGCCAGCTTGGGCAGTGTAGCAACTTACTGAGACCCAGTTTCAAAATCAAAAATAAAAATGGGCTGTAAAAGTGCTTAGCACGAAGCACTGGGCTCAATATCCTCAATCCTCAATACCAAAAGCAACAGCAAAAAAACCCTAGCAAAGAAAATGTAATAAAGCAAGGATAAAATTCCCTTCTGATCTAGCCATATGGTCTCTTTCCTTCATGAGAACCAGCCAAAGAAGAGAAATGATACCTTGTGGGTTCAGGTGAAATATACACATATATACACTCTGTATTTAGATATGCATATGAATTACATATATATGCTTACACCTTTGAGTACATTTAGATTTACATGAAAATTATTATTCATTTGATGTTTTATTCGGAAGGCAGCTATCTTGTACTCCGAAATGATATAAAATGTACGTATGACTTTAGAGATAGGCAGAGTTGGATTAAATCGTGACCTATGGGCCTGGGGCATAGTTTAGTAGTTAATGTGCTGGCCTAGCATGAGCAAGACCCTAGGTTAGACACTCTAGTACCACATAGAGATGAGCTGGGCATGGTGAGTCATGCCTGTAATCCCAGCACTGTGGTAGAAGATTGCTGTGAGTTTGAAGCCAGCCGGGCCTACTGAGTTCAGAACCAGCCTGGACTACAGAGTGAGACACTATCTCAGAAAAGTTTCTTGATCTGTGTATTATTAGCTGTGTGACCCTGCATAATGAGTCAGTTAAACAGAGAGCTTTTGTGTCCTCATCTGCAAAGGGGGAAGATAGTGCTTGCTTCATGTGCTTACATGCGACAACAGCAAAGCACATATGTTTCTAAAGATCTTAGTAAGGTATTTTTATAGAAAGGGTTTTATAATAGCAAAGGTCTTAAGTAGGTAACTAAGAGTTTTGTAAGTTTATTCATTGATGATAGAATATTAAATATTTTTTAGAAAACAGACTAATTTTCAGGGGCTGGCAGCTAACATTGAATCTCAAATTTGGACAAGCTTTTAGAAGAACTTTCCTTGTTGTACTTCATTTATTGAGCAACTACTGTGCACCAGATCCCCTAATACTCTCTATGTGATCTCTAATGCTAATCAATTACTGATTCTCTGAGTAGACACTTACAGTGGTTTTTCTTTGACTGGTCTCTATTGCTGGGAATCTATTTGAGGGCTAGAAATTTGTTCCATAATTTAGTAAAATATGCCTTTATTAACTTCTGCTCACAGAATCAAGTCATACAAACCTAGAGAGCAACATAGAGCTCATGTTGTAGTGGTCATTCTGAGTAATTTTTTCTTAAGAACTTTGAATTTCAATTTCTTTCTTCAGTATTAATGTAGTTTTCTTTGTAGAGGTCCTTCACCTCTTTGGTTAAGTTTACTCCTATTATTTAATTTTTTTTGTTGGGCTGTTGAGAATGGAATTGTTCTTCTGAGTTTTTTCTCAGTGAGTTCATTGTTACTGTAGAGGATTGCTATTGAGTTCATGGTATTGATTTTGTATCTTGCAACTTGGCCGAATTTATTATTTCCAAGAGTTTCGTAGTGGAGTTTTTGGAATATTCTGTGTAGATAATCATGTCATATGCAAATAAGGATAGTTTGACTTCCTCCTTTCCAATATGCATTCTCTTTATTTTACGCTCTTGCCTGATTGCTGTGGCAAGGGTTTCGAGGACTATGTTGAATAGGAGTGTTGAAAGTGGACAGCCTTGTCGTGTTTCTGATTTAAAGGGAAATGCTTTCAATTTGTTTCCATTTACTATGATATTTGCAGTAAGTTTGGCATATATGGCTTTTGTTAATTTGACATAAGGTCCTTCTATACCTTTTTCCCTCAGGATTTTTTTTTTTTTAATCATGAATGGATGTTGGGTTTTGCCAAAGGCCTTTTCAGCATGAATTGAGATGATAATGTGGTTTTTTTTCTTGCTTTTATTAATGTGGTATGCTAGACTAACTGATTTAAATGTGTTAAACCAACCTTGCATCCCAGGAATGAAGCCCACTTGATCATGGTGTGTGATCTTTCTGATAACTTGCTAGATTCTATTTGCCAGTATTTTATCGAGGACCTTTACGTCTGTATTCATTAAATGAGATTGGTCTATAATTTTCTTTGCTGGTTAAGTCTTTGGTTTGGTACCAAGATAATGCTAGCCTCCAAAAATGAATTTGATAATGTTCCTTTTCTTTCAACTTCATGGAATAATTTGAAACACATTGGAGTTAGTTTATCTCTGAAGTACTGAAAAAATAATACCGTGAGGCCTACTGGCCCTGGAATTTTCTTTGTGGGTAGGGATTGTTACTGCCTCAGTTTCCATATGTGTTATGGGTCTATTCAAGGTTTTAATGTCTTCTTGGTTCAGTTTTGGTATTTTGTATGTATTAACTATTTTTTCTAAGTTCTCCAATTTGTTGGAGTATAAGTGTTCCAAATAGTTTCTTATGATTCTCTGAGTTTCAGCAGTGTCTGTTGTAGTTTCACCTTTTTCATTTCAAATTGCATTGATATGTGTTTTTTTCTTCCCTTTTGTCTAGGTTAGTGAGGGTCCAGATAAACTAGATTATGTTATCTGTAGAAGAAAGTTAGTACTTGGTGGTGTAGTGATTTGAAAAAAGAAATGCCTAAGTCCTAACTCCAGTGCATGGTCATGTGACCTTATCTGGAATGAGGATATTAGCACATGTAGTCCAGTTATGGTGAAGTCATGCTGCGTAGGTTGGGACCTGATCCAATTACTGGTATCCTCACAAAAAGAAAGACGTTAGTACACACTTTACCTTCCAGCTCTTAGCCCCCAGAATTGTGAGATAAATATTGTTGTTTTGAAACCAGCTCCATTTATGGTAATTTGTCACGGAAATCCCATAATACAAAACACTTGGTGTTAGGGGTAGTGTGTTTGCCTTTAGATAATTGTGGAGGAAGGGAGAAAGGTTGACGTGGAGTCTCAGTTCCTACCATCTTCTTTGTGCATCCAAGTCTGCATTGGGGAAAGAAGCACCGGGCAGAGGAAGATGAGCGCGGAGCTCACACAGAGACGTTAGGCTTGGAGGCCGCGAATGCTCGGAAGCGGCAAGTGCGGGCAGCCTCGATTCTGCCTGTAGCATGGGAGCACGTCTGCTCAGCTGGAGGTACCAGTTCCTAGTTGCGTTAGTTAAGGTTCTCCAGGAAAAGAGAAACATATATATCTACACACACACACACACACACACACACACACACACACACACACACATGATAATATCAATAACAGAAACGTGGGAAGAAGGCAAGGCAACAGGACACCCACAGAGATGCCTGAGACCCCAGAAACTAATGTCATGGGCCCTGAAATGGTGTCACTCATAGAGAAGGAAATAAAAAAGCAAATAAATGAGTCAAAAAGCCAATTCAAACAAGATTTCCTTAAAGAAATGCAAGCAATGATCCAGTGGGCTTAAAGAGGAGTTTACTAAAGAAATAGTAGTGCAAATAGATACAAAGCTTACTGAACATATAGAAGCCACAAACAATAAGTTGGCTGAGGTAAATAAGGAAATTCAAGATATGAAGGAACATTTTGATAAAGAAGTGGAAATTATGAAAATAAATCTAGCTGAAATTCAGGATATGAAAAATACATTTGAAAGCAGGGGACATCAACTCGAGCACTGTGAGAACAGAATGTCAGATCTTGAAGACAAAGCCACGGAAACAAATGATAGAATTAGGCAAGTCTCCCAAATCAGAAGCAAGCAAAGTAGCTGGATACAACAGCTGATGATGGGTGATTCAATGAGGGCCAATCTCGGAATTATGAATGTGGGAGAAAGAGCAGAAGGCAGCACTGAAGATATAAAGAATTTATTCACTGGAATTATGCAAGAAAATTTCCCAAATCTAGGAAAAGAAATTAATTTTCAGATACAAGAAGCTTATAGAACACCAAATAACCTCAACTAGCAATGAGACTCACCATGGCATATCATAATCAAAACTTCAGGACTGCAACAGAAAGAGAAAATATTAAAAGCAGCAAGAGAAAAACAGACATTATTTTACCAAGGCAGACCTATTTGAATTACTGCAGATTTCTCAACGCAAACTTCAAAGGCCAGGAGAGCCTGGAGCAAAATCTTTCAAGACTTAAAAGACAGCAAGTGTCAACCCAAGTTGTTGTATCCAGCAAATTTATTCCTTGAAGTTAAAGAAAAAGTAAAAATTTTTCATGACCAAGAATCCATAAAGAAATTTGCAACCATATGCCCAGCATTGCAGAAAATGCTGAAGGAATCTTAGAGAGAGACAGAGAGACATGCAGCACCAAAGAACATAGAGGAAACACCTAAAGAGAAAGTATAACAACAACAAAAAAAAATGGAACCAGTCATTGTATTGGTATCCAACTAAAACACTACCAGCTTTCTCACAAAATTTGTGAAACTTTTTCTGTAATTATTATGTTAGTTTTCAATAAATAATTATATTCAACATAGGGAATTGGTATATAATCTTAATATGTGAAACTTTTTTGATGTGTTTGATGTATATAGATATTTAGCTGGGAGTGGAGTGGCAGAAGGCAGTGGTTTTGATTTAGATATTATTCTAAAAAATAGTAAGAGTTGGTAAATAAGTAGTTCTTGGGGTCTTTCCCCTGAAGCTTTCATCGAGTGGCAAAGATAAAAGATTATGTAGCCTTGGTCCATTGACTAAGAACTCAGCTCAATAGTTCAATCTGTGACTCTTGAATTTTACTTTGCAGTTTTACACTCTGTAACTAAATTTGTTGTAATGATCTTACTCATTTCTTCCTGCTTCTCTCTGGGAAAGAACTCTTTAAAATTTTTGAAATCACTAAATCTGGCATTTTATCTATTGCTTTATGTGTAATATACTTTTGAGATGTAGACTTCAGTTCATTTAATGTAGCAATTCATTTATTCAGTCTTTGAGATAAGTCTAGCCTAAGAAATCTAATTGATGTAATGATAACTGGGATGTCTTTTGTATGGCAGCATAATTAATAATACCCAAATCTTGGAAGAAGCCAATATGCCCAGTGTAGATGACTGGATAAAGAAGATGTGATGTATACATACACAATGGGGTATTACTCTGCTGTTAACAACGATGCATTTGAGTTGTTTTTAGGAAATGGATGCACCTTGAGACCGTAATGCTCAGTGAAATGAATCAGACCCAGAAAGGTGAATACTATCTACTTTCTCTAATATGAGAAAACCAAACTGTAAAAAAAAGTAAGAAACATGATTGAAAGTAAGAAGATGGACTTTATAGAAAGAGAAAAGGAAGGGGGGGATGAGAGGATGGGAAGGAGAAAGGAGATGATATGTTAAAAGAAAGGGAACCAGATGGAGTTGATAGTGAAAGTTGGGGGAAAGAGGACAGTTGTGGGAGGGTCACACAGAGTGGCAGGATTGTAATACCTGTTATATAGGTGATACATATGTGCACAGAATGCTCAAGTTCAGTGTAGACATTATGTATTGCATATATATATATATTAATATGTAGAAAAATAAGACAAAATACATTTTTTCTTTAACAGAATGTGGATATGTTTGTAATTTTTAGTTGGATTAAATTACTGTGGTTGAAAAACTTTAGATTTACTTTTATGATACTATTTTAATGCTTAGTGAAGGTCAAAAAGTGAACACGTGCAAAATTAAGACTCATCCAAATAAAAGTGTATTACAAGGGAAGCCTATAAAATTTATATTTATTTATTTATTTATTTATTTATGAATGTATTTGTTTGTTTGTTTGTTTGTTTTTGAGACAGGGTCTTGTTTTGTAGTCCAGGCTGGTCCTTGCACACAAAATAATCCTCCTGCCTCAGCCTCCCAAGCACTGGGATTATAGATGTGTGTCACCACACCCAGTTTATGTGGTGCTGGGGAATTGAACTCAGGGCCTTGCTCTTGCTAGGCAAATGCTTTCACTGCTGAGCTATTCCACCAGCTGAAAGATAAAGTTTATGTAAGGATATAATAAGCTGGGTGCAGTGATATATGCCTGTTTCAACTACTGCAGAGGCCGAGGCAGGAGAATCACATGAACCCTAGGAGTTTGAGAGGAACATAGTGAAACTCTGTCAAAAGAAATGAAAAGAAAAAAAATAGCAATTTTTTAAAGAAAAAGATGATCCTCAACTGTTCTCATCTCCAGTTTGCAATCCGCTTTGTAATCCCCGCCACACCCTAGCAGGGTAGGTCTGTGCGACAGATAGAATTTGTCAAAAGCAAGGGCGTGTGACTTTTAAGGCTAGGACACAAAGGTTGAGCAATGCCTCTTCTGCTTCTTTGTCTCAGATCAGTCCCTTGGCGGGAGGAAATCAGTTGCAGTGTCTTGTGGACATTTGGAGAGGGAGGAGGACTGGATGGATGAGGACCCATGATTCTTTTGGACATGGGGAACTCACTCGGCCACTGGGAGAACTTTTTATGAGCAACCACACACAAGCAGAATGAAAGTTAGGCAAGAAAGATTTGTTGAGATAGACCTGGCCGACAGACGGGGAATGGAGAAGCCCCGCCTATCTTGAGAGTTCCCTTCTGTGGCCCCTGACTTCCTTCTTCTAAGATCTGGCACTCCCCGATGGTGCTTTCAGCTTATGTAACTTCTGCCTCGAGTGCATGCAATTGCCATGATTCACGTGGTTTTAATCATAAATTACCGTGCCTATGCATGGTATGTTAATAATATAACAGTGAGGAAAGGTCAAATACGGACACACTGCCTCCCCTAGTGCACCTGCTGGGCTCAAGAAGGTCCATACTCTCTGTTTGCAGCTTCTGTTGTATTGCGTCTGGGTTCCACCGTCTCTTAATTGGTCATTAGCAATTGTCCATTGTCCTTGCCCTGCCTTTCTCTTTTTAAGGCTGTCACCTGCAGGCCCATGATTTGTTTTTTTCTCCTCAGCTGTGTCTACCTGCTGTGGACAGCTTGATGTGACAGTAGCCACCTTGGCTGGAACCTCCATCTTGTCTGCCAGTGGAACCTGGCAAGCAGCCCACACCCTTTAAGACCGATGGACATTTCATGCTGGCCACTGACACATAGACTGTTGCTTAACTGACATGTGAACTATGAATAGGTTTTTTTTTTTTTTTTTTTTGAGAAAGCCCAGGTGTACTGTCGTTGCTATGGACCATGTTTGTGTAGCTTGGTGTGTGAAACCCACTTCCCTCCTCAGGATGAAAGGGTTTTGTCTTGCACATTCCTATCTGGAAGACCCTAAACATTGGCACTCTGTCAACCTGGATCTGGCCACCTCACGCTTTTGCCTCTTAGCCCCGTCTGCCTTTCGTGGCCAGTTGTTACATCCTGAGTTATTCAGAAATGATGTTCCAGATCTGCCTAGAGAGTTCTTCACGAAAATGACTGGAATTTCCTGTCCCAGTCACAGGAGTGCATCTGGGAAGCGACCTTACAGGCACAGTTGTGCCACCAGGTGGCTGCATCCCTAGATCAGAACTGCAGCTTGTGAGAGGCCCGAGCCAGGCTACTGCTGATTTCCTGAGCCCCAGCAGCCCACGGAGAGTATGTTTTTATTGTTACCTGGGCCTGGTGATACAGGTCTATATCCCACAATTCTGAGGGGCTGGGGCAGGAGGATTAAAAGTTCAAGTGTATTGTGGACAATATAGTCACTTAGCCAGTCCCTGTTTCAAAATCAAAAATAAAATTGGTGTTGAGGATATAGTTCAGGGTAAAGTCCCTGAGTTCAATCCCCACTACCACAGGAAAAAAAAAAAGATGCTGTTCCAAGCCTCTCAAATTTTGGGGGTAACTTGTTACACAGCGATAGGTAGCTCATACAAAGAGATGTTTTAGAAATCTACAAAATTCAAATTGAAGACCAATTTCTATGATGAGAGTGAGGACATCACAAAGAATTCTTTAATTAGACAGCTATAAAGCTTGCAGCACAGATATTTCCCCAGGAAGAAGTATAGTTGTCAAGAACTAAGCAGAAAACGTGTTGGACATAGAGTTGGCAAGGAATCTGTTGTTTTCTACTGTCTGATGACTTGAAGATGGGTACCATACTGTACATATGTTCAGCTGTAAGAGCTGAAGTTATTTCTTCCTGGAGAATTCTGCAACAGGTTCTACCTCTATACATTAAGCATGTGTCTCTGTTATAAGCAACACATCCAGTATATCCATATGTAGATAAAAATACTTTGATAAAATAATCATCTTAGTATTTTCTAAATATAGCATCCTGATAAACGATGCATAGAATCTGTGACGTTGCTGGGCCTTCCTCCATCTGGGGAGCTGGGCTGCTCATGTGCGGTGATGCATTCATCGACACGTCCTCACTCATGAAGCAAGGTGGGGAGCAGCTGCAGATGCCAGATGCAGCAGCATCGACATCCTCACCAACTTCTCAGGATCATGTCGTGGTTTATTTAAACCCAGACAATCAAGAAGAGGTTGATGGTTTGGACAAAAAAAAAAAAAAAGTCAAGTTTGAGGAGACTGATGAGTTGGTGAATAGGAATATATCTTTTAAGATAAAATATTGGTTGTGTATTAAATATGAGATCATTGTTTATATCCTTCATTCCTTATTTGTGGGTTATTGTGTTTTTTCCTCTAAAGAAAGAGTTAATAGCTGTACTCAATAATCCCTCAGCTCTTCCAGAATTACTCTGTAATGAGGCACGTACATTCATTAGAGCTGTAGTTGGAAAAAAACCCAAACTATGTTAAGACACATGTTACAGATCTCTAACCAAAATGGATCATAGATGATGTGCCTCATTTTGATAGTGTCAAGTATTATCTTTGATGCTTTAATTCATGATACTAGAATTGATTATCATAGAAATCAAGCTTTGAGATGACTTCCAGGGGCAAGGGGCTTGTAGCCATCTGCAGTACTAGGGCATGAAGCATTACGAAAGTTGGGAATGTTTTTGCTCCTCAAAAAACAAACAAACAGACAAACTTTTTTGGCAGTAGGAACTGTAGGGATCATTTCTATGATTTGACATTACCTGAGGCAGCTATGATCTAGAACTTCTGGAAAAAGGAACTTTTGTTGAGTTTCTGCCATGTGCTGGGTACTTGCGTTGTGTTACTTGACTTTCAAAAAAATTTTGTGTTTGGGCAGCACACGTTCCTTTTTCACTCACTACAGGTCCCAAGCAGATTTGATTGTTGCTATGGTAAAATTTAGGCAACACAAAATTTTGGCACAGGCCTGTCATCCTAGCCCTCTGACACTCTGGGAAGCTGAGGTAGGAGGATCACAGTTCAAGCCTGGGCGACTTGGTGAAACGTTGTCTCAAAGTCAAAATAAAAATGGGTTGGGGATGTAGATCAGGGTGAAGGCCTTGGGCTTGACCCCTAAGACTACAAAACAGTTACGATTTTAACCATTTTAAATGGCTCAGTGGCATTAAGTAAGTATGCTTACACTACTGTGCATCCTTCTTCACACTGGTCTCTAGAATTGACAGGGGCTATTTTGAACCACAAAGCCTTCTCATGTACTCAGGAAACCTTCATCACTCAAGGAAAGGCACTCAGGAAGGAACAATGGTAAAAACCACATGAGGGTGTCTTACATTTATTTAACCTCAGTACAGTCCAATAAATATTTTTGTACCTTCCAGAAGCAAGTTATCCTAATGAGGTTAGGGACAGACACATGAGATTAAAGTAAAATAAACTCACTTCCGAGGGACTTGCAGTCTGGCCTTGGTACTTTTAGTACAGTGCTCACCCCCCACCCCCCTTTTGGGCATCAGGGACCAGTTTCATGGGAGGTAAGTTTCCCATGAGCTAGAGCCGGGGGTGGTGATTTTGGGAAGCATCCCGTTCATTCCATGTATTGTGCACTTTATTTCCATTATTATTCCCTAACTCTGGAGTGCTACTAAGTGGATTTCTGCATTCTCCTGCACATGCCTTTGCTTGCACTCCCGGTAAACTTGACACATAGCCCACCCTTGACTCCTGTCTAACTACCACGTCTTCCAGACTTTTTGTTTTATTTTCACAATTTCTAATAACTGGAAGGTCAAGAATGGGGACCGAGGGAGGAGAGTTGTATTTCTGTCTGTGTTAGATGCTCCCGATGGACCATGTGCTTCCCAAGAACTAGTTGGAGGCTAGAGGGCTTGGGGTCAGAGCTCTGCCTTCGTTACTTAGTCTCTGCTGGGACAGAATACTGGACATCCCTAACTTAAGGGGAGAAAGATTTATTTTAGCTCACAGTTTCGGAAGGTCTCACATGTCCATTCATGGCTGGCCGGCAGTCGTGGAAGCATATGGCAGAGGCCTAGCGAGAGAAAAGCTCTTCTTGGCATGGCATGGCAGAGAGAAAGCCCAGTGAGGGAGGCGCTAGTTGATGTGTGGAGGTGGGGGTGAAGGCCAGAGCCATCTGAGGAAAAGCTGCAGTGGCATTTCCTCTTCTTTCCCTTTATTTAGTTCCAGCTTCCAGCTGGGCTGCCCACACCCAGTGTGGGTGCCCCTTCCTCATTTCTTGGCCCACAAATCAATCACACACACCTCAAAATTCTGCCCTGAGCTTTTCCTAATCTTGGCAGATTGGCACAGTCTCTCCCTCCAGGTCGACCCCCAGTGTCTGCACCCGCCCGCCAGGCCCTACCTCCCAACAGCATGTGATTCCACAGGTATCCCACTGTATGCAGGTACATGAGGCTTTGGGAGGCCAATACAGATCCAAACCATAATAAATGTAAGTAGTGGACTCCTGAGATAGAGAAGAGTTTTTCACAGGTGGGAAATAGTTTAACAGGAGCAAGCTGAAGCTGGGTCTGAGGGTGCAGGCCTGTCGTCCCAGCAGCCTGGGAGATGGAGGCAGGAGGATCGTAAATCTGAGCCCAGCCTGGGCAACTTAGTAAGACTATGTCTCAAAATATAAAATGGGCATGGCGATGTAGTTCCATGTGAAGGCTCAATTCCTAGTATAGAAAAAAAAAAAAAAAAAAAAAAGAAAAAAAGGCTGTATTCTAGCATAAGTCAGGGAGGCTTTCCCCCGCTTTTTTACCTGCTACTGTACAATCAAAATACAAGGTATTTAAGCTTTTGGCAACCAACAATATATATATATTTAAAATCACAAACCAAAATCCTTCTGAAAGAAAATGGAATGGATTGTTATTTTTTTTTATTTTGATAGTACATTATGGTAGATATTTGGGAAATATTTTCTGCTTGAAATACAAATAATTTTCATTAGACAAGATCAACTGAAATATCCTGCTTGGTTTATTTGACCTAATAAGGTCTTTGAAATATAATACTTAAAATGATGTCTGTTTATGAGTATTACTACACAGTGTTCATTATTATAGCTCATTATTATTATTTTCATTAAATGTCAGTTATTTTGTCGGGTTGAACTATAGTTCTCTAATTTTGTCTGCTTTTTCTTTCTTTCTTTTTTTTTTTGAGACAGGGTCTTGCTCTGGAGCCTAAGCTGGTCCTAAACTCACTGTGTAGCTTAGGCTAGCTTTGGGCTCATGGCAATCCTCCTGCCTCAGCCTCTTGAGTGCTGGGAATACAGGTGCATGCCACCACACCTGGTTTTATTTGGTGCTGGGGAATCGAACTCAGGGCCTTGTGCTTGCTAGAGAAGTGTTTTGTTTGACTGCTGTGCTGTTCCTCCAGCCCATCTAATTTTATTTTAAAAGGAAGATAATTTAGTATGAATCTATCTCAACATTGCAGACTGTGAATTGCTTTGGAAGTGCATTTTTCTGTGGGAACTTAGGAATTTTGTTTTGTAAGCATTTAAAGTACATACTCTTGGGTCTTGGAGCAGATCTTTTTTATCTAAATATCTGAACAAGTGTCATAGGTAAATCTGTGGCTTCCTAAAACTTGAAAAATCACTGAAGACTTGAAAATGATCTTCTCTGTATATATCTACATAAAATAGTCCCTGTGCCCTCAGGGTGTCTTCCCAGGAGCAGTGTGAGTGGACAAGACAGGTCCTCCCAAGGAATGGAGTCTAGCAGGGAAATAGGATCCTTGACTAAAAATGATGACTACAATACAAAGCTGTGTATTTGCTGTGCAATGAAGGCTCTCCCAGAGCAGGAAGCACAGGACGGAGGAGTATAAGTGAGGGTGTAGGGACCTGGAGGCTCATGCCAACTCTGTGTGTGTGTGTGTGTGTGTGTGTGTGTGTGTGTGTGTGTGTGTGTGTGTCTGTGTGTGGAGGGAGTGGATGGAACATCTCAGGAGCAGAGATTGTAGTGGAAAAGGAGCTAGCAGGAGTTCAGGCAATGTGGTGGGAGTAGGATCATAGGTAGCTTGGATGGAGTGCGTGGAGATAGGACAGGCTAAGACTGAAAGACAGTTTGGTGTGCACTGGAAGCAAGTTGGACGCTGTGTGTGTGTTCATCAGACCTGGGGGAAACCATGAATAGTTTTGATGTAGATTAACTCAATCCAGGCAGAGCTCAAGGTGAAAACTAAATGTCAGATGGATTGTTTAGAAGATCATGGGGCTCTGGTCAGGGAGCCAAAGGTGAGGTCAAAGCTAAATTAGAGATAAGGCACTAGGGAAAGAAAGCAGCCTAGAGCTACAAAAGAATTGCTGAAGAAAAAAATAGATTCTACTTGGTTTGTAATTAGATACAGTGGGAGTGGGTGAGGGATAAAGCAAGATGACTCATGTTTAGAGCAGAGAGAATAAGTGTACCCTTAAGAAACAAGGAAGTCAGCAGAACTGCTTCTGGGGGAAGTTTAATTTTAGAAATTTGAAGTTTGAGGTGCTGCCAGCATATCCAAATTTAACCCCTTTATCGAGTCTTTTACTTAGAGGATAAAGGCAAGTCTAATCCATTACCTGAAGTCCAGCTGTTAATCAGCCACTTCTCTTACTTTCCTCTTTGGGTTCCTCCGCTCCTCCACGGCTCCCTGCTTCCTTCCTTAGCTGGGCAGTTGTCAAGACTTTTCTCTGTGCTTTTAGGTTTGACACTGGTGACTCTGTGAGTCAAGTCAGCATTGTTAATATCAGTGACTTTTCACACTAAAATGTCAGTGGGTCCTGTGGTTCTCTTCAGTGAGTCTTAGCAAAGATGATGTCCATTGATTTAAGTAAAGATGGCTTCCTTAGATTTTAGCAAAGATGGCTCCCATATCAGCAGAAGAGTATGGAGGATGGAAGGAGCAGGGTGCAGAGTAGGAATGTCAGTATGATTTTACCACTGTGTAAGTGGAAGTTAGGTTTAGAGAGATAAATGGATTGATGTGAGGTGTGAGCATGAGAAAGCAGCACAGTAGGTTTCCCGAGAGTATGCTTTGGCAAGTCTTGTTTTGTTTAGTGGCTGTCTGTGCCTTCTGAAAAAGATCCGGTGCGCCAGGGCACGTGAGTCATCCCCTGTTGTCATCTTCCCCACCTCTCCTTTGCGTGTACTCCGAGTCCACTTCCCTTGTCTCTGGTCATTTCACAATGTTTCTATCTAAGCATTTCTCCTGTCTCTGTGAGCGTCTGAGGAAAGGCTGAAGCCACCACCCCTCTCTGAGGCTCTGTGGAGGACCTTGTCCGTGGAGAGAAGCACATACCGTGTGAGTGATTGACATTTGGCAAGGGACCGCCCTGCCTTTAGCGGACAGTTTTTGAAAAGTAGGAGTGACTTACTGAGGGAAACCATAGATCTTAAACATGATTAAGTTTGTTGTTTCCTGATAATTGGCAATGGAACGCAACATCACACACGTTCTTTGAGTTATTTTCACCACTTTATCTGCATAAGCAGAATATTTACTATTGAGCTTGCATGACTCTTCACATAGGATGTTTATGTGTGATTTGCATGTTTTTTTGTGTATGCTACCTACTTTGTATTGCATTCTATGTTGGCAAATGAAACAGAAAATCTTAGTCTTTCACTTAGAAGTTATTTGCAAAAATATGGAAATAAAGAACACATTATATGCAGTTCTGAGACATATGTGCCAAATAAGAGGAATAAATAATTGTCTTGTCATATACAGAAGACTTCTAAAATTTTTTTGCATTAAGTAGAGGGAAAGAGAAAACAGTGTTCTAATTCAACAAGAGGTATTTTGTTCTTGCATAACCAAGACATTTTCAACTTAGGGAATAGCTGTAGACCAGCTGTTAGGAAAGAGGTCATGAAAGCCTAATATATATATATATATATATATATATATATATATATATATATATATTTGTTTTTTTCCCTGTAAATTTCTGTGTATAGACCAGAAGCTGACCTCCAGAGTCGTGTGGGTGCAGGTGAGACTGATTTGAGGCAAATCTCCTTCACACAGTCTCTGTCCCTCACCTGGCCCAGCCCCCTGAGCCCTGACGGGCCCTCGCTGCTTACCTCGGTGGCTCCGTGATGGGGGACAGGGGAATGTTATTTATTTCCAGGTGGCATTTTTCCTTGTTGTCTTCTTTGTTCCAAGCGCTGTCTCTGGCCAGAGCTTTGTTCTAATTACAGCAAAGGTTACACATGGCCAGCTGTGGTCTAGGAACTTTTCACTTCCACAGTTTTATGATTAGAGAAAAGTTTTTTGTTGTTGTTGCTGTTTTTGCAATTTCCTTGTTTATTGGTTACTTTTTATCCTGTGTTAGGGGCTCACCTAATTAATCAATTAATTACCTCACTATTACTAGCATGATTGTGGACAAATTATTACCTCAAAGCTTATTATTCTATTTAAAAATATTTGTAAGTTTGCCCCAAGAATTAAATGAGATCATGTAGAGTGCCTAGAATATGTATGTGATGAAAAATATCTACTTATTGATAGTTGAATTTGCCACCAAAATTGAGATGTGCTAAGTTTACTGGTAATTCTGAATTTCAGAATTTTGAGAAAGATTTAGTTTTTTTTTTTCTTAAATAAAGAGGGTCTTTGTCTGTAGTCCAGGCTGGTCCTGAATTCATTATGTAGCCTATCTAGGACTCGAACTCACAGCAACCCTCCTGCCTCCAAGTGGTGGGATTACAGGTGTGTGCTACCACATCTGGAAAGGTTAAATAGTTTTAGTGTTAACTGCTTCTGTGTTCTCAGGATATGTACAAAAATATGTTCAGCACTGTTATGGTTTAGATCTGGAGTGTCCCCCCAAAACGATGTATATTTAGATGTAGTGGGATACCTGTGGAACCGTGTGCTCTTGGGAAGTGGAGGCCTGCCTGGAAGCGGCAGATGCTTGGGGCTTGGTCTGGAGGATTCTTGGGTTTGTGTCAATTTGCGGAGATTGGGAAGCCCACAGGGCAGAGTTTTTCGGTGTGGATTGTTGACTTGTGGGCCAGGAAGGGAGGGAGGGGTGCTCACCCTCAGGTGGGGGCCCTACTGGCAGCTTGAACTAAGGAAAGGAAGAAATGTTGGAGCTTCTTCTTGTGAACGCTTTGGCCTACCCTTCATCTCCAGGCATCCACTTGCTCCTGCCCGACGTGGCTCCTGCCGGACTTGGCTTTCTGTCTGCCACGTGGTGAGGAACTTTTCTGTGACCACAGAGGTCTCCTTCATACAACATCCCTTGTGCTCCCACTGTTGCTGGCCACCCATATGTAGACTGTGTGAAACCTTTTGAAACTGTGAACTAAAATGAATCTTTTCTTCCTTATGTTGTGGATGTTGGGTATTCTGTCCAGGCATAGAATAAGTAACTAAGACAGACACTTAGCACTGATTGAGTCCTCCCTACAGCGCTGGGGTCGTAGGCTCTACTCTTTTCTACATTGCTTCGGCAGCAGTAACTTGCTTAGTAGTGGCCTATTCTGACACCAACGTCTTTCCTCCCAACTGTTTTATAGTGCCTCCCTGTGACCGTCTCCTGTAAATAGGAGTCATATTTTAGAAGTCTAATATATAGGGGCTGGAGGAATGGCACAGCGGTTAAAGTGCTTGGACCTGGGTTTCATTCCCTAGCACCACATAAAGCTGGTGGTACGTGCTTGTAATCCCAGCACTCGGGAGGCTGAGGCAGGAGGATTGCCAAGTCTAAGACTAGCCAGGGCTCCATAGTGAGTTCAGGACCAGCCTTGGCTACAGAACGAGACTCTCTTTCAGAAAAGAAAAAGAGTCTAATACATGAACTTCAGCAGTTGTTCTGTGATAAGTGGGCAGTTCACAGTGAGATGAGAAGTTAGGGTGAGTCAGGTTGTAATTGGGGTGGACACAAATGATGAATAATGGTCTTGAATTTTCCGGTGGGCCATGTCAGGATCAGAGGTGCTTGAGGGTGGCTTATCTTCCTTCTGGGAGCATTGATTAAGATCACAGACTCTGGAATCATCGATGCTCTGAATGTGTATCCAGTCTTTGCTTTTGGAAAGCTTAAGTTTATGAGCTTAGGTCTTCTCATCCACGAAATGGTGGTGATATTATTACCCACTTCATTGGGTTGCTCTGTGGATGGAAGTAATAAGTACATATTCTTTAAAGTGGCGGCTGACACTTGGTAAACACTGTTAGATGAGAGAATTTCTATGTCCTTCACTTTTTATATCCGTGTGTGTGGATTCTTGTTTATAGACACACATGGGTGGATGTGGGGATGTGTACCATTCATCCACAGGGTCACAGTGTAGTTTCAGAGTTCTCAGTGCATTATAATGGGGGAACATTCTACTGGTATGCTCAAATTTTTGCCCACCTTCACAATAATTATTGCTCAAGAATAAAGGGGAAGCTGGGTATGGTGTGTAACTCCCACACTCTAAGGGCCTGAGGTAGGAGGACCCCAAGTTCAAGCCCAACCTGGACAATTTAGTGAACTAGGAACTTTTTCAAAAAAATTGGGGGTGCAGTTCAATGTGAATTCCCAATATCACCGTAATAAAAAAACTTAAACAGGTTATCTTTTAAATGGTCTAATTCTGACTTCATATTTATGAAGTTGAAGACAATTAAAGAATCAGCATTACCAGCATGATCCAGTTGGCCCCATCTTCAGGATAGTTTCAGACTGTAAGTAACAGTGAATCTAAAATCGGTGGCTTGTGTGGCTTCTTCTGGAGCAGGCCCGAGGGCAGGGCCATGGCGAGGTGGCCGTGGGGATGGCAGCTGCAGGAGCTCCTAAAAAAGGTACCAAGTGTCCGGAGTTGGAGCTGGGGTTGTTAGCGCCTGCCTCCCCATGATCTCCTCCGTCTCGGTGGTGGGACATTTGTCAACTGCTGCGGTGGGTCCCAGGCACGTCCTGGTGACGAATCATTTGGCGTTATTGCGCTGGATCCTCAGTTGCCCAAGTTAAGGGGGAACCCAGGTCTCAGTCTTTATTTTATAATCAGAAGTACATAAAATAAAGAGAAAACATTTCGTCTGGTTGTCAGTGGTGGTCTGGACCGCGGACCATCTGTCTGTCCTTCCAGCCATCCACGTTTTATGCAGCTTCCCCTCCCTCGCTTTCGGGAAGAGGAAGAAGGGTTGCTCCCTTTGTAACCGAACACTCACTCTGAGAGCACGCAAGGGCGGACGGTGATCAGGACATAGAGGATCTTTAAGGAGACCAATATTCAAATATTTAGAAATGAAATTCCAGTTTTAACAGAGTCCAGCACCTTTTCATGCGATCGCTATTAGGTTTAGCATTTAGAGACACGTCTGCAATCGATAGCTGCGACACCACACCAGCGGGGAGGGTCGGACTGTCAACAGCTGTTCTCGCTGTAGGGTACATTTTAAATGTCTAAACACTAATCAATAGAGCGAAATTAAGTATTGACTAAAATAGCTTTATAATAAGTAATTATTGGTTTGCTCTTTTAGAAATTAGACATTTTCACTTTGGGAATCAAGAGCAAATTTAGTCATGAAATTAGTGTTTTTGACCTTTATGTGCAACTTTCCTCCCTGTATGAAATGATTAGGTTTGAATATGATTGCACAGCTGTATTATGTTGCAGGCATCAATTTTTAATTATGATAAGGTCAGTGTTAGAACAAACGTGATTAGGACAGCGGCTCCGTGCGCTATTTGCTTTTCCTTCAAGCCACCCTGCCTCACCCACCCAGCCGCCATCCTCTCCCAGCTGTGACCCTCCCGCCCGGACCCTCCTGCTGCCCCTCTGTGTCCGGTCCGGCTTTGCTGTTTTGCTGATTCCAGTTTTAAAAATACAAATTGCTCGACTTCCCTTCCCTTCCTAGAGGGGCATTTGCTTTCTGCAGTGTCCTCGTGCTCACTTCCCTCTGTCTGTGTGTGACTGAGACAACAGTAGCTTCGCGATCCACTTTATGTTCCCGCGCTGCCTGTGCCTATAGCTCCTGCGCGCGAAGGGCACCTGCAGCTGGGAGGAGCCACTTCCCGGTGGAAGTCTCCATGAGTCCTTGTTCATAGACAGTGGTCGCTGGTCCTGATTCTTCCCCACTGCCTCATGTGACTTGGGAGTCAGTTCTTTAATTTAAAAGACACTCGCTGCCTGGAATTTAAGAGACACAAATGCTTTTGGGTAGAATAATACATGATCTCCATAGAACATGTTCAATTCCCAAGATTGTCAGCATTCGCAACAATTCAGGTTTATTGCCAATGTGGCTTTTAAATTCTTCAGATTTCATTTTCTGTTGATATATTATTTACATTTTTCAAATAGTAAGACATTCAGTTGAGAAAACAAATTTTCTTTCCTTTTTATTTTGAGACAGATTCTTACTCTCTAGTCTAGACTGGTCCTGAACCCATTACATAGCCCAGACTGGCCTTTAATTCATAGAAATTCTCCTGCCTCAGCCTCCTGAGTACTGGGATTATAGGCATTCACCACCAAGTCTACCTAATTTTTACGTAGTGCTGAGGAATCAAATCCAGAACCAGACACATGCTGGGCAACTGCTCTAACCCTTAGCTACACCCCCAGCCCCAGAAGCTTGTTTTAGTCAGTGAAGCAACGTGAGATTTTCTGTGAACTAGAATATGCAGGACCACATGTTCTATCTTCATAGCTTGGTGGGGGGGGTGGTGGTGGTGGTGGTGGTGAATGGTTAGATCACGGGTGTCCAAACTTCTGGCTTGCCCAAGTCACCATCGGTGAAGAGGAGTTATCCTGGGCCACCATATGCTGTGTAGAATACACCTCATGTATCTGAGTAACCATATGACTTGTACCTTTTGTGCCTGATTTAATTTTCTCAGCATTGTGGTCTCAAGGTGTCACTTGCATGAGAAACTCAAATACAAATGACCAGAAGACCCAGGTAGATGTTGCTGTGGCGGGAAGGGGACCTGAAGACTAGGGAAGAGGGAACGGAGCTGAGGGAAGGAAGAGAAAAATAAGAAAAAGATCAAAATGTGACATAACACCAACTCTTCAAGTTGCTTGTGATCCGTATGTAAACAAATGTGTATCACAAACATTTACAAATAAAAAGTACATAATGAAAAAATGTATCTGTAGCAAAGCTGCCTTTAGTTTAAAATATTTTTATTGTGTCACTGAAATAAAACAGCCTTAGCCCAAGTTTAATAATAAATAAGTTAGTAAATAAGTAAGAATATTTACTGCTTAGTAGCAGTAAATGCCTGTCTTCATAGGCCAACACACGTGTAGGTAGGTCAAGGTGCTGTTAGCAGCAGTCACTGCATTTTACTCACCACCTTGCACAAGGGCACCTAGCATCTGACATGCACGAATTTTGGGTGGACGGGCTGGGTTGGTGCCGGCTGAGCGGACAGGGAGCCTTGGAAAGGGCAGTAGAGAGCAGCCCATCTTCTGCCTGTGGCAAGCAGAAAGCAGGCTGCTGGGGCAGGGCTCATTTGTGGTAGTAATGAGCAGGGTAGCTAGACAGCAGGTACATTTCAGCTGCACCTGGTGGCATCATACTATAATCCCAGCACTTGGAGAGGCTGAGGCAGGAGAATCTCAAGTTTGAGCCCAGCTTGGACAACTTAGTGACTTAGTGAGACCCTGTCTCAAAATAAAATCTGATAAATGGGCTGGTGATATTGCTCAGTGGGAAGGCCCTGGGCTTGATCATTAGTGTCACAGGCACACGCGCGCACGTGCGCGCGCACACACACATACACACACACACACACACACACACACACAAAGATACATTTTGCCATTGGTTTCTTCTTGTGCTATCTGTTGAGTGGGAGTGGAAGGAACATTCATAAAATCTTCCCTTCTCTTTCCTTTCTTATTCATTCTGCTATTTTTGAGTCATGTATGCTGAAAATAGTTGCTTTAAAAAAAGAAATATGTAAGGTATTCTTGTTGAAAAAATTCAAGGCTTGATATATGGGGTATAATCACGGGGTTGCAAGCATTGGAACAAGGAAGCAGGAAGTCTTTTGGGATTCAGTGATTCTTTGGTGAACTCCCTAAGTCCCATTGCTTAAGAAGGAGCTCATTCTGAGGGCTTGTGCCAGCTCAGCTGGGTGGCCAGTGCCCTGAGTTTCCTGGGCACATCTCAGCGTCCGTATCCCTGGAGCCTGTGCGTGTGCAATATAGGCCTTGACGGGCTTGCATTTCAGTTCCTTGTTTTAGAGACAGCGCCTTTCATTCTTAATACATAAAGCCCCAGCATATTACCATACTGTATTGGTTAAGGTTCTACAAGAGGCAGAATTGACAGAACTTACAAAGGGAAGGGGATTTATTTGGAGGGCTTAAAAGTCCGAGGAGAGAGATAGTCCAAAAGGGCGGCCTGCATGTGTGGGACCTGGAGGGTCGAACAAGGGCTGCTCAGCCGTGGGGTGGAACACCCTTTCTGGACGGCAAGACAGCCGGTGAGAGTCTGCTGTGGAACCTGCTTGTTCACAGAGCAGTGGTGAAGATCAGAGACTGAAGACTGGCGGTGTGTAGACGGGAGCAAGTTGATGTCCGTAGACAATCGTGAATGTGAGCGCGTTCTCAGGAAAAGCTGTAACAATCTTTCCTCTTTCTTCCTTTCGTTTACTTCAAGCTGCCAGCTGGGCCTCTCACATCCGGGGTGGGTGCTCTTCCCTCATTCATTGGCCCACAGGTCACTCACACACACCTGTGATCTCTACCTTGGGTGTTTCCGAATCCCTTCAAGGTGACATAATCCCTTTAACAGCCACACCTACTCAGCTGTATAGTTATGTGTGGAACTTGCGCATCATTATTGTGACCATTGCCATTGAATGGAGAGATTCCAGTTTAGGAGTAGCCATGCAATTGGCAGGCTGGTATTACTGTCCTGTCCCAGGTCCCTCCTCTGTCTTTCCTTCTTACTGACACCCTCAGATTTCGTGAATCATGCATAGTGAACACTGTGAGAGAAGTTGCTTTCCTCATCAATGGAACACCATGAAAGCAGGTTACCCCCGGAGACGTGGATGAATGATTTGGTCGAATGAAAGAGCCACAGGAACATTGTTGAAGGTTGGAAGTCTGGCCTTAGTCCTGCCAGCTGTGGAACTTGGGCAGCAGTGTTTCCCCCAAGCAAATATCACCTTGACAGGAGCTCACCCAGCAGGAGCAGCAACAGCACTGGGACTCTCTCAGTCACCTTCATCCAGTCAACGTTTTCCCAGGACAAAATGGAAACATCCTCAGAGAATGAGATAACTCGTGATAGCATTTCAGTTGAAGCCTCTGAGTATCCCTAGACATTTTTTTGTTTGTTTGTTTGTTTTCTGGTGCTGAGGGTTGAACACAGGCTCTTCCCTCTGAGCTACACCTCTAGCCCTTTTTATTATTTGAGACAGGGTCACTTTAACTTGCTAAGTTACCCATGCTGGGCTAAAACTTGAGATCATCCTGCTTTAGTAGTCTCCGTGGGTGCTGGGAGTATAGGCCTATGCCACTGGGCCTGGCTTGACAATTATTTTAGCCTTCCAAAACTGTACTGTTTTCATCCAGAGTTTGAATGTGTATCAATTTGCATAGATACACATTTAGAGCAGGTTTGCTTTGGTGGCCAGAGAATAAGTTCAAGCAGTACTTATTGCTGTATGTGTTCATATCAAATAAAATTAATATACCCAAACAGCTACCTTTGTTTACCTAGATATTAAATATTAGCCATAATTGTCACTTTTTTAGTTGATACAGGAAGTTCAGATGACTAACACTGAAAAAGCTAGGAAAAGTTTTTAGTTATTAGTTTGCTTTTTTCTTTCTTCCTTCCTATTCCTTTCATGGAACCCAGGACCTTCATACTGAGCTAAATCCCCAGCCCATTTTTATTTTTGATTTTGAGACAGGGTCTGGCTAAGTTGCTAAGTTTCCCGGGCTGGACTCTAATTTGCAAGCCCCCTGTGTCATCCTCCCAGTATGCGGACATGGCAGGCCTGTACCACTGTGCCCAGCCCTGTTTCCTTATTTTTGGGGCCTTTGTGATAGGTGTTTATTTACAAGCCTGGGAGCTGTATTTGAAGGAGTAGGGCTGCACTCACTGGAAGCTAAGCTGGGATAGAATCTTGCCCAAACTATGATCTTTTAAAAGCTCTTGGAAAATGGAGCATTTGCATGTCTTGGAGTCATTTGGCACCCTGGAAATACCAGCTACTCTGGTGTGGTAAGAATTCACACGAGGGGCTAATTATCCTATGATAATGTGATTAACCCCATCAGGAAAATAAAAAATTAATATTGTAGTGCTCAGCAGACAGCAAATATTGGGACAAGAGATGGCAACGAGAGGCCGCCATGAGACTCGTGACCTATTAGCGGAGCGCACTGAGGCCGCACTTGCTGTACTTGGGTGCTGGCTCAGTGTCCATTGTTTGGTTCCCTCACCATGGGAAAGCCTCTTGACCAGGATACTGGCCAGGTAAGGGGGCAGACTTGTCCTGGTTTGCTAGAAACTTCTCTGGTTTAAAACTAACTATCTTGTGCCTCAGAAACTGTGTTCACTCATGGTCACCAGGAGGTCATAACAACTGAAGGGGACCCTGAAGGGGCCTAGGGGAGCAACTCTTTATTAAATGTGGAATTACTTCAATATTTATATTATTGGTCAAGCCATTCTGATGTCTATAAGCCAAATATTTCCTTTTGATACATTTACTTTAGAAGGCAATTTGGCATTGTCCCATGAAATGCATGTATGTTATATGTACGTTATGTATATTAGTCATTTCCCCATCACTGGAACAAAAGCTGACACCCATGACCTAAAGGAGGAGTGTTTGTATTGGCTCCCAGGCAGCGAGGCCTGGTAGAGGGCCTAGCCATGGCAGCCTGGAAGCCGAGAGAGGAGGTGGGAGCAAGCTAACTTTCCAGGTCATGACCTCCAGTGACCGTCTCCAACCAAGGCCCCACCCCCCCGCCCCCAGCACATTCAGCCATGAACTTGTCAGTAGATGAATCCACTGATGCATACAGTGTCCTCATGATCCAGTCCCCCTCCAAACACATGAGACCTCGGGGGTGGGGTGGGGCAATTTAAAACCTAAACCATAACATCGTGATCCCCAAATTCCACCTGGTAGACTATGTGGTGAAGCAAACCTTGAACACATGCATTTAAGAGACACTTCCAAAAATTTCATAGCAGCATGGTCACTAACACCTCCTGGGAACATCCCAACCCCAAACAGCATAAACATTCTACAGCGAAACACGAGAGATGACGATCCCGTGCTTTTTATGCAATGAAACGTTGCGAGGCAGGAACGGTAAAGGGCCACAGCTAGGAGCGTGAGCGCGGAGTCGTCTCACGAATAATGTTGAACCCAAGAGACAAGTTGCCGGGACGTGTAAAATCGTGAAGAAGAGCGAGCGGATGAAAAACACAGAGCTTTGTGGCACTGACTTGGGAGATGAAGGAAGGGCTCGCAGGAGGCTGGATGTTCTTGTAATGTTCCGTTTCTTAAACCAATTAGTGTCACATTGTCATTCTTTCTGTTTCTTTTTCCCCACCTAACATATGTTTTACAAATTGTTTAATGTGGATGCAATAGTCAATCACATTTTAAACCCTCAAAAGCTGAGACATATTCTTCTCCAGCCTTAGCAATGTTTTGCCTCTTTAATCATCTTTCATAGCCTTCAAAGGGACTTAAGAAATGAATCATTCAACAAATATTACTGATTCTCTCATGGGAACTAGTTGCACAAAGAATGAAAAAATCAAATCAAAACAAAAATCTCTCTTAAAAAGGCAAAAATTCTACTGAGAGAGAATAATAATACACCACAATACAGACAACGACAAAGTGTATAGATAAAATATGTATGCTGTAAAAGTTCAGGTTGAGATCTGCATTAGATAGTAATAAAAGAAAAGGGGCTAGAAGGCGAGGGTGGAGTGTATTTAATTTAAGTAATTTATTTTTTGTGGAACTGAGGATTGAACCAAGGGCCTTCACACTAAGTGATATCTCTAGCCCATTTAATTTTTAAAGAAAGGTTTTTGATTTTGAGACAGAATTTTGCTAAGTAGCTAAGTGATCCTTTTGCCTCGGCCTCCCAGAGTGCTGTGGTTACTAGCTTGCGCACCCAGGCCTGGCAAAGAGGGGTGTGTTTTAGAGTGGCAAGGAAAGGTCTCCAAGAACTCATCACACTCATCACATGTGAACAGAAGCCACGATGAATTATGAAATAGCTATATGAATATTTGAGGGGAAAAGGTTTTTGAAAAAATTTAAAATTCTGTCATTAGCAGGTGTTCGCGATCTGTCATGGTAGCGAGTGGCTCGAGGCGTTGGTGTGTTTACCTGCTGCCTCTTGATCATTGCTTTGTTTCCCTTTTGCCTTTCCACCTCCTCACCGCCCCGTTCCCTCCCCACAAAGTCCATCTTCTTGCTTTCTTCTTCTCTTACTTCTTGATGGTTTGATTTTCTCATATTAGAGAAACCAGGTAATTTTTAACCTTCTGAGTCTGATTCATTTTGCTAGACACCATGGTTTCAGGGTGCATCCATTTCTCTACAAATGATTCAAACTTGTCTTTCTTTATGGCAGACTAGTACTCCATCATGTGACTTACTACATCTTCTTTATCTACTCTACTGGTGTTGGACATACTGGCTTCTTCCAAAATTGGGCTGCTGTAAATTGTGCTGCAGGGTGGCCTCGAACTCACGACAATCCTCTTGTCTTAGCCTTCTGAGTGTTGAGATTACAGCTCTGTTCTACCATGCCCATTTAATTTTTTTTTTTTTTTTGTGGTGCTGGGGAATCGTGCTAGGCGAGTACTTTTACCATCACGGAGCTGCATTCCCAGTGCCTGGAAAGCATGTTACCCACTGAAAGAAAACATTATTCTCCATTATCAAACATTAGTAAGAAGCGTAGCCAGCAGAATGAACTGAAAAGATAAAAGCAAGAGAGAATATATTTATACTGATTTTAAATGATGAGTCTAATGGTTACTAATTGTAGTAAAAACACTAAAAGTGTTTATACTTTGTGTTGAAAGATGCAACCTGCTGTCTGGTTTCTCAAAGTCATTTTTAAATGAAAACATAGGAACCCAAGAAGTGATTTGATTTAAATGTTCTACTTTCAGTACTGGTTCTTACCGCAATAATTATTGTATTGCAGTGCCTTGGAATCTCAGCTGTGTATTTGGCTTCATGATGCATGTCACCGTCATTCCTAGCTGCAGAGAAGGAGAGGGCAAAGCACTTGCCCTGAGTGCTGCAGGCGGCTGAGTGGGACAGGGGCAGAAAGGCACCCCTCACAGCCTTGTAAACATTCATTGAATTGTTAAGTATAAAAACATTTTCTCTGAACAACTTTTAAGCAGTTGCAAAAATACGTTTAATACCAATTTGTTCTGATTTAGTCCTTTTTGGGTAGAGGAAAAAATGATTTTGGCAGATGCCCCTAGAGTCATCAAGAAGGTGTTCGGTTTTGAATTTAGTATTTTGACTCAAAGTTTGAACATAATAAAGTAATATTAAAATTATTCATAGAAAGATAACTCATAAATAAGTAGGATGACTTGGCTGCCAATAAATACTACTTTACGTTATAAACAAAGACAGGTGCATCCTATTGGCCTGAAAATGTGTGGATTACTGTCTTCCACAGTGATGGGCGTGACCTTTGGAAGAGGGACGTGGCCTCAGAAGAGAGGAGAATGATCTGTTTTAGGAAAAGATTTAGACCATGAGACTAAAGCCAGTTATGAAAGTCATGGGACATTTATTCTAAAGACTCAGAGGCTTAGACAAAGGTACCAGCTCCCTGTAACATATTGGTTTGTTGCTGTACTGGTTATTAAATATTTCAAATTTCCTCACTATCTCTATCTGCTGACTATTATCTTGGATGTGCCAAAGGCCAGTAAAATGAGTGAGATTATTTATTTTTATTTATTTATTTATTTTTACTCTTCATAACTAGTATGTAATAATAGTGTATTAGTATGTACTAATAATTTTTCTTTCCCCATTTTATTGATATGTATAAGTGCAATACAAGAAGTTTACATTGATCGAGTATTTTGTACACATACATATTGTGGCAAAGTTACAAATCCTACCCTTTTCTTTTTTCAACCTTTCCACTCCCTCTCCCTCCCCTCTGGTTCCCATTATTCCCCACAATAAGTTCTATAAAATAATTGTGACCTGAGTTTCTCATATCAGAGAAATCACTTGATATTTCATCTTCTGCTCACTTCACTACTCACTTCGCTAAGCTTGATGGTCTCAAGTTGCCTCCATTTACCTACAAAAGCCTCCAACCTGTCTTTATAGATGAGTAAGTAGTATTTCACTGTGTATAAATACCACAATTTATGAATCCATTGGTCTGTTGATGGGTATTTTTGTGTCTTCCACATTTTAGCTATTGTTAGTTGTGCTGCTGTGAGCATGTGTATACATGTATCTCTGTTATATGTTGTTTTTAACACTTTTGGGAGCATTCCCTTAAGAGGTTTTACTGGATCAAAGGGGATATTTGTTTCTAGTCTTTTGCAAGACTTCCATACTGCTTTCCATACTGGTTGTACCAGTTTATATTCCCACCAGCAGTGCAGGAGGGCTCCTTTCTCCCCATAGCCTTGCCAGCACTGATTGCTATTTGTGTTCATGATACACACCAATCTCTCTGGAGTTAGATGGTATCTAAGTGATGTTTTGATTTGCATTTCTCTTATGGTTAGGGATGTTGAACACCTTTTCATGTATTTACTGGCCATTTGAACATCTTCATCTGAAAACTGCCTATTCATTTCTTTTGCCCATTTTTCAATAGGGTCTTTGTGTTGGTTTGGGTTCTTTCAAAAGACAGAATTTACAGATTTTATCACAGAATGGTCCGTTAGGAAGGCTTACAAATCCAAGGATAGAGATGGTCCAAGATGGCTGCTCAGCTGTGAAGTAGATCTCCTGTCGGGGACTGCAGGACAGCCGGCTAGGTGAGAATCTGCTGTAGATCTTGGGCGAAGACTGAAGCCTGAACGTTGGTGACTGAAGAGCAGCAATTGACAGACAGGCACAAGTGGAGACTGGAGTGAATCTGGGTTGATGATCTGTGATGTGTAGCAAGTCTGCATCCATAAATTGTGAAGGCGAGAGCTTTCTTAGAGGAAGAAGCTGTGCCAATCTTCCCTCTTCCTTCCTTTTATACCCTTGGAGTTCCAGTTGGCCCTCCCACATCGGGGTGGATGATCTTTTCTCATTGGCCAGCCCACAAATGACTCACACTCTAATCCAGACCAATTCTTGATCCCCAATCTAGGGGTGGTTCACAAATCCTCATCCTAATTTAGGTGTGGCTCTTAATTCCATCAAATTGATGTAATCCCTTCAATGGTGACAGTCTTCAATTTTGAGGGGCTTACTTTTCTTCTGTTCCTTGTATAATTTGGTTAAAAGCCTCCTATCTGAGGTATTGGTGGTGAATATATTTTTCCAGTCTGTTGGTTCTCTTTTTACACTGTTGATAATTTCCTTTGCCATGTAGAAACTTTTTAATTTGACATAATCTCATTTCTTACTTCTGGGAGCTATTTCTTTTGCTTTTGGTGTCCTATTAAGAAAGTCTTGGCCTACACCTATGTCTTTTAGATATTTTCCTAATTTGTCTTACAAAAAGTTCAATATTTCAATTTTAATATCTAGGTCTTTGATCCATTTTTGTTTTGATTTTGGTGCATGATGACATGTGTGTGTCTATATTTATTCTTCTGTATGTGGTTGTCCAATTTTCTCAGCACCATTTGTTGAACGGGCTATCCTTTTTCCAGTGTGTGCCTTTGGCTCTTTTATTGAAGATTAGATAGCTGAAGGTATTTGTGTTTTTCTCTGCAACCTTGATTCTGTTTCACTGGTCTGTCTGTTTTTGTACCCATACCATATAGTTTTTACAGATGTTGCTTTGTGGTATAACTTGATGTCTGGAATTGTAATGCCTCCTACCTTGGTCTTGTTACTTAAGATTGCTTTGGCTATTCTAGGTCTCCTTTGGTTCCACACGAATTTAAGTATTATTTTTTCAAGTTCTGTGAAAAAATTGTTGATATTTTGATAGGAATTGCATTGAATCTGTGTATCAGTTTAGGCAGTATAGTCATTTTGACTATATTGATTCTGCCTATCCAAAGAGCAGTGGATGTCTTTCCATTTTCTGATGTCATCTACAACTTCTTTCTTCAATGTAATGTAGTTTTTCTTATATAGGTCCTTCACTTCTTTGGTTAGGTGTACTTCTATGTATTTAATTTTTTTTCTAGGCTATTGAGAATGTGAGTATTCTTCTGAGCTCTTTCTCAGTGAGTTCATTGTTGATGTAGAGAAAAGGTATTGATTTTTTAGTATTGATTTTGTAGCCTGCAATTTGGCTAAATTAGTTTATTATTTCTAAAAGTTTCATAGTGGAGTTTTTGGGGTCTTCTATGTAGATAATCATATCATCTGCAAATAAGGATAGTTTGACTTCCTCCTTTCCAATGCAAATTCCCTTTATTTCCGTCTCTTGTCTGATAGCTATGGCAAGTGTTTCAAGGACTATGTTGAATAAGGGTGGTGAGAATAGACAGCCTTGTCTTGCCCCTGATTTGAGAGGAGACACTTTTAATTTTTTTCCATTTACTATGATAATTTGTGGTAGGTTTGGTATATATGGCTTCTATGAGTTTGAGATAAGGCCCTTCTATAATTATTTTTCTTGGAGTTTTCATCATGAAAGCATGTTGGATTTTATCAAAGGCCTTTTTTCCCATTAATTGAGATGTTCATGTGGTATTTATTTATTTATTTATTTATGTTGCTTTTGTTGATGTTGTATCTTTGGTTTTGTTAGCCTCCCTTTCACTTTCTAAGTTTCCTTTCAGTATTCTCTGCAGTGCTGGCTTAGGGGCTACAAATTTCTTTAAGCTTTTTGTATTACATTGATTGATTTATGTATGTTGAACCAGTCTTGTATCCCAGGAATGAAGCCCACTTGATCATGATGTATGATCTTTCTGATTACTTGTTGGATTCTATTTGCCAGAATCTTATTAAGAATTTTTGCGCCTATATTTATTAAGGATATTGGTCTATAATTTTCCTTCCTGGTTAAGTTTTTGTCTGGTTTTGAGACTAAGGTGATGCTAGACTGCAGAAATGAGTTTGTATTCCTTCTCTTTCAACTTCATGGGGCAGTTTGAGAAGAATTGGAGTTAGTTCTTCCCTGAAATATTGAAAAAATTCTTCTGTGAATCCATCTGGTCCTGGGCTTTTATTTGTTGGTAGAGCTTTTGTTTCTGCTTTAATTTCCGTGTGTTTAATGGGTTATTCAGGATTTTTATGTCTTCTTCATTCAATTTTGACATTTCGTATATGTCTAGGAAGTCATCCATTTCTTCTAATTTGTTAGAGTATAGGTGTTCAAAATAATTTCTCATAATATTCTAAATTTCTACAGTCTGTGGTAATTTCACCCTTTTCATTTCTAAGTTCATTAATCTGTGCCTTTTCTTTCCTTCTTTTGTTGAGTTTCACTAGAGGTTTGTCAATCTTGTTTATTCTTTCGAAGAACCAGCTCTTTCATTAATCTTTTTCAGTGTCTTTTAAATTTCAATTTCATTATTTCAGATCTGATCTTTATAATTTTTTCCACTATTTTTTTTTGGCTCAGATTGTTCTTGTTTCTCTAGGGGCTTAAAGTGCATCATTAACGTGTTTATTTGTGACTGTTCTCTTCTTCTGATGTGTGCATTTATGGTTATGAATTTCCCTCTAAGTACTGCTTTCATTGCATCCAACAGATTCTGATATAATGTACTTTCTTTATTATTTAACTCTATGAAGTTTTTGATTTTTTTCTCTGATTTCATCCATTGTTGGTCAGTAGTAAGTTGTTTAGTCTCCATGTATTTGTGTATTTTCTTCTGTTTCTATTGTTGTTAAGTTCTAGTTTTATTCCAGTATGATCTGGAAGTATACAAGGAGTTATTTCTATTCCTTTATATTTATTTAAGCATGACTTATGATCTAGAAGATGGTCTGTTTAAAAAAATGTTCCATGTGCTTCTGAGAAGAACATACATTCTGTTGATGTTGGGTGGAAAGATCTGTAAACATGTTAGGTCCAAGTTTTCTATGGTGTCATTTAACTGTTGTGTATCTTTGTGGATTTTCTGTCTGGTTGATCTATCTGTGATAGTGGAGTATTAAAGTCTCCTGCTATAATTGTATTGGAGCCTATATGTCCTTTCAGGTCTAATAATTTTTGGTTTACATAATTGGTTTACAAAACCAAAGTTGGGTGAATATATATTGATAATTGTCAATTCTTTCTGTTCTATTGTTCCCTTAACCAGTATATAGTGGCCATCTTTGTCTCTCTTCACCTGTTTTGCTTTGAAATATGATGAGTCTGAGACTAATTTAGCTACCCCTGTTTGTTTCTTGGGTTCTGTTGCATGAAATATTGAATTCCATCCTTTTATTTTCAGTCTGTGATTTTCCTTGTGGATGAAATGTGTCTCTTGTAAACAGCATATCGTGGGTTTCTGTTTTTTGATTCAGTTCACCAGTCTGTGTCTTTTAGTATGAGTTGAGGTCATTTATGTTCAGAGTAATTATCTAGCTAAATTTGGTATGTCCTGTCACAGTTTTTCTGCATTATTTATTAGACTTACTTTCTTCTCAGCTCATTTTCCTATATCTGTTGTCCCCTTTTTTCTGGGATCTCTGGTGTTAACCTCCCTTTCACTTTCTGAGTTTCCTTTAAGAATTCTTTTTGTGTTGGGTCTCTAGTATTTTAATTATGATGTGTTGTGATGAGATTCTCTTCTGATTCAAGTTGCTTGGTGTTCTATATGTCTGCAGTAATTCAATGTTCATTTCTTTCTGTAGATTTGGGAAAATTTCTTCCATAATTTTATTGAACATGGCCTTGAAGCCTTCTGTTTTGTCCTCAGGTTTTCCCTGCACTCCCATAATTCTGAGGTTGTTTCTCTTTGAGTCCTCCATCAGAACCATTCTCTTTCTTCCTTTTTTGTTTTGAGTTCTTTACAGCCTGTACTTTCCAGCTCAGTCATTTTATCTTCTAGGTCTGATATTTTCTTCTCAAAATGTTCAAACTGGTTACTTATTTTTACCTGTATGTTTTTCCCATCCTGAAGGTCTGCTTTCAATATTTTTATATCTCTGCTGTATTATTCTCTAATTTCTTGTAGTGCCTTTATTATCTTCTGGCTTATATCTTCTTTGTTTTCCTTTCATTTCTTGTCAGTGTTTGCTGATAGCATACCTACGTCCCCATGTAGCTCTTGCATTTCCTGTTTTATTTTCTGTTTCAATTCTAAGTATTTCTGGGCCCAGGAATTATCATCTTTTTTGCCTTTTTCATCTTTGGGTTCTGCTACTTCAAAGTCCCTGGTATCATTTTCTAGGGTGTCAGGTCTTTAAGCAGGAGATTTATTACCATGTTTCCTCATGGTTCTGTTACAGTGAGTTGAGGCTTCAGTATTGTTGATGGGCTCTGTTTCTTTTCCTGAGATTCTTTAATTAGTATCTTTCTGTTTTAAGTGTTAGCTGGCTGTCACACAGGAGGGGTGAGGTGCGTGAAGACCCAGTCCTACCAAGCTCCCAGGTGCAGGCAGGGGTCTGTAGGTGGCTACCTGCCTGTCTTCTGAGATGATTTTTTTTTTAAAACAGAGCTATTAAAAGCCTCTCCATTTGAAAGGAGTCATAAGATATATTTTCTAGATTTGTTCATATTCAAAACAGGAACTAAACAAAATCAAGATTATTTATAATTTGAAATTCATATAAGGAGTCTAGTGTTGTATTTTTAATTTATTTAGAAGTTTGCTGTCTCTTACAGCCTAACACTTTGGACCACTGTCTTGTGCACTCTTTTAATTCAACTTTGATTTGATGGTCTATGTATTGGAAAGATAGATGACAAAACCAATTGACATTTAAATGACTCTTAAATTTGGTGTAACCTTTAAACAGTGTAATAGAGAATCAAAAACATATTGGGTACTTTGGAATATATAAAAGCATCTTGACTGAAAATATCCTGTTAGTCCAGAATGGCTGTAGATGTGTGGAAGTTAGGACACAGTAGTTAGGGCTGTGGACTAATTATCAGATACAGTGATGGGGGGTGACATTTGTGTCCTATTATGAGTATTATTATTATTATTTTTAAAGAAAGCTCTGTAGTGCTAGAGATGAGCCCAGGGCCTTGCCGTGCTAATTGTGTGCTGTGACTGAGCTCACCTCTAGCCTAAACTAGTGAATGTTTCTTCGTAAAGTGCTTGACTCTGTTAAGTAGGGACAGCAGTGACAGTCCCAGGATGGGCCAGACTGGTAGCAGTAACATGGAAAGACACCTCCTTCAACCCTTTTTTCTTTATGGAACTAGGGATCGAGCCCAAGGCCTTCACAGTGAGCTGCACTCCCAGCCTGTTTTTGTTTTCAATTTCAAGACAGGGTCTCACTGAGCTGCCCAGGCTTAGCCTGAACATGTTATTGCCTGGCCTCGACCTCCCAGAGTGCTGAGATTGCAGACTCGTGCTACCCGGCCTGGCTTACTTTATTACATTTGAAAAAGCTTTAAACTTACTCTTTAAGATTAAATAAAAATACTGGAATCTTAGGTTTCTTATTAATATTTTGATGCTTAAAAATCTACCTTTATGCTTCCACAAGCCAGAACTAAATTTTATATCAAGATAATAATTTTTATCTTAAGCGATTACTTTTCCAATTGGAATAAGGTTTAAGAGAAACTTAAAGATAAGTGCTTTTATTAGCTTAAACTACAGGGAGAATATTTGCTTGCCTTTCAATTAAATATATTTGGTGGGTGAAATAATGGAATCCATTGTTAATCATACCTGGTGTCAAATAGGTAATTTTCTCTCTCATTGTGTAAGATTACATATTCCCAAGCAAGTACATGTTTTTCAAGACTCAACAAAGACAGCTCCCTGTAATAGACTTGTAAGTTTTTTTCCTCTTTAAAAAGGTGTAATTTGAAGCTAGCCTGGTGTTACAGGCCTGTAGTCCTAGCACTGTGGGAGGCTGAGGCAGGAGGATTGCACGTTGGAGCCCAGCCTGGGCAACTTGGTAACTTGTCAAGACCCTGTCTTAAAATAAAAAATAAAAATGTAGCTGGGGATATAGCTCAATGCAAAGGCCTTGGGTTCTATCTTTAGTATTACAAAGCAAAGCAAAGCAAAGCAAAGCAAAACAAAACAAGACATGCCACTTGACAGTTTCAGGGCTTATCCATACCTGATTCTTTCCTTCTGGGCCTGTAGAAGGATTGTGCTTTCTCCTTGACTCCGGTGTGAGGAGCCATGCAACTAGTTCTGTCCAATGACCTATGAGTTTAGTAGATGGCTAATCCTACTGTGGTCATGTCATGGAACCATATAGGACTTCACCTCCGTTTGTCAGGAATCACTCCCATGACATCTCTGGGTGGTGTAACCACAAGTGGTGGAGAGTAGAATCCCTCAGTGACTCCCTAATGACCTGTTCACTGTATGTGCATGGGCCTCCAAGGGACTCCATCCCTAAATATCTGTGAGAGGACCTGAACTGGGGGTGTGGTGCGAGTGAGAAGTTGTGGTGTTTGGCTACTCGTATTTTGCGTTCGGCTGTTAATGCACTGTAGTTAATCCTAAATGTGGAATTCAATTGGGAAATGAAAATGAGAACTGGAGTTGATTTTTATTGACTAATCTCTATTAGCAAATATTTATAAATATTTAGAGGGTCACTTTAAAATGTCTTGTAAATTGTTTTTAATACGGAGGGTTGAGCCCAGGCCTTTCACACTGAGCTACATCCTCAGGCCGCTTTATTTTGTTAAGTCACTAAGTTGCCGTGGCTGGGCTTGAACTTGAGATCTGCCTCCCTCATTTTCCCTGCATGCTAAAATTAAAGGTCTGCACATGTCAAGTGCCAGCTGCAAAATAGTTTTTTAAAGACAAAATTTGTGCAATGTATAGACGTCTGCATTTAAGGAAGGGGAATGCATTCTATATTCCTGACTTTTCTTAATTGTATTGAAAACAGAATTGTGTTGAGGCCCCTGGTTGGAATGTTCTAGATGCCTTAGTAGTACGTAAAGGCAAAGGGAAAAGTGCCAGGACTGCTGTGGTTTGAATTCACAAAACCATCTTTTATTTCCACTTAAAAGTAGCTTCTGCTACTGACACTTGTTAGTTTTTCAGCCTTCCTTTTGCCCTAGAAATTAGCATTTTTATTACCACGAATTATTCTTGTTTGCTAATTCCAAAGATGTCCAAAAGCAAAGAGCTGCCTCCTGTGCTGTTAGACTTTGGAAGAGAACCGTAAATCAGCACGAAGCCAGGATCGTATATCACATTAGACCCAGGGAACCTACCACAAAATCATTACACTAAAAAGCGACAATTTTGATTGATTAAAATGGTTTGGGCTGGATAGTGTTAAATCATTGTGAGTGATATGACATTGTAATTCCACGTGTCATATTTCTGCCAAGACAATGAAGGTAAAGGCATTGTCACCAGATGATGCAGACAATGGGAAGAGACTTGATGCTGGATTTATTACCTGGTTCAGATTTAGAAAGAAGTAATTCTTGTCCTGTTCCACTTATCAAATGACTGTAAATTCAGTGATGATGTAAAATTCTAAGGCAGGGCCACTTACGGTTTTGACAAAGTGCCAGCCAGAAAGTATTTACTGTCCTCGGTGGTTGTGCCTCACTCACGTCAGTATTTATCAGAAGGGCGAGCCCCTCTGACCAATGCTGTTTCAGATCCTTGTGGCTAAACATTTTTTTTTTTCAAAATACATTTAGATTTTTTAATTAGAAACCACTTCTACATTTTTTATTATGTTAATGCTAAACTGATAACTTGAAAAGATGTGATTTAAAAAGTTTTATTTCTTTCTATTCAGATTTTAAGCATGAGATTTTGGAGGTAATATTCATAGTACAGAGATGAACATGTCTTTATTTCACTGGTGTGCTGAAGGAGGCCTCGTGGCCTATGTTCTTTCCTTCCATCCTTTTTTCTTCCTTTCTGCCTCCCTCCTTCCCTGCCTCCTTCACGTGGTGCTCAGGGCCTCGTACACACTAGGTGAGTGCTCTAACATTAAGCTACAACCAGGTGATGGTTTCTAAGTACAGTCTGAGAAGCTTTGAGGTGTCCCCACATGTGTTAAGGGGAGATTTTAATGGCCCTGGTGCTGAAGGGCGCAGACACAGGCGGTCCCTCTCTTGGGGAAGCACAGAGCCCTTGCGTTGCTGCCGAGTGACCAGGGCCTAGCACCTGGGAGGAGGTGGCGGTATATACTGAACCACAGTGTGTGGGGTGAGTGTGAAGAGCCTGGCAACGCGGTGCTGCGCACAGGAGGAGGAGCCCAGACCTGTTGTCATTCAGGTGCCCAAGTGAGAGATGCGAAGCACCCCGGTGCCCACAGGACCACAGGAAGAAGGCAGTTCCTGGGCCCTACGGGGCTGCCAAAGCCGCCACTGCGAGGTGCAGGCCAAAGAGAAGCAGAGTCACTAAGTAGCAGGAAGAGAGGTCGACACTCCAGAAACGGAGGGAGGAGGGAGTGGAGCCATTGGAAGGCCAGCCTGACACCAAGGAGGCTGGGCTGCAGTGAAGCTGCTGAGATGAGTATTTCTAAATACTCATTTCCCTGGGTACCACACAGGAGGCTACCTTAACTGGCTTCCACTCTTCTTGAATGTCAAAGCTCTAATGCACACCTGAAAAAACAGAATGAATTCACACAACCACAGAATTCCAACTGCACCAGAGCTCCTGGGGACATTCTGCCCAAACGTCTACCTAGCTTTACTGTGAAGGATTTCCGTGGCAAGGCAGAGAGACAAACCACCTCACCCCGACCTTTCTGCACTAATGGAGTGACCTCCGACCTGGGAGGCCAGTCTGTGGCACCTGCCCCATAGCCAGAGCGGGAGCTCCGTCAGTGCATTTGAGTAGTGGGTCTTTGGAAAATCACACAGCATTTGATGGTTTGATTTGTTCCACAGCTAGTTTGTTCTAGTTAAAAGTGAGGGAAAAAGGAATCCATCATCTAAGACGCTACAGTAAATTCCACCAGTGGCCTTTGGTTAGTAGGAGTCTTAAGTGTGTCGTTAAAAATCTGTAGTGTCCCATTAAGGGAATTACCAGAGAGAGAAGTCTGTGAACTCACCAGACAGATTTGCGTGTAGAGTTTGTCTTTATCAAGTAAATTTAAAGGAACACATTACAGTTGAAAGTCTGAATGGAAGAAACTCCCATTGCGGTTCCTCAGCTGGTTTCTGCTGTTTACATTCCTTTGTTGAGCCTACGGCTTCGTAAGCTTTTAGCAAGTGAATGTTAACTCTTCTGCTTCGTGGTCAAGACCGAATCAGAGGCCATCCTTATAGGCAACTGACTTGTCTGTTCTCTTCTGTCTTTTTCCATGACTTGATTTATAAGCAAAACCTGGAAAACCTACAAAATGAATGTTTTGTGGCTTATCTGGAAATAATACAGAAATTATTGCTATTATTTTTGGTGAAGAAAATCAGCTTTGTATAGTTTATTTCAATCTAAATGAATTGTGAGTTCAAAATAAAAAAAGTGAGGACATGTAAACCATGAAATGACGCCTCTTTTAAATCCCCACTCGATCTATGCTGTTAACACCACCTTCCATATGCCGCGCGTATATGCCATCACACAAATTATAAAACAGAGCTATTGATTTTATTTCATTAGGAATAATGAACAGAGGAGGTTTTTCTATCCATCAAAATCAGTCCTGGAAAATTCACTGCACAAGGCTGGCATTTAGGGTTCACAAATTGCGTGGGCACCAGGCAGTGACAGCATCCAGCTAATTTACAGCTAGGTTTCCACACTCACTTAGATTCGTGGATTAAAAATGAACAAGGTTTTGTGTTCGGGAACATTTTCTAATTCAAGGATAAGAAAGGTTAGTCTGAAGCTAAGTTCTCTGACCCTCTCAGAATTTATAGGAAGATTTTAGCATTAGTCTCATTTTCTTGAATATCAAAGGCAAAAGATTATTTTGAATAAATCAGAACTTAAAAGAAGTCTGAGAAATAGTCCCTGTCTTTTGGGCTGACTGTGTCAAGGGGAAGGAACAAGTAGTTGAATTCAGCAGTATTTCTTTAATTTTAACTGCTTCAGTGAAAGCAACAACAGTAAGAGCTATCTAAGTCCCACCTGCCATTCATATTTGGTTTATTTTCCTAGGAGAACAATCCTTCAAAGCCAAAAAAATAATAATTCTCCAAGATAGCAAGTAGCAAAGACAGAAAGCTAGTTCTAACCCTCACTTAGAAAACGTTTTCTTAGGAGTTATTAAGATGAAGTGTTTGTTTTGAACTAATTCTGAATGTTGGAGGCTGGGTATCTTTTGTTAAGAAAGTTTTCTACTCTAACTCCTGTACTTCAGAGAGTTGTGATGATTTATGAGGAATTTCTTAAGGAATTTGGCGGAGGAAGGAGAAGTCTCTCTGCCCTGGAGGAGTGGAAGGTATCTGTGAGGTCAGGAGTGTATGTCAGGGAAAACTCTGACCCTATAGAATTTCTCCTTGTGCCCGATGAGGTGGTGTGCCTTCTTGTGGTGCCAGTATTTTTCTCTGCAGACCCTGAAACAAAGGACAAGAAAGGCAAGGTGAGGAAGATTTGGGAGTCCTGATTCATGTGAAATAAAAGAAAAATAAAAGTTTAATGATGACCATATAAATAGGAAAACTTTGTATCACATGTTGAACATAAAAACAGACATCTCATATATATCCCAAACATTCATATGTTTGTGTATATATGTTATATATATATATATAATTTTTTGGGTGGTACTCAGTATTAAACTCAGTGCCTTCACAATGAACTACACCCTCAGACCTTTATTTATTTAGAGACAAGGTATTCATAAGTTGCTGAGTTGCCCAGGCTGGGCTCAAACTTGTGATCCTCTTTCCTCAGCCTCCCACAGCACTGGAATTACAGGCCTGTGCCTCTAGACTTGGCATCAGTTTTACTTTTGATAATTGTTATTGTTTTGAAGCTTGTTTTTTTATTTTTAGGTTATTAGTGATCTGTTATCTCTTTCTTTCAATCTATCTTATACTCTCTCTCTCTCTCTCTCTCTATATATATATATATATATATAAATAATTAATGCATATTGTTTGAACAAATTACACATTAATGGGTTTCATTTTGGCTAGTTTGTATACAAACATAACATACTTGAATCATTCCCCCGCCCTGTCCTCCCTCCCCCGCCCCTCCCTTCTTATTTGGGGGCACTCAATGTGCATAATGTATTATAATTATATTCATGCCCCTGTTTATCAATCCATCCTATTTTTTTGATGCATTTCAAAGTAAGTTATATAAACCAATCAGCACCCTTCACCTCCCTACTTCCACATCGTGAACTTGAGAATTCAGTGTTTTTTTTATAACATGTGCCTGCAATGAAATTCTTCAGTCGTTGTACACAAATTGATGATCCTGTGAGCACAAGCAGCTATGCCCGTGACCACAGCCCACGCCAGGAAGTTCCATTCTGTTCCTTCCTCTCAGATTCCCCTGCTTACTGTGTTGTTTTTTTCTTTTTTCCTTTCATTTTATTAATACACACACACACACACACACACACACACACACACACACGACACATAATTTTTACATTTAACTTGAGTATTTTGTGCACATATACATTGTATCAAAATTACAGCCCCTCTGTCCCCCTGTATGGCACTCCCCCTCTCCCCCTGACTCCCATTATCCCCCCACCCCACATCTGGTTCTATAAAATGCCTATATTCTGGGTTTCTCACATTAGAAAAACCATTCAATATTTAACTTTTTTGCACTTGACTCAGTTCACTTCATGATGGTCTCAAGTTGCCTCCTTTTACCTACAAAAGCCTCAAATCTGTCTTTATGGAAGAGTAGTAGTAGTGCTCCATTGTGTACATATACCACAATTTTTGTGTTCATTGGTCTGTTCATTGGTCTGTATTTTGGCACCTTCCAAGTTTTAGCTATTGGTAGTTGATCTACTGTGAATGTGTGTATATGTGTATCTCTGTTATAAGATGCTTTTAAAAAAATTCCCTGAAGAGGTATTGCTGGATCAAATGGAATATTTATTTCAGCCTTTTAAGGAATTTCTGTATGCCCTCCGTAGTGGTTGTACCAGTTTACAATTCCATCAGCGTACCAGTTTACAATTTCAAAGCGTTCCTTTCCCCCACAGCCTCACCAGCCTTAATTGCTGTTTGAGTTCTTGGTGTACACCACTCTTTCTGAGATTAGATGTTTTTTTATGATGTCAGTTTTGTTGTTCTAAAATTTTGAATAAACAGAATCATTAGTCTCTACCCTTCTTGTAAGGTTTTTCAGCCAGCCATCCTTGAGATCGGTGAGTGCTGTGGTCAGCAGCACTCGGCAGAGCCTTCTTGCTGTGGGCACTTGACCTACACACTCGCCTCCCGCTGGGCATCTGCTTTGGCTGTGACTGTCACCAGCACCTTCACTGCACGTCCAGGGGTTTGTTTCTCTTTGGTGTGTCTTAGGATTCTGGCATAGCAAGAGGCCTGGTTTCATCTTCCAGGTGATTTTAACACTCGCAAATCAAATGATTTCTCAGTGGCCCTGGTGTGTATCTGTGAAGGCCCAAGGTAGGTGTAGGATGTCACTTTCATAACAGCTCGGACTGTCGGCAGGGGAGAGGAGAGAACGCATTGCTGTGGTCACTTCACGACAGGCCGCGTGTCACTGAAACCTACTGAGGCACTGCTGCTCGACTGAAATCTGCCTTCCATGGTTTGTGCTATCAGGGGCTGAACAGAATACAGTAATGCTATCCTTGTGCACAGCACATCTAGTAGGCCCGTGGAAACCTGTATGGAAGTGTAGAAAATAGGAGTACATTTCTGTGAGCCAAGTTCATATATTTTAGATTTTTTACCCAGCAGGTGTAGCCTATTGTAAAAATCTAAACTGCATGACTTTAGCCCATTGCCTCATGCCAGTCCTCATTTATAAATAAAATCATAACACGAGTGCCAGTCTCTCTGATGATGTTGGCAGCACGTGATGAGAGGCCAGTGGTGGCAAGTCTGTGCAGGAAGATGTCCGGCAGCATGCCTGCACAGTTCCCACGCGTTAGAAAATGTGAGTGTTTCTCTAGGGTCTTAGAAGGAACGTCACGACACGTAGGATTAGCAAGAGGCGAGCTTTCCGCTGACCTTGCCTGGTGTTTCTATTATTGTACGTGTGTTTGTGACTTTTTAACTACGTATTTTTTCCCACCAAAGTTTTCACAAAGAAGCTTTTCTTTTTTTAACTTGTGCGTCACTTGGATATCACATTTTGAGTTATGAAATGTGGCTGATGGTGATCATTGCCTGGAGCAGTGTGGCTTGGTGAGCCTCCCCCTGCGCCACTGTGATGGTGGGGACCACAAGCCCCTTCCTCCAACGCCATCCCGTCAGTCAGTGTGAGGGCAGTTGAAACTGCTTTGTGTGACTCATCTTCTGAATAATTCATTTGAGGAAAATAGTTTCACAGTTAAAAACTAAAAGTGACATTCTCAGATATTAGATATTACAATTTGTTTTCAGAAGGGAAGTTTTTACTTCTGAGATTTTAGCCAGTCCTGACAGTACAGAATTAAAGATTTAATCTGGCATTAATTTTAAATTTAATTTTTTATTTCATAGACACCTTTTTGTAGGTGAATAGATAACCCTGTTTAAGATTTGTCATGGGATTTCCTATCCTACTCTTTCTCTCAGTAGTGTGGAGGCCAGCTGCCCTCTGCTCTGAGCTAGTGCACGGGACCAGGGACTTGAAGAAGTCATATGTGGCCAGCAGCTCCACGAGCACAGGTCCCTCTAATTCTCTTAGCCCTCATCCAGTGATTTTCCCCGTGCTTACGATGATCATTTCTGGTTTACTCTTTAAGACACTAGGTAAAGTCTAGGCAATTTTAACCATAGTGAAGCATTGTATTATATTAATATTATGATAATACGTTACAGAAATATATGCTATGTTAATATTCTGTTGCTCATATTGTACTGTTTATTATGTGATATTAATATGTTCCATTATAGACTTATAAATAACAACATATTAGTTTTTCATTGCTACTGTAACAAATAACCATAGATCTAGTGGTTTTGAAACAGCGCAGCTATCATCTTATGGGTCTGTGGGTGAGAAACCTAATGCAAGCCTCCCTAGACTCAAGGCAAGATGTTTGGAGAACTGAACTCTTTCTTGGTAGGCTGTGAGGAAGAATCCCTTCACTTTTTTGCTTGCGTGTGTGTGTCTTCTCTGTTGGGAGGGTGGAAGAGATGCACCCTGGGACCTTTAGAGCCCTGTCTTCCACTGGAGGATGTGCTGCCCTCCTTCCTCTCATTCTCAGAGCCCACACCTGTGTGCTATGTCCTCCAGGCCCCGCTCTTGCACACCTGTTCTACTGTTGCGGATCCTGTGACTATAGCCAGCTCATCCAGAGAAGCTGTAGTTATCTCTCTCTCTCTCAAGGGCAGCAGTACCCATCTGCAACCTTCACAATTCCCCTTTGCAATTTTAACTAATATACCACAGTCAGGGGTTCTGGGAATCAAGATGTGCTGGGAGAGCATGTTCTGGCCATACAGATACCATCTTTGTCAGTTTCATTTGACCGTCGGGAATCAACTCATCTTGGTAGTTATTCAGAATCCTGTATCTTCCATTCAGATAGTGGGGTGTCCTCCTGAGGACAGAAAGCCCCATAGTTCTGACCCTTTTGGTGTGCTGGCAAGAATGGAAACATTGACCTGTCTGTCATCTTCTGGAAGTCATCACCCACAACCTGTGCCTTCCTGAGCAAATTGCAAAAGAAGCCTTTCCATGGCGGTGCAATTAGAATGGGCTGCCTAGATTCCAAATTGCTTAGAAATTTTAGGGTAAGTTTTAGCATTGGTTGATGTGCAGCCATCTTGGCTCACTGTTTCTGTGGACTGAACCTCCTGTATCCAGCCTCTGCCTTAGTGGCTTGGCACTCTCAGCTCCCAAGGGCAGCCTCGATCTTTGTGTGTGTGTGGTGGGGTACTGAGATCAAGTTCAGGACCAGGACTTTCACACTGAACTGCATCCCCTTTAGGCTTACCTGGTTTGCACTATATAAAAATAAATTGTCTTAGGCCAATATCAAAAGTCTAATCTAGTTTGTGCAATTAAGTTAACAAAAAAACCTCAATGATTTTTAAAGGAACTTAATGAATCTGTGTTGGGCAGTATTCGAAGCTGTAGTTGGCCACCTTTGGTGTTCAGGCTGTGGTTGGACAAGACTGCTGTAGACCCTGGTCTCCTAGACAGTGTGGGTGATGATGATCCAAAGCATATCTGCTGTTTAGGTGAAATGTATTTTTGAAAAAACAGGACCTAGGTCTCTAACTATTTAAGATCATTCGTTAGGGATATTAAAGCAAGCAGTCTGATCTCATGGGTTCTTCCTCACAGTAGGGTGGAGGCCAGCTGCCCTGTGCTCTGGGCTGGTGCACAGGACCAGGGACTTGGAGAAGCCACGCGTGGCCAGCAGCTCCCCAAGGATGGGTCCCTCTCTCTCTCTCTAAGCTTGAGTCCCAGCTTCCCTAGGGAATGCAGGGGAGCTGCTTGATGTTTTATGAAATTTCTCAGAAAAGATTTACTCAAAGTGGGATACTAGCTTTATTCAGCTACCTGCTACTAGCTTTATTCAGCTTCCAGGGCCTTTTGGGAACAGGTTCTAACCTGCCTTCAGTTCGTTTCATATTCCAACAGCTCTGCCGAAACCAGACTGACGTGCTGAGGAACCGCTGGGGGCCGAGTGTGCACGGGAAATAGCAAGGCCAGCGAGGAGCCGAGAAGTGCTGGCACATGGTTCCGACAAGCTCTAGCACCTCTCCTTGGTCAGAGCTATTTTTTATACGAAATTGATAGGTTTATAGGAGATTTTCAAGCATTCTGGGTCACATGAAATGTGTTACGGTCTTAAAAATTTTTTGGATACGGGGTATTGAGCCCTGGAACTTTACACTGAGCTATATCTCAGCATCCCCACCGTCCTTTAAAATTTAGATTTTGTGACAGGTTCTCATTAAGTTGCTAAAGTTGCCTAGTCTAGGTTCAAATTGAGATCTCCTGCCTCAACCACCCTGAGTGCTGAGATTACAGGCCTGTGCCACTGGGCCTGCCATTTTATTAGACATTTTATTTTTCCATTTGTTTTGGGACAATAATTAGCTTTCTGTGTAGGAATATTTACTTTTGTGATGGAGCACTTAAATTATTTTTGATGGCCATGTAACTAACAGTGTGCGTGTTTATGAGATAACAATATGGTATTTAGACTCATGGATATAGGATAGTGACCAACTCAGGGCCGCTGCATATTCATCCCCATGAGCAGTCATCAGCCCTGACGGCGAGTCCCTCCTATGTAGGAATGCTGTTCTGAAACGTCAGGTCATCAGGATCAAGCACCAGAATAACTCAGGAAATTTTTTTTGGTGTGATAATAGTAGACATCAAAGAAATTTGATGACAAAATCTTGAAGCATTTCAGGGTTCCATTAGGCATACGTGGGAACTCAAGTCACTTTGAGCAGACAGTGGGCGTGGTGGCTCTTTGTGCCTTAATAGTTCACATACCTGAAGGAATCATGGGGGAATGAGGAGCTCAGGCACCAGTGGCTCTCAGTGCCTCACGCTCTTTCTACCCGCTGCGTTCACTGGCCACCAGTTGTCGTTTTTCCATATACAATCCCTTTCAAGATCACAGGGTGTCTCAAAAGTCCCCAAACATATTACCATATTAAAATGTATACAAATTGTTTGCCCAGTATTCATTTGTCATAGTATTTGAAGTAAAACTAATGTTATGAAAAGAATAATGAAGTGCTAAATTCAGTGTACAGGGGGTTTCGAAAGTCACAGATTAGGAAAATGAACAGTTTTAGGGTGCCTTATGTGCAGAGAATGTGTGTGTGGGGGCCTGAGAATCCCATCTTCTAGGCATGGCCTCCCAACTCAGGGGGAATTCTCCTGCCAGCCCAGTTCTCAGAAGAGACTCTGCTTTCATTGGTCCAGATGGTTGGGAGGAAGGTTGTCTTTGCCAGGGGGTCGCCATGGCTCACTCATCCCAACTCACAGCACCTTGAGCCCGTCTCTTGCCATTGCTGGGATGAGCCCTGGAAGCAGGTGATTCTGGGCAGAGGATGAGGCAGGGGAGCAAGGGTCCCAATGCGGATGAACATAACGGGATCCTGAATGACTCTGAAATCCAGAAGAGTATGTTTGCGTGAAGCGTTTTGAAAGTTGGACTGCTCAGCTGAACTTTGAGGATTGACTATTTTGGTTAACAAACAAATAAACAACAAAAACAAATAACAAGAACAACCAAAAAAGAGTTTTAATGTGCTGGGCTGGGTGGCACAGGCCTGTAATCTGAGCATTCTGGGAGGCAGAGGCTGAGGCAGGAAGATTGTAAGTTTGAGCTGAGCCTGGGCAAATTAGAGACTTAGCAAAATCCTGTGTCATAATAAAAAATAAGAATGACTGGGTTTGTAGCTCCGTGTGAAGGCCCTGGGCTTGATCCCCAGTATTCCACGTGGGAGAGGCGATGCTGAGGCCGCTCGCTGGGGCGCAAAGGCTGATGGGACAATTTTCTTTTGCCTGAGTTCAGCTCAGAGATTAGATGCAGAAGTTAGCTGATCAAGATTTCAAATAATTACTACTGCTTTTTGGGGAAAAAGCTTTCTCTTTCCATAGTAATTCTTTTTTACACGTGTGTGTCTGCCCTCGGCCTGTGTGCACTGTGCCTTTGTCGCCTTTCTTCTCCTTCCCTCCTCCCCCTCTTACCTCCCCTCCACCTCCACAGTCTACCTCCCTCCTTCCTGTCATCCTTGGAAAGGTTTTGGGCAAAATGAGCCATTCTGAAGCCACTTGCCCTTCAGATATGACACGTGGAGGGCCCAGAGGAAGGGAAGTTTTGAGGCTCAGAGGAGAAGGCAGGAAAGAAGACACTTTGTAGTTTATTTTCTGTGGATTTCTATAAATTATCACCCTGAGCTGGCCAGTGCAGTTGCTCTTGATGGAGGCTTGGGATACTAGCAGAGGGTCTCTACCTGGTCATGTGGGGCCAGGGAGAGGCGTTCTTGCCCTCCCTCCCTCCCTCTTTCCCTCCCTCCCTCCCTCCCTCCCTTCATTCTTTCCTCCTTCCTTCCTTCCTTCCTTCCTTCCTTCCTTCCTTCCTTCCTTCCTTTGTTTTTTCTTTGACAGGGTCTTGTTTTGTAGTCCAGGCTGGCCTTGAGCTCACAACAATCCTCCTGCCTCAGCCTCCTGAGAGCTGGGATTATAGGTGTACACCACCATGCCTGGTGAAGTTTCTACTTCTTCCAACCTGGACACGCCTAATCTCCATTTGCTTTCACTTATTTTAAAACCTCATCTTTATCAAAGGAAAGAAATTCGTGGTTTGAAGCGGACAGTTGTTATGGAAATGCCATCCATTCAAACTTACCTCCTCTGCTTGAAGGTTGTAAACAACGGTGTTGACAGATTTGAAATTGGTTGGTATTGAGCTCTGAGCTTAGGAAAGAAGGCAGGATTCATGAAGCATGGCCGGTCATGCCAAGAACCGAATGACTGGAGCAGACAGGGGACGTGGTGGCTCTTTGTGCAGAAAGGAGAGCAGAAGAGAGATGGTGAAGGCAGAGCCTGGTCTTGGAAGTCTTGTCTGGGACAGCACGAATGGGGTTACACAGCTCGGGATGCACGTGGATATTTGAGAACTGGCAGGGTATTAGATTGGTTGTGAGTCCAGCAGGAGAAAGATAGCAATGTCAGCTGGAAACACAGTGAACACTTGCTGTGGACCACAATGTATGGGACTAAGCACTTTAGGATGTTGTATATAGCCTATTACTGAATCTCTTCAATAGCCTATGGAGTAGAGGCTGCATCCCTTCCATCAGTGAGGCAGCTGTCCTTTATGGACATTAAAACATGCCTCTTAGACACAAATAGCATTTGGGAGACAACAGCGTGATTCAGGTTAGTGCGACTTCACATGTCCTGGCCTTACCTGGTGAATTTAGGCTAGGAAGTCTGGGTAGGGACGGCCCAAGGACTCGATCCTCAAGTGTGTCTGGTGCTCCAGAGGGGAGAGCAAGCGCAATGAGAGCCGCTCAGGGTTTGTGCATGCATGTGCTTAGAAGCCGGCACACGTTTGGGTAGCCTGATGCTAAACAGAGCAAACCTAAGCCGTGGTTCTGTCCCATGTAGGTAAGAGATATGCCAGCTTGTGGTATTAGCATGAAGTCAGACTTCCTAAAGAACGCATTGTGCTTGAAACAGAGTGAGGAGATGTTTTTGTGAACTCCCACAGAGGTAGGAGATTCTTATTGAAGTAACTTCTCATTTTTAATAGAACCATTTCTGTTTTTATATTTAACAATCGGAGTAGATTAGCTGCTGTTACCACTTGTTACCGCTAGATAGCACTGTAAGACTGAAGTTAAATTACTGTCCATGTGTTGCCCTCCCCCACCTCTCTGAATTGTGTGTGTGTGTGTGTGTGTGTGTGTGAGTGTGTGTGTGTGTGTGTGTGTGAAGTAGATTAAGAAATGCAAAGAGATATGTAAAGGAGGGGGGCTTTAAAATTAGTGCTTTTACTTTAAACATAGTTATTTTTCTGTTGTGTCACCTTTTGCAGAACATTATATCCATTGCAGAAAAGTTATTCCCAGTAAATGCCTACTTAGAGTTACTATTTTAAAATTAATTTTGGGTTGAAAATGCATTCATTCACCAAAAAGTAGGCACTGATTTGGACCTAGTCTTGGGGCTTTCCATTTGTGACGGTAGTTTAAATTGTGGTTTTAATAAAAAGGAAGCAGACACAAGGCAGTGTCCTGTAATTACTGCCTGTCTTCCTGGTGGTGCAGTTTGGTGAGATAGCCTTTGGTCCTGTGGTCTCCGCGAGTTCAGTGAAAGTAACTTTGCCACCTTTATGGGTATGATTTTGCTTAAAAATCATAAGATTTTTATTGTCTAAATTATGGGCAGGAGATTTTTCAAAAGAAGACAATTTTTTTTCTCCCTTGTGATTGTCCTCATATTATGATGTAGATTTTTATTTTGTATAAAACATTTTACATTTTGGACTTTTGGCTCCCCCTTTTAATATTTCAGAAAGCTGATGTTGTTCTACAACAGTGTCCTTCATTTTGGTGACTCCATCCTATTTTGGCCCTGCCCTGACAGGTGAAACTTTATTAATATATTTTTTGGTGTATTGGGATTGAGCCCCCGCACCTTTACACTGAACTACACCCCGAGCCCTTTTTATCGGGTGAGACAGGGTCTTGCTGAATTGCTCGCCCTCTCCTGCCTCAGCCTTCCAGAGCGCTGGGATCAAAGGCCCGGCCCCTACCTGCTGCCCGAGCTCTGGACTCCTTCCCTTGGCTGGTCCTCTCTGCTCCCCACGGCCGTCCCTAGTCTATTTTTTACTTTCGATTTTGAGACAGGGTCTTGCTAAGTCGACCAGGTTGAACTTGGGTTTGCAATCCTCCTGCCTCAGCTTCCCAGAGTGCTGGGATCTGGGGCCTGTGCCACCAATCTGAGCATAGTTTTCTTTTTCTTTTTCTTTTTTAAAAAATTGTGCAAGAAGGCATGGGAACAAGCAGGCACACCTGAGACCTAGGTAGGGGCTGTGTCTGCTTTCTTTCTTCTCCAAGTTTCCCCTGGTGTAGAACTAGAGCGTCAGAACTCGTTGCCTTATGTTCGATACAGAAACGCTCTAGAGAGACAGGAGAGATCGTTGAGCCGCTCGCTCTGTCTCTGTGAAGCACCGGGTATGTGCGTGTCGGCGTCCAGCTCCGGTCGGGTGGGCACTGTGGGATATTTAGCAAATGCACCCCTTGGCACCTCGGAAGCTCTTCTGTGCCCTGGAGGGCTCTGCCCTTTCCTTGTATGCTGGAGAACCTCATCTCACCTTGCACCCTGCTGACTTCTCTGGTGTGACCCGGTGCTGGCTGGTTACCAGGAGCTGCCACCCAAAGCCCCGAGCATCAGTCCGAAACCAGCTCCTCCCTGGATGGAGGTGGGTTTCCAGTGTCTGACCAGTAATCAGGAAACCAAATGTACGTGGCAAAAAAGCTTAAAAGAGCCAGAAACCAACACTCCATAGCTCCCGTGGAGCGTGGCTCTAAACCGTGAAGAAAATACAACCTGTATTTCTCTCTCTCTCTCTTTCTCTCTCTGCCCCCCCTCCCCCCCACCCCCCCACATGCACACACACGCATTTTCGCACCGGCAATTGAACCCAGGGCCTTTGCACTTTTTATTTTCCCAGCCCACTTTTTTTTTTCTTTTTTGAGAAATGGCCTTGCCCAGTCACTAAGTTGCCCAGGCTAGACTAGAACTTGGGGATCTTCCTGCTTCAACCTCTCAGAGTGCTAGGATTTCAGGCATGAGCCACCATGCCCTGCACATCTTGGACTTTACAAAAGAGAAAGAGTTGAGAAGTTACGTCATTAAAGTCAACATTAAGTCAAACACTGCACATAATGGAAGCAAAGCAAACCAGTAACATTTGATGAATCCTCTGCTGGAAGCTTTGGTGGTTGTGGGAGGACTGTGGTTTGTTGCTCCTCAAAGCATCAACCCTGGAGCCACGACAGCCGAACCACTAGGGTCTTTTATTTTCATTTTTTAGAAAAAGAGACCTACTGAGTGAAGGTTTTGTTCTAGTAAGATCTCCAGATGACTTCGGTGTACATTACAACATGAGAACCGCTGAGTTAGGTTACAGTGTATTAAGGAACTTTATCTGCTGAAGTGTTTTTGGTGCTGGAGGTTGAATCCAGTTTTTAATTAATTAATTTTTTGAGACAGGCTCTTGTTGTAGTCCAGGCCGGTCCTGAACTTGCTATGTAGCCCAGGCTGGCCTCGAAATGGCAGCATCCCAGCTGCCTCAGCCTCCCAGGTGCTGGGTTACAGATGTGCACCGCCATGCCCAGCTTGCTTTAAACTGTGAATGGTGGTGCCTCTTTCCTTCTTTCTCCTTCCTTCTTTCCCCCTCCTCGCTTCTTCCCCTCTTCCTCCTCTTCCTCCATCGCAGGTCCTCTCCTGCTGCTGCATGCCCAACAGTCACGACTTCAGGGAGCAAAGGTTATTTTAGCTCGCAGTCTCCAAGGTCTCAGCCCGTCCACGGGCAGCAGGCAGTGGTGGGAGGGCCTGGTGGAGAGCATTGGCTCACTGCGTCATGAGAGGAAGGACCGCGCCTGGGGAGACCCTGGGCCAGGAGCGCACCTGCCCCTCCCCACTAGGCCACCCTTCCTGACAGCCGCAAAGCCCGTAGATGACCCGCAGCACCCAAGTACAGGAGGCTTTTGGGGCCATTCCAGATGCGAGCCATGACATCTTCCTCCCCCCCTCCCTTTCCTCCTTCTAAACTACTTGGTGAACATTATTAAAGAATTTAATTTTTCATTTTTGGAGCAACAGAAAAAATAAGAATACTACTTTCTTCCAACTCCAGGTTGAGATGCTGCTAAGGGCACAAAGAGATGGCTGCGCTGGTCGGTGCAGCGATGCGTTATGCAACCTCGCTGTTGTCTTAAACTCTGGACCCAGCGAGCCAGTTGTGCAGGGCAGCACCACCGCGTGTTTATTCTTTTATTTTCTGTTGCTTCCCTGTCTCTTTTAGCCAGGAAGTAACTTTTCTTTCCTGGCCCCTTCTCCTCCTCTACCCGCTGCCGGCCCTGCTCGCCCGTGCTCCAGTTGGCAGCCTTGTTAACACCTTGGTAAGGCCCTTTCAGCACTGGGTCTTGGTGAGGTCAGTGTCAGGACTACTGTGCTCTGAACTCTTGATGAGTGGGTGAAAGCCGGGGCCCTGCAAACTCCTAACTTCTCACCCTGTAGGAAGCCTCACATCTCTGGCTCGTCTGACCGTGGTGCGCTTCTCCGGCTGTGTAAGCAACTACAAGCGTCTGCTGCTAGTCAGATAATGAGGGAGATTTTCATACATTTGGAATCGCAACGGGAGTAGAGATCATTAGGATTCTTGCGTATTTGTAAATTCAGTGCAGTCCAGTACAGGCATGTGAAACCGGGTGAGCATCACACCTTTGTTTCTCATAGGTGACGTATAGTGTTTTAGAATTTCATGAAATGAAACATTCTTCTCCAGTTTTATCATCCTGCACATTACTTAGAATTGGCTGACTTCATTATGATGCTTTCATTTAGCAGTGGGTATTTCAGATGGCAAAAATAACATCTGAAGCATTATTTTTTAACATAGCATAATATTTGAAAGGATATTTTTTATTGTTTAAGAAAGGTACATCATCCACATTTGGTGATCCAAATGTACTGTATTTTGGTTTTAGTTCCAATGCAGTATAACAAATCTTTTTTTCCTGTACACACACACACACACACACACACACACACACGCCAAAAAGTACTTCAAACATATTTTTTTTTTTTTGCTAATTTAAACATGAGTTTGAGTAGTTAATTCTTACTAACTTATAAGGTTAACTGAAGGCCAGAACTGTTTGTTTCTTTAATATTGACTTAACTCTGACTGCTGTTGACATTTTTTAAGGTCTGTTTCTTTTAATACTACATAATTTAGGGGGAAATCAAGACTAATTAGTTGCTAATGAGAAATGCATATAATGAGAAACAAATGTAGCATTAATGTCATGTACAACGTATGTCTGTGCGGTTTAAAAGGTAGGAACACAACCATTATTCAAAATTAGGGAATCAAGTCGTTGTAATAATGACTAGCAGATGTGTTGTAACTCGTATTGCAAGTCAGAATTCTGCTGTCAGAACAGTGTGCTGCAGTGTTTGATAATACACATGTGATATAATTTTTGAAGCCTTCATATCGTGTTTATGATATAGATGTGTATTTTAACCCAGCACTTGGCATCCTTGGGAGGTTGAAAGATCTAAGCTAGTATTTTCTCTTTCTCATGAGAACACAATTCCCTCGGGGGCTGGAGGGCATTGCTGATGCTTCCCGATGTCAGAGTTGGGGGAAGCCTGGTGCTTGCCAGGTCGTTCTGAATCACAGGGTAAGGAGCATCGTGTGAGTCTACAAATTACGTGTTTACTACCTTTGAGTGAGAAGTGTGCACGGAGGCTGGAACATAACAACCTGGTGGCCTCAGCAACCTGAGGCTGGTGCAGTGGACTTGCTGGTTCTCCACTGTGTTTGCACAGATATCCTTTTGCCCCACGAGTATTATTTTTGTTAGTATGTACTTGTGATATGTCATAATTATGTCCAACTTGGGGAATTGGTACATGTACGTACTGCTTCCTAGTCAGCTTTCCTTTCCTTTCTCCTCTCTGCCCTCCCGTCTCCTCTTTCCCCAGGTCCTCTCCCCATCGTCATCAAATCTACCTCTTGTTTTCTGTCATCTCTCTTTTATTTCAGCCTTTTAATAATTTGTGTGTTGGGTTTTTCATATAAGAGAAATAATGTGATATTTAACCTTCTGTGTCTGATTTATTTCATTTAGTGTAATGATTTCAGGATATATCCATTTCCCACACATTACTCAGATTTATCCTTCTTTATGGCAGAAAATGGGCAATTGAGATGAATAGATACTTCTCAAAAGAAGAAGGTGCATGAAAAAACAGGTGCATGAAAAAAATGTTGAGTATCTTTGGCCACTAAAAAATGCAAATCACTCTGCCAGAAGACGCTTAGACCAAATAGGCAAATTCAGCCAAGTTGCAGGATATAAAATCAATACACAGAAGTCAGTAACATTCCTCTACAGTATTAATGAAAACACAGGGAAAGATATTAGAAAAACAATGTCATTCACAGTTGCCTCAAAAAAATTAAATATTTAGGAATCAAGCCAATTAGGCAAGGGAAGGACCTCTCCACTGAAAACTATAATACTCTGAAGAATGAAATCAAAGGGAATGTTAGAAAATTGACAGACATTTTCTGTTCCTGGGTAGGCAAAGTCAACATTGTCAACATGACCAGACTACCTAAAGTGATATACAGATTCAATGCAATCCCAATCAAGACACCGATAGTGTTTTTCACAGAATTAGAAAAAAGAAGCTCCAAAAATTTATGTGGATCCACAAGAGGCCCAGAATACCCAAAGCAATCCTAAACAAAAAGGCAGGAGGCATCACGATACCAGGTATCAAATTACATTACACAGTAACTGCAATAAAAACAACATGGTATTGGTACAAAAACAGACAGGTGGATCAATGGAATAGAATTGAGGATGCAGAAATATTTCCGGTACCTTCAGCTATCTGGTCTTTGACAGAAGGGCCAAAATATACACTGAAGTAAAGATCGCCTTTTAAACAAATGCTGCTGGCATAACTGGCTTAACCACATGCAGAGGAATGAAACTAGACCCACAACTTTCACCTTGGACCAAAATCAAATCAAAATAGATCAAAGACCTAGACGTTAAAATGGAAACAGTGAACTTGTTGGAAAAAAAGGTAGGCAAAACCCTTGAAGACATAGGTGTAGGCAAGGACTTTCTCAATACAACATCCGAAGCACAAGACTTAACATCAAAAATCAACAAGTGGGATTGTATGAAATTAAAAAGCTTCTGCACAACAAAGGAAACAACCAACAGATTGAAGAGGGCACTCATCAGATGTGAAAAGATATTTGGCAGCTACCCCTTAGACAGGGAATTATTATCAAGAATATACAAAGAACTGAAAAAAATTAAGACCCTCCAAAATAAAGTACCCAATCAAAAATGGAAACCTGAAATGAATAAACAATTCTTAGAAAAAGAAGTTCAGGTGGCCAATGAAAAAAATGTTCAACATCTTTAGCCATCAAAGAAATGCAAATTAAACTAACACCAAGGTTCCATCTAATATTAGTAAGAATGCTGGTATTTAGAACTCAGAAAACAAGTGCTGGTGAGGCTGTGGGGAAAAGGAGCCCTCCTACATTGCTGGTGGGACTGTAAACTGGTACAACCACTATAGAAAGCAGTGTGGAGATTCCTCAAAACACTGAAATCTGATATTCCATTTGATCTAGCTATACCTCTTTTGGGGATCTTCCTAAAAGAGTTAAAGCCATCGTACAATAGAGATATGTGCGTACCCATGTTTATAGCAGCACGAGTCATTGTAGCTAAATCTTGGCAGAAGCCAATGTGCTTAACTACAAATGACTCAATAAAGAAGATGTGGTCTATATACACAATGGAATACCATTCTGTCATTAATAATCACAAATTTGAGTCATTTGTAGGAAAATGGATGTACCTGGAGAACATTATGCTCAGTGATAAAAACCAGACCCAGTAAGTTAAATATCATATGGTTTCTCTAACACAAGAAAACCAAACCATAAGAAAAATTAAAAGATATAGAAGAAATTAAGAAGTTGGAATTTATGGAAAGGGAGAGGAAAAGTGGTGGTGTGGGGGTGAGATGTTGGAAGTGGGAAAGGAATGCGATATGTAAATAAAAATAAATCATAAAAAATAATAAAATGAGGCTAGATTAAAAATGTAAATTAAAACAACACTGAGATTTCACCTTGCTGTGGTAAGAATGGCTGTCGTGAAGAACTCAAAACAACAAAAGCAACAAATCCTGGTGAGGTTGTGTGGGGAAAATGGGACCCTCATACATTGTGGGATTATTAACTAGTATACCACTATGATAATCAGATGGGGATTTTTCAACAAAACTGAAAATAGAAATAACTTTCAACCCACTTACCCCTCTTCTGGAAGAATTGGACTCATCATATTGCAGTGAGTCATGCGTGCCCATAGCAGCACATCATAGCTAACTTTGGAAGTGGCCTGTGTGTCTATCAACATGAATAAAGCAAGTGTGACTACTGAGCCATGTCTTAAGGTCAAGCAGGAAGTCTTCCAATTTGAGAGAACTGGAGATGGGCAGCTCTGACATTTTGATCTTTGGAACTATGGATTATTAGGCTCCCTGGGCTGGTGTGTGAAGATGTCAGGTTGAGGGCAGAGAGGGGAGACAGACAGAGCTATGGAACTCAAGTGTTGCCAGATGTGAGGTTTCTAAAGCTTGAGCTGTTGAATGGTGTAAACCTAAGGAGATGACAATCGTAAGAGCAGTTCTCATAGTCCTGCCCATCCATCTGTCCCTCTATCTGTCTGTCCATCCATCTGTCCATCCATCCATCCACCCATCCATCCATCTATCCATCCATTCTATAGGAAATATTTATTAAGTGGAAATGAAAGTAATGATTAAAACACAGGATGTTTCTGTTTTTATGAAAATTACATTCTTTTTTCCTGAAACCATGTTCTAGTGGATAATAATATATGCCAGCATCGAGGCTTATTCTATGCCAAACATTGTTCTAACCACTTGACAGACAACATGTCACTTGATCCTTGGAACTCCTTATAAATTATTCTAATTGAAAAGTAACAGAAGTCTGTGAGAAAATGAGGTAACACATTAAAAATAAAGTGCAATCTTATAGAAACATATACTTGCAAGAAATTAAAAAATATTTTCCATAAAATAAACATTAGTGCTATTGGAAGAATTATTTAGATAGCAGCTTAAATGTAAATGTAGGAAAATATTTTTCATATATTTTTATGCGTTTTGTGCACTTGAAGTAAGAGAGAGAAGATACTTCAATGTGGTATTGAAATGGAATCTGGTAAGACGTATTTGTAGGGAAAGTAAGCATTTTAGTATAGGTAGGGAGAGTGTTTAGCACTGACAGTAGTGCCAGGTGTTAACTGGCCTTAAAGACCCTCAGGGTGTAGGACAAGGGCCACCACTTGTATAAGAGCACCAGGATGTCTTGAGAGCTGCTATTGTCAAGCTTACCTGAGAATCCAGTCAGCTAGAGGAGTCGCAGCATGCTCAGGAATCTGCATTAAAACAACAACAACAACAACAACAACAACAACAACAACAACAACAACAACAACACCAAATCTGTGATTCTTAATCACACTAAAGTTGGAGAACCACTGATGTAGAATGCTATTTTCACAGTCTAATATCTCAGATGTTCTTTCCCTATTTGAAATTCTCAAACAGTTATGTTGGCAGCTGGTGAACATCTGTCTAGAATTCTAATACAGGCAATAATAGTGTGTACAATAACATGCAATATCCATTAATGTTGAACAGGGGTATCTGCTTGCTAGCATTATGAAACCTAGAATATTGCTTTTCTTTCTATGTGTATTAGGAGCCAGTAGCATAAATCTCAATTTTTGCCTAGCTTTATCCTTGATGGTTCTTCTTTGATTTATCGTAGCCACTGCTTCCGTTTCTTTGTTTCCTGCTATTTTATTATGTCTCAGATCATCTCTCTAAACCAATTTCTTTTAAAAGGTGATTTTGAGAAGACTTACTTTTAGGAGGGTAAGGACAACTGATTAATCTCTGATTAGGATGCGTCGTTCAGTTGTTCTCCCCGTATCTATCAATCTCTATCTCTATCTATCTATCTATCTATCTACCTACTTACCTATCTATCTATCATCTATCTATATGCAGTACATAATGTTTACAATGAATTCGAGTATTCTATGTACATATATATCACATCAACATTATAGTGCCTTCCAATTTTTGGCCCTCCCACCCACCTGATACCCCCTAACTCCCACTATCACACCCATTTAGTTCTATAGTATGTCTGTGTTCTGGGTTTCCTAAATCAGAGAAACCATATGATATTTAACATATTTAACCTATCTCTGACTCACTTCACCTCTGAAATTAACATTCTTTATTCAGCTTCACAACCATAGAATGGGCTGCAGTGGCTATAGCCTGATGTCTCTTCTTTGGGTCCCTTTGTTGAGACGATTTGCTGAAGGATTTCTTTTTGAACTTACTGTATATTTGTTGAAATTCTTTAACATGGCCTCAGCCACTAGTCCACATAACAAAAGAACAATAACAATGAAATCCGTAGGTTAGAAAATGTGAGAAAGAAAAAGAGAGAAGTTAAATTTCAAATTTCTTAGCTGAGAACTGAAAGGTAAATGTTTGTACATTCAAAAGACATTCAGCTTATCATTACTTCAGTCAGTTTTCTTAGGATAAATTTACATCAGAGACCAAATAAGGGAATTGCTACACTAAATGAACTTAAGTCTATATCCCAAAAGTATATTATATGTAAAACAATAGATATAATGGCATACTTAGTTATTTCAAAAATTTGTTAACTCTCATAAATTATTTACTCACATTTCACTAATTACTAATATTTTGGCAGATTTGGTTTATCATTTTAATTACTTATCCATCCACGCTATCATGTATACGTGTTTTAAAAGATTTTATGCCAGTTCCCATGTTGAGTATAATTATGTTTTGCAAACTAATATACTATTAAAAATCGTAATTATGGGGCAAGTTTCATAGATTTTATGAGAAAGCTGGTCCTGGTTGTGTTTTGGTAGGATACTAATCAAGTGATTCAAGTACCATTCTCTTTTTTTGGTTACATTTTCTTGTTAGGTGTTTTCTTTCTTCCATGCTTTTTGGTGCTGCTTGTCTGTCTATCTCCATCTAAGAGTCCTTCAATTATTTTCTGCAATGCTGGGCTAGTGGTTGCAAATTTCTTTTGGGATTCATGGTCATGAAAATTTTTTACTTGTTCTTCAGTTTTCAGGGATAGTTTCGCTGGATACAACAACCTGGATTGACGGTTACTGTCTTTTAAAGCTTGTAAGATCTTGCTCCAGGCTCTCCTGGCCTTTAGAGTTTGCACTGTGGTAATTCGACTGGGTTTGCCTTGTTAGAATAATGTCTGTTTTTCACTTGCTGCTATTAATATTCTCTCTTTATGTTGTATTTCTGAAGCTTTGATTATGATGTGTCATGGTGAATCTTATTGCTGGTTGAGATTATTTGGTGTTTTATAAGCTTCTTGTACCCAAAAATAATTTTTTCACAGATATTCTTGTATGGTTTCAGTGAATAAATTCTTTATGCCTTCAGTGCTGTCTTCTGGTCTTTCTTCCACACCCAAAATTCTGAGATTTGCTCTTTGAATCATCCATTAGCTGTTTTATCCAACTAGTTTGCTCATTTCTAATTTTGGGGTAATGCCTAATTATGGCATTTGTTTCCTCAGCCTTGTCTTCAAGGTCTGAAATTTTGACCTCACAATGTTTGGCTCGACTTCCCCTTCTTTCAAATGGATTTTCCATAACCTGAATTTTAGCTAGATTTCTTTTCAAAATTTCTATTTTTCTATGAAAAAGTTTCTTCATATTTCTCATTCTCTTATTTACTTCATCAAAAATTTTATTTGTGACTTCTGTGTGCTCAGTGAGCTTTGTATCCATGAGAACCACTATTTGTTCAGTAAGCCTGTAAGCCTGCTGATCATTGCTTGCATTTCTTTGAGGGTATCTCATTTGAACTGGTTGTTTGACTCATTTATTTGCTTCTTGACTTTAATTTCACTATTTCAGGGCCCATGACATTAATTTATGGGATCTCAGGCATTTCTGTATGTGTCATTTTGCCTTGTTTTCTTCCCATGTTTTCACTGTTGAGGGGCTTCACTTTAAAGGTCTAGCTGAGAGGTTTCTTTGAATGGCTGTGAGGGTGTACGTGTCAGGGGTAGCCTAAATTTCTCTGAGTTCTGTGCTGGGAATAGGCAGTGAGGCAGGACCTAACAGTCAGATGGCCTCTGAGGTGTCTTGTTCATCCCCAGCGTCCTCAGCAAAGCTCTCCCGCCTGTCCTGCTTCCCTTCCCTCAGGGTGGGGGTCTCTACTACCACCTGAGGTGCTCCCACTGTCATCTGAGCCATTCAGGGGTGGGGGGTCAGTGGCCTTTCTCTTCTCTCTGCAACTGTCTCTGTGCCATTTTCTTCCTAGGCACTGTTTAAGAGTGACCCCAATAGCCCTGATGTGCTCTTCCAAACTTTCTTTTAGTCTAAACAGTTCAGTTTTGGGCTCATTTTTTTAATGTCTCCTGCTTGTGTCTTTGCCTGTTATGGCTGCTGAGCATTGTTTCTGATCTAGGCTCCAGGAGGCCTTTTATAGAAGGAGCTGGCACTGCATTTGTAGTGTGCACTACCCGCAGACTCATTTTTTGGAGGCTGCTGTTACCAACTGCTGTTAGTTTCCACTTCTCCTGGATCCACGCTGACCTTGGTCTGAGGTTCTGCTCTCCAGGCTTTCCTCTGTGGATACCGGCAGCTCAGGGCTGTGCTCAGTTGGCCTGGTGCTGTTTATTGGGCTGCTCCTTCCCTCCACTTCCTATACGTCTTTGGATTTCTGACCTATCTGTGGCTTCCTTTCAGTTGTTGGGGCAATCCTTCCTCTCCTATTTTGGTCAGGGGTTCTGGGATGAAGATGGAGTTTCCTCTGTCTGAGGATGCTGGTGGCTCAGAGCCACTTGCAGTTGGCTTGGGACTGCTTCCTGGGGTGTTGTTTACTTCTACTTCCAATGGGTTTTGGGAGTTTCTGGCCTTCCTGTGGCTCCTTTCAATTGTTGGGTGCTCTTCCCTCTCCTAGCTACATTGAAAAGATGATTTTTGACTATATTTTCAACTTTTTGAGTGGGTCCCCTAGGAGACATTGTACAGCTCCGTTACTCAGTGCCGTCTTGACTAGATAATTCAGTTGTTAAATGCCGATTTTCTTTTCACTGGCGAGGGTAAGAGAGGCGCAGTTTCTGTAGCAATTGCAAAATTTTGGTGACTTCACACCCATGCACATGCACATGAATACTCTTTCTTTCTCTCTCTCTCTCGCTCTCACACACACATGCATGCACACATGCACACATGTAAGTTTATTTCTTGCTTGTGCTCCCAGTGTGCCATGTGTGGGGGCTCTAGGAGGCTTCACTTTGTAGCCACTTTATCTGAAACACATAATTCTTTGAGAAGGGTAGAAAGTTGAAGGATTCTATATGAGCTTTTAAATGCTTAGCTCAGGAATGAATTCATAACACTTCATATCCGAGACCATGTCCTTACTGCCAAGTGGCTTTACCTAATAAAAAGTGGACAGAAAATGCAGGGAGAGAACATATGTATGTCAGAGAAAGTAACTCTTGCCCTAATTTTGATAGTTTAAATTTTTTGTTTTAACTCCACACTTCTTGCTATAAGCAAAGCAGGTGTGAATGTCTGGGTTTCGTTTAATCAGGAAGAGGCACCCCTGCTAACAGTAGGCAGGACGGGGGGATCATGACTAAGTGACATTGCTGGTTATAGAAGGCAGGTGAGGACAATTTTCATTAAGCAAGTCTTTAGCACTATGCAAACACTGTGTAAGATACAGGTGGTAAAAATCATATACAAAAGAGAAACAGAATATTTGACAAAATAAGATCAGACTGATAGTTATTCAATAAAACATTTTTAATGTGTGACTTATTGGATAGGTTCTATAAGAAACTACATGGATAACTTTTGGGTTCAGATTTGTTGTATGTATGTATGTGAAAATGTATCAGCTGCTGTTGAGGGAGCAAATGTTGCAGCTGTGAATAAAACAGGAAGTGCCGCCGTCCTGAGACCAGTGTTGAAGAACGTAACACTGGCTGATACCTACTCAAGTTATATGAGGCTCATTCTCATTGTTCCTGTACATACCTTTTCTCATTTAACCCTTATAACAGTCTCATGAGGGAGTTGAAACTGAGGCGTGAACGTCAAGAAGAACTAGGGGGACACAGACATCCCCCTCTGCTGTCCTTCATTCTTATTAACCAGTAACAAGTGTTGAAGTACTAGGTTAAATCAAATGAAATGAGTGTTTTTATGGGTCATAAAGGATTGATTATTGAAATTTTCAATGAAGTCAATTTCAATTATAAAATTTTCTGGAAATTATTATCAGGACAGAAATATGTTTTCTGAATATGTTCTTCATGTAATTGTGAAGTCTTTATATAAACATTTGCAGGAAAATTCCTCAAGGTTAATAGGGAGAAAAGAATCATCACATTTTTTTGTATCTCCATGACTGTCAGGAAACTTGAGCCTATGTTTGTCCTCAATTGCAGAACAGTTTTTTTGTATGAATTTATGCCATTTTCACTATTCCCCATATATATGCATGCTTCCAATTATTTATGGAGCATGGGTATGGTATTTTAAAGAAATAATGTCAAAATCATTTTCCTAAGCTACTTGATGGAACTTTTGTTCAGTACTTCAAGCTCATGACTTCTGATAGTGAAAAATTTGGCTAGAGAAGGACATTGGAATTTTTGTCATAATGAAACTATGAATTACAATGCTCTTAGTTGTGATAACACCATTGTTTATACCTCAGAAGTATCTGTGAGCAGACCTGGAATTGGTAGCTTGACTACCATTTGTCAGACGATTAATGATAGGGAACTTTCTAGAATTCTCTTTTTGTGACTATGATTTGGAATTACTGAAGTTGAGTGTCTTATTTACTCTCTTCTTGCTGGGACGTGGTACTTGACACCAACAATGTAAGGAAGGAAAAGTTTATTTTAGCTCACATTTTCAGAATTCTCAGTCTATTAATGGGCAGCTGGCAATGATGCAAAGGCATAGTGGAGGCTAGTCAGACAACAGAAAATAGAAATGGAGAAGAGAGAGAGAGGGGAGTGTAGTGAGGGGGGTATAACCTTCTAGATCAGACCCCAGTGATCCATCCCTTTGCCCAGGCCACACCTTTTAAGAGCACAGAAAATGAATTAATCCACGGATAACAATTAACCCCCATGGTCCAATCATCTTCCAACTTTTAGGAGACAATCTTGATCCAAAATATAATACTGAGGTAGTGAGATGTTCAAGCTGAAAATTTTCAGAGATGTGGAAGTAGAACTTTCATTGAGAGAGAGCCTGAATTGACAAGTGGCTGGAAATACTTATGTTGTCTATTAAGATTTCTGGTCAGCCGTACTCCTGTCTACTGGTGAGGCCTTCCCAGCCTAGAGCCATGGTATAGACCAGAGTGCCCTGACCTGAGGGCCCAGGGTGTGAGTCCAGGGGAGTCTTGTCAGCAACACTCCAGCAAAACGCCTGCCATCTAGCGAATGCCCCACAATCATTGCTGAGTCACTGCTGACAAGATTCAAATAGCAAAAACAAGATTCAGAGCCCACTTGTTTGTGGAACTGGTGGTATGATGATGCCTTGGGGACATTTATTTGCAGATTTAATATGGGCAGGTAGAATTTGGGGAGGTAAGATTGGGGACCGAGGTGGGGAGGAATGAGTGTTTTTGTTTAAGAACGACCAAGTTGATGAGAGCAGTGGGGGTGATGGGGTCATGTTTGCCCCCCTGATGGGTCTGAGGAACTGGCTTTGAGCATCAAGGAGAGAAACTGAAGGGGAGGCCATGTTATGATGATATGATAACACTTCAGGTAGAAGCTGTGCTGGTTTGGAGCCCAGGAAACACAGTGTCTCCCATTTTTGGGCAGCATTTCATTCTCTCTTTGATTAGGCTGTGGATCATGTGTTAACCTTGGGTACCCAGGATTGCAGCAGTCATGAGAGTGACATTCCAGCACCACAGAACAGCATTCTGATGGAGGCCATAGCTAGTGTTATGATTTAAATCTGAAGTGTCCCCCAAAGTCTTGCATGTTTGGAAGGTGATTGGATCATGGGCGCCGTGCTCATCAGTGGATTTATCCATTAGTATTTCATGTGCTGTTAAGAGATGGGGCCTGATTGGAGGGATGGGTCACTGGGAGGCATGGCCTGGAAGGGTATTTCTCTTCTGCAGCAGCTCCCTTCTCTGTCTCTCTCTGCTTTGTGGGTGTGAGGCCACAAGCAACTTACCTCCATGCCAGGTTCTTCCACCACAGCTGGCCGATCATGCATTGACTGAGACATCTGAAACCATGAGCCAAACTGCAGCTCTTTGTCTCTAAGTTGTAGGTGTCAGGTATTGGAAAGTGACCAAGACAGGTATGAAGATGGTGGCTCAGAAACAAGTTGACTTTTGGGAAGGCTCAGAAATTAATGGAAAAGATTTTGAGTGAGGAGTGATATTTTATTCTGTTGTTGAATGCTGTTTCTCCTGAATGGCACTAAAAACAAGTTAAAGAAATAGATTTTAGTGGTATAAGCAGAGCGTCTGCAATTGGTTTCTTTGTTTTGTTGCCTTTAAACTCTTAACTTTTTTCTTTTGAAATGGAGATGATGAAAAATAATGGCAGAAATAAGGCATAAACCTAAGTGTTTATTCCATTGAGGTTGTTGCTAGAAATTATCCATAAATGGACGTGAGTGGTATCTTTAATTTTCTTGTTAGAAATATTAATATATTATAGCCATCTATTTATCTTAACCCAGTCATTTTAGATATTTAAATTGGAATTTAACAAGATGGAGGCCGAGTAACACAGCTGCACAATTTCTCCTTGTGGACCCACATAGCAAAGTTGAGAATATAGTGAAAAAACAGCTTGTTCAATGTAGCTAGGACAGGGAGAAGTACCCCAGCAATTAAAAGGAGGTCACATACAGGCCAGAAACCCCCAAAACATGTTGGAAGCAGAGATAAACAGTAGCCCAGGAAATAGACCCAGGTTGACTGTGAATGGCTGGGAGCTGCTGGCATTCCCAGAAAGCCCACCCAGAACCACTAACTGAGATAAGTGTGGATCACAGAGAAGTGGGAATTGACAGTGGCTGGTAGCTCCAGCCTCCAAAAAATGAGCCTGCGGGTAGTGCATACTACAAATGCAATGTGAGACACATTGTAAAGACCTACTAAGTAAGATCTTTAAAAGAACTTTTAGACAAGTGAAGTTGTGCATACCTGTACTCCCAGTACCCAGGAGACCGAGGGAGAAGGATTACCGCGAGTTTGAGGCCAGCTTGGGCTTCATAGTGAGTTGAGGGCTAGCCTGGACTACAGAGTGAGACTCTGTCTCAAAAACAAAACAGAACAGAAGAAAACAAAAACAAAAAAGGAAGGGATGCGCTGTGATTAAACCTACAGATGAGCGTTCATATCCTCGAGTTAACTTTCTGGTTCTGGCAAGGGTTGCCTGGTGAGTTCATGTTGCCGAGAAGGTCTCACCCTTACTGTGTGACCTAACAGCTGGCTCCCCATGGTGTGCCTTTATCTGGTCACATTCTCTTTTCCCAACTCTGTATAATGTCCAGGGTTCTTTAATATTTTTAAATTTTCACTCAAAATACACTAATAATAAAATGCACATTACTGTGGGCTGACAATTAGTATTTCACTTGCTTACTTTTTTTTTCTTGGACAATCTTAATCATTATTTTTGATATGGCTTCTTTTAATGGATTAAAGTTAGTTTAATAGAAATAACATCAGTGGCAGAGAACTCAGTGAATGGAAGAATTACAATCGTTTCTCCCATTTTTAGTGAAGGTTTTGGGGAGCCTCAAGCTAAAGGAAGTCCTGCACCTGCCCTAGGCTCCGCAAGCGCCAGCTCCCGCAACACGTCAGAGAGCGGTGCTTAAGTTCTTCCGCAGACAGATTGTTCCCGATTGACCTGTCCGGCAAACCCTATGTGCGTGTATAGCTGGGTACTAACTCTAAGGATCCCTCTCCTGTGGAACACACAGAATTATTTTTGCCTTCTAGATCATTTTTAAGCTTAGAAATCAAATGAAAAAGAAGTTAGCTAAGGTGTTTCACAATGTCCAACACGTTGTAAAGACCTCATAAATGAGACCTCCAAGAGAAGGTTTAAATACTAACCCTAAAATTTGTCTCCTTTTTCAGAGTGACCAGTGATGTTCCATGGTGCAGTATCCCATCTGAGAGCCTTCTACCTGCAGTGGGCAGAGATGCACAACTTTATTTTCAGTATGTATTTATAAAAAATCATGCTTTTTTTGTCTTGGAGGTTTTATTACTACATTTAATTGTGTATTTCCCAGTGAACTGTGCCTGAGGTGACCATGAGTGGCTCAGGTGCAAAGCAGCTGGTTGTAGGGAGGTTGGGAAGATGACTTGGGCTTTCACTCTCTCCGTGAACATCTGTCGAGCACTTGTGACACAGCGGAACCTGGGCTGGGTTCTGGGGCTGCAGTGACGGAGTACAAGTGTGATTCTAGTGCTTGTGAAGTCACAGCTTAGAGGAGGTGCCGGACACTGACCAGACAGGTGTGAGCACGCAATGCCGGTTGTGCTAAATGTCATGAAGGAGGGTGTAGCTGGCACAATCAGTGTGACCAATGCACGGTGGCGCTACTGGTCAGATGTCAAACAGTAGAATTCACAACAGTATCTTCTGAGAAGTGATACTTGGGAGTTTTCTTATATTTTACTTTTTTTTGGATAAGGAGGTATGAATTCACACATTTAGTTTTAAAATTGACAAAATTGTGTGTATTAGTGGTGTACAGCATGGTGTTATGATGTGTATGTACACTGTTCCTTGACTATCCATGATTTCACATGCTTGTCTTTTTTTGTAGATCTTAGCAGTTTTCAGGTATGCAATATGTTGCTACTAACTCTACTCGCTGTGATGCAGAACAGATCCCTTGAGTAATTTATTCCTCCTAACAGAAACGTTCTGTCTTAGCACGCATCTCTGCAATCTCCTCAGTCCCCAGCTTCTCGTAATCTCATGCTGTCTGCCTGTGTAGCTGGGATCTTGAAGACTGCACATGTAAGTGATATCATGTGCTACTTGTCCTCCTGTGCCTGTCTTATTGTACCAGCATGCTGTGCTTCAGGTTCATCCGGTTGGTGAGATGACAGGCTTCTTTAGGGCTCACTAGTGTCCCGTTCATCACCTGATAGACATATAGGTTGATTCTCTCTTGGCTCTTGGTGTCCGGACCCGCCAGACAGTTCAACGAGGACCTGCGAGGGGGGGTGAGGATGAGAAGGGACAAGAAACACAAAGGAGGGAGACAAGACAGGCTTTCTGATCAAGTCTCAACTTTATTTTTCTCAGGCAGACTTTTTATAGGGTTAAAAAGCTCAGGGCTTTCCACAGCAGTTGTTCGTGTAAGCTCTAGTCAAGTCACAATAACCTCAAAACATTCTGTTAAGCTACAAGGCAGATAAGGAAGTACGTAACATTTTGCTATTTGCACTCTTTCATGGCCAAGCTGGGTGTAAACTTGGGTTAGGCACAGACAAGGGAAGGAGGGGGCTCGGTTTTTGGGAACAGGGTGTAACTGGGCAAGAAGCTTTCTCCTTCGGGCCCAGGGACAGAGCAGGCCAACCCAGACACGTCAGACATCATGGATCAAGTTAAATAGATGGTTCCCCACATCTTGGTAAGAATTCTTTAATGGAAATGGGAGTACGGAATATCTCTTGATTTCAGTTCTTTCAGATAAAGACACAGAAGTGAGATTGCTAGATTGTGTGGTAATTTTAAAAAATTTGAGAAAACTCCCTACTTTTTCCTGGAACTCTGTCCTAATGGTCCTCCACCAGATGTGGGGTGCTATCACACTGCAAGCTTCTCTGAGGAATCATGGCATTGAACATATTTTCACATACTGATGGCAATTTGTGTGTCGTCTAGGTCCTTCGCTCAGTTTTTTGATTGCTTGCCTTCTTGTTATTGAGATGTTGGTTTCCTTTACGCTGTTGGCTGCTTCTTTTGATGAATTCCCATTTGTATATTTTTGTCTTTGTAAAAACTGTGTGCAGATTTCAGATGGGATGCTTGTTACTGGGCAGGGCAGGAAGGAAAGCAGTGTCGGAGCGGGTGCCTTGCATTGAGCCTTTACTATGTGACGTGTATTTTAGATACATTGTTTAACTGATTTTTAAGAAAAACTTTGAGAGTGAGAAATAATAGTTTCCATGACACCTGAACAAAGTGAGATGAGTCAGGCCTGGTGGTTCAGGTCTTTAATCCCAGCGTCTGAGAGGCTGAGGCAGGAGGATCACAGTCTGAGCCTAGCCTGGGCAACTTAGCTTAGCAGGACTCTATCTCATCATCAGAAACTGGGCTGGGGACACAGCTCCGAGTGAAGGCCCTGCTCCCACTTCCTCCTCCCTGTGTGGCATGCAGGGCTCAGTTGGGACCCCTATGACCTCACCATACCCACTTCTTCTTCCTTGGTCCTGTCAGTACGTTCCCTATGGTCACCAGCCCCCATCCTGTGCCTTAGGCCACTGCGCAGAATAGGATTTTACAAGTCAGAATTCCTTCTGTTCACTTGTGTCTCTCAGAGAAAATGAGATATTATCTGAACAACAAATGTGAGTTGGAAAAAATTAAGATCTTCATAAATGCTTGAAACAGTTTTACCTGAAAAAGCGGTCAGGAAAGGTAACCTTATCAAAACAGGGAAGTAGATTGTCACTAGGAGGGGAAGGGGATGTGAGGAAAGGGGATGTGTGGGCGAGGGGTGGGAAAGAAAGGGCCCTGGGGTGCAACGTGTGTGTGCGTCGATTGCCCAGGTTGAGTTGAATTCTTATGTGTCACAAATGCAGGCTGAGAAAAAGAATGCTGGGGGGAAATGAGGGAAGGTGGGAAGTCTGAAATCCTTGATCTTTACTAGAAAAAAAGTCAGTTCTACAGATCCTTTAAGTTAGGTACTTTTATGCAACAGAGGACTTTTAAATTGGAATCTAAAAAAAAGTCTGATAAAAAACTAAGTGGGAATATATTTCAAAGCCATGCAGGCAATGGGAGGCTGCATGATCATTTATGTAAAATATGTAATTCTATTAGTAAGCCTGTGCTTCCTGCGATCTCCTCTGTGAGGGTGGGGATGATTCAGAAAGGAGAAACGCGGACACAAATCCAGGATAGGGGAAGAAAACTGCTTTCAGGTGCAGAGCATCCAATGCATAATTCAGCAGTGAAAAAAGAGCAAATTTATGGCCAGCTGATCTGTTAACATTATTTGTGGCTTCCTGTGGTTACACGAAGTAGCTAATTCCTTTCTTTCATGAGCCGCAAATAACCGTCACTCAATAGGAGAAGTAAACTAACACACTCAGTAAGTGGGTTTCAAAACCAACCGCTGAAAGGCCGCGAATACCAGTCCCCCGTGTGAGCCTGAGTGTGGGGCGCCACACAGACACCCAGCCTGCTTCCCAGAAGCCTCAACTCCGTCGGCATCCGTTTCGGATCAGATGTTATTTACCTATAAAATATGTGCTCATCACAGAAGTCAGTGAGTGCAGTTGCATTAATTATTCATCCTGAGATTCTGAGACATGGAGGAGGTTCCGAAAGGTGATTTCTAGCGACTGATGGGAAATGTTCCATGTGAGAGCTCATCGGGAAGGTTTCAGGAAACGGGGCGTGGGTTGGGAAGGTGGGAACCAAGCGGGCACTGGTATCGTTTCCCTTAAAGCTCTTCACATTTAGGAAGACAGAATGAGACAATCAGAAAACCGGATCCACTTTGCTCCCACCCCTGAAAAGTCAACACATTACAAATAGGCTGGAAAGAAAGGTATCCTGCAATTTACTTGTTTATTTTTCATTTTTGTGCTGGGAATCAAACTCAGGACCTTTGTGCTGCGCTACATCTCTAGCCCCTTTTTATATTGCGACAGGACCTAGCTAAGTCCCTAAATGGCTTCCTTTTGCATCGCCCCCTAGCCCCGCAGAGTGCGGGATTCCAGGCCTACATCACCAGGCCTGGCTAGTGTATTTTATATAGCACCAGTTCTCCACATTCCTGGAGTGAGCATGGACCATGAGGCGCAGTATCAGAAGATAATAGAAATTGTATTTCTCCCCATTTTCTCTGAACAGAATTAGCGTGTATTGCATGCTGGGTACAGCTTTCGTGAGTGTAGCAGTGGAGCTGGAAATCATGAGAGTTCTTGGGAAATTATTCATTTGCTTTAGATGCTTCATTTTTAAAATGCTTAATAGTATTTTTTATAGAGTTGGTTTCAATATTGTGTCCAAAGCCCTAAGATGACTTTCTTTAATTTTATTACTATTTTAATAGAAATTTTAGTCTTAATTATTCAAAACTATAGATTGGTTTTCAATTTTGTGTGTGGGTATATGTGTGTTAAGCAAAGTATGCATATGTTTTATGGTCAAAAGTTCGAGCTATTCAGAACTGTAGCCAACACACACAGAATCCCCCCTTTTCAGTCCCTCCTGCGCCTTCATTTCTTTCTTGAATAGTAATGGAGCAGCAGTTTTATGAGACTCTACTCTGTCTCCTTTCTGCACATTTACATACTGATGTATACATGCCTGCATACTAATATGGACATACACAAGTTATTTACATACATTTTTTGCAAGAATAAAATAGTTTTTAACAATTAAACTTTTTAGACATGTTAGGATACACCATCTCTCACTGAGGAGATAATTATTTTTATAATCATTGACTCGGTCTGTTGTCTTTTGGGTTCAATTACCTAGTGTAAATTTGCAGAAGCCCGCCATTCACGGCAAGTGTTGTGGTCATTTGTTTCATGATATCGAGCACAAAGTGCTGGAATAGACTTTGAGCTTAACATTTTTCTTGTTCTAATTACAGGGGTGGATGTTTGCATTTTCTGATTAGGTCATCTGTAAAGTCATCATGTAAAAATTGAGGCAAGTACGTAAATATATAGTATCTGATATTGCAGTAAGAAGGAAGGCTGTATGGCAGGAAATCTCTAAGTTTCTTGGGAAATTTAGTCAACTTGAAATGAATTCTGATATTTCAAAAGTGAGAGTCTTTAGTTGAAGACATGAAGATCCTGCCTAACGTGGGAGTGGGGAAGAGGGGAAGATGAGCAAGTTCTAATAGAGTCTAAAAATCGAATGTGTGTATTTCCAGAAGATATTAAAAATGTTTCATCTTATGACCGACTTTCTTTTTCTGTTTTAAAAATGATTTATGCCCATGGGTAAAATATACAATTCAGAATGCTACAGAAAAAGAACAAAACACAAGCAAAATATTCTTCTACATAAAAACAAACAACAAAAACAAAGCAAAAATCCTCTTAGTGTGCGACCAAATGTACAGAAACATTCTCCACACGTGTTTCTGTGCTCATTCGGATACCACTTTACAAGGAGTATGTTAAAGTGTTTATCTCCCTCAGCCCAAACCATCCACAACCCAGCTAATTTTACTGTATTGAAACTGAGTGCAATGGAGAGCCTAAAAGCTTGGAGAAGCCAGGAGCATGGATTGGTGGCTGAGGAACGCAGCAGGTCATGAGTGGATTCAGCCCAAGGGAGGGAAGATGGAGGTTACAGCCAGCAACAATGCCATAGGAGTGGGGCCACCCAAGCCCCTTGGAGTTCGTAAGACACAATTTGCCCCAGTTGCTGGACACAGAGCTACAGGATTTAACCCTTGCCCTGCTGGGTTTAGGAATTGTTTTAGTCCTATTGCACTTTATCCCCTTATTCCTCCCTTTTGGAATGGAAATGTTTACCCTGTGCCATCTTGTGTTGGAATTGCTTAATTCTTTGGTTTTAACAGGAACTCACAGTCAAAAGTTTGTCTTACATCTCAGAAGAGACTATGGACTTGGAGTTTCTTTAACAGTACTGAAACTGTTAAGACTTTGGTAACTCTTGGAGAAGGACTAAATGCATTTTACATGGGGAGAAGGACATGAGTCTTTTGGGGGCCAGGGGTGGAATATTGTGGTTTGGATCTAGAATTGTCCCTCAAAAGTCTCATGTATTTTTAATGTTATAGATTGTTTATGGAACCGTATGCTGCTGGGAGATTGGGGCTTAGTCTGGAGGGGTGGATTGCAGGCATGTAAATTGGATTACAGGCATATAATAGGGTTTACCAAACCTTCCACAACTGGCTCCAGGAGGGGCTGATCACTGGCGTGAGACCTGGAAGGTTATATAAGCTGCATCCTTCCTTTGTAGGGGGACTGGTCTCAACTTGCCTTGACTTTTGGCTTCCTGTTTGTGATGTCATGAGAAGCTGCCTCCACCTCTGCCTCTGCCATGTACTTCCATTACTGCCAGCCGCCCCTGAATGGACTGTGACCTTCTGAAACTGTGAGCTAAAATAAACCTTTCCTCCCCCAAGTTTGTGGATGTAGGGTCACAGCAATGAAAAAGTAACTAAGACACTGAGTTTGGTGAAAGCCAAGAGAAAGAGACACTTCCCCCCCCCCTAACAACAAGACCCTGTGCTGTCGATGTATTTAAGCCCCCAGCAGAGCTGAGGATTTTCAGCTGTTGGAATATGTCTGCGGTTCTGACTCCCAGGGTCTAACGGCTCAGGTTGTTCTTGCTTTGGGGCATCTTTGGAAGCATCAAACCAGAATCAGAGGTAGTAACAGACATGTTAGTTTCTATGGCAAAATGAAAGCTGGGAAAATATGTGTTAGTAGCTGAAGCTACTTTTACACAATGTAAAAGATGACTCTGTGAGGTAAAACCATGGATGGCCTAGTGTTTTCTGTAAAACACTGTGGTCTTGTGTGTCCACATATGATCAAAGCATCTACATCACTCTAGGCAAGAATCTCCAAAAGTTTTTTGGGCTCAAAGCTATCAAGAAGGATCAGGAACTTACAGAGCGTTCCCCATCATTCAATGCAGGTGCCCTGTCCTAGAGTTCAAGATTCTCTTTCTGGATACTGTTCAACCCAGCAAGGCTCTGTAGTGTATACTATATTCTTGCCCTTGGTACCAGATAGCTAGAACCTAGGAAAAGTAACTGAGCCAACTCACTTGACACATTATGCACAAGCTAATCAAAGGTGTTCTTCCGAGCTGGAGGATGTGGCTTGGTAGTGGCTCAGAGTGATTGCCCTGGGTTTGGTCCCCAGCACTGTGAAGCCAAAACAACAAACACATATTAACAACCAAAACCTCTCGTGGTGGAGCTCTTCTTCTAGGGCTTGGGGAAATAAGTTTTCAGTATTTGACAAGTTGGATATCTTACCTTGTCCTCATTTAAACATCTTATTAAAAATAGTGTTGCCTTTGTATGTGCAAGACTGATTTAGCATTAGATGATACATTTTAATGAAAAAGAAAAACCATGCAAACATCTTAATAACATAGAAAATAAACATAAATCTTTAATAAAATTCAGCTTTCACTGATAATAAAATTACTTAAGTTTGAAGTAGGAGGGAATTTCTTATCCTGATCAAGAATACATGCAAAATATTTCCATAAAATAATATGTAATGATGAAATGTTGATGCAAGACATAGATGAAGAGGGCTGGTTATTATTTTTGCTGGAAACCCTGATCTAGACTCTTCAACAAGAAAGAGAAGGAAATTCTAGTATTGGAGGAAGATACCACATATATATATATGATGCAATTGGCTATAAGAAGCTATAATTAGTTAAACTAATATGTAAGTTGATAGATATATTGACTGTGCAATAATGATACAATTATAATTTAAAAAGACTATTTATGATAGCAGTAAAAATACAAAGTACTTTAAAGATATCACAAGACTTGTAAATTTTAGGGAAAAATTATAAATTAAATTTTGTTGACAGATATGAGAACAACTAGAATACAGAGATATCTAATGATTATAATTATAAGACATTTGTGTTAATGTTAATTCTCTTCAAAATACCTTTTAGGCTCAATCAGTTGCAATCAAATTCCCAATTGTTTTCTCTTAGAGTGTATCTATTAAAAAGCAAGGAGATAAGAACAGCCAACACATAACGGAAGAAACAGTGAGGCGTAGTAGAATCAGACTTATCTTGCCAGATTTTAAAACTTATTATACATCTGTAGTAATTAAAATGTTGTAAAGGCAGAGTCGTATGCAATTAGATTCACAGGAACAGAAGAACAATGAGAGAAAGATACACGTATAAATGGAAATTTGATTAATAACAGAATAGACTTTGCCTATTAGTGGGAAATAATAGAATTATTAAAAAATGGTATTGTAACAATTACTTTTAAATACAAAATGACAACAGCAGAACCCACTGCTATTTCCATAGACAAAATGAATTTCTAGACTGAAAATCATAAAAAATGTAGACATTAAGACAAGCTTAGCAAATGAATATTTTTGAAAAGCTACAAAAATAATTTATGAACAAATGATTGCTGTATAACAATCAACTGTATTAAATAAAGCCATTTTTTTCGTCAAAGTAAAAAGACAGCTGAAAGATAAGCTACAAATTGTAAGAGGATATTTGAAACATATGTGTTGTGGTTTGGTTCTGGAGTGTCCTGGATCCTACAGTCCAGGCTGGTCTTGAACTCACTATTTAGCCCAGGCTGGCATATAGCTCATGACAATCCTCCTGCCTCGGCCTCCTGACTGCTGAGATTACAAGTATGCACCACCATGCCTGGATTAACTGTTTGCAGCTTTGAGTAACCACTGTGGCTATTATGGTTTGTATCTGGAATGTCCCCCCAAAGTTTCATGTATTTGAATGTTATAGATTGCCTGTGGAACCATGTGCTGTCAGGAGATTTGGGCCTAGTCTGGAGGGATGGACTACAGGCATGTAAATTGGATTGTAAGCATGTAGTGGAGGCTTACCACACCTTCCACACCTGGATCCAGGAGGGGCTGATCACTGGGATGAGACCTGGAAGGAGATATAAGCCACTTCCTGCCTTCCTTGGAGGACTAGTCTCAACTTGCCCTGACTTGGCTTCCTGTGTGTGATGTCGTGAGAAGCTGCCTGCACCTCTGCCTCTGCCATGTACTTCCACTGCTGCCAGCTGCCCCTGAATGGACTGCGGCCTTCTGAAACCGTGAGATAAAATAAGTCTTTCCTTTCTAAATTTCTAAATTTGTGGATGTTGGGTATTGAGTCACAGCAACGAAAAAGTAACCGAGACAATGGCAAAAAGAAGAAAAAAATAGCAGAGAAAAATGTTATAAAAGTTTACAACTTAGCCAGACTAAAAGGGCCTGCAGTGGGGTAAATGAACACAGGGAAGTTAAAGAGATTAGCATTTAAAAAAAGTTAAGTACTTAGAATCAGGGCAATAGGGAAGATGCCCTGAGAACATCTCAAAGTCAGTGAGACCCCACACTTAAAGTGTGGAGAAGCAGTGGATCTGGCTGGCTCTGAGACGAGTGCTCTGAGGCATCCGTAGGGATAGAGAGAAAAATGCTTTTGGTTCTACAGCATTTATCCAAGGGGGCTAGGCTACTGCTCGAGCCAGTGGCAGACCTTGGTGACATCATGTGATCCTGGATTTACAGGCTTGCAGAGTACATGAGTTGTGGGCTCATGGAGACTTCCACTAAGATTTCAGAGAGAGGCCTTGGAGGCCAGGCAGTGTGCCCGTGGGAGGGCAGTGTGGTAAGATGTAAAGGAAAAGCCTGAGATATAGTGGGAACTCCAGCATGTTGTAGAAGCCAGGACCCTGTCCCTCGAGGAAGGCTGCGGAAGTGACGCCTCCCACAGGAGAGAAGATGGAGGTTGCAGCCAAAGGCAGTGAGGTAGGGGTGGGGCCACCTGAGTCCTTTGGAGCTCACATCTGGCCACACGTTTCCTGGGGTGCTGGATGTAGAGCTACAGGATTTGACCCTTACCCTGCTGGCTTTAGGACTTGTCCAGTTGCCCGTTATCCTTCTACCCCTCCCGTTTGGCATGAAAGTATGTACCCTGTGCCACTGTGTGCTGGAAGTGCTTAGCTCTTTAATTTTCACAGGAGCTCCCATGGGAGAGTGTGCCTCGTCTCTCAAAGGAGACTTTGGCCTGGAACAGTTTTAGCAGTGCTGAAACGTTAAGATTTTGGCAACTCTTAGACAAGAACTAAATACATTTTACATAAGGAGGTGGACATGAGTCTTCTGGGGGACCAGGGAATGTTGTGGTTTGGATCTGGAGTGTCCCCCAAAAGCCTCAAGCCCTCGTGTACCTATGGATACTGAGTACTATTGTGAGGTAGGGCCTGGCTGGAAGGGGGAGAAGCTTGGTGCTTGGCCTAGAAGCGTGAGTGCTGACTTCACCCTTCTTTCCAGACTTCTCTGTTTTGCCATGCTGTGAGGAGCTTTATCTCATGATCTGGCTCTGATCCTGCCACGTGTTTCTGCCACCATGAGATACCCATACATGAACTGAGACCTTATGAAACTGTGAGCTAAAATAAGTCTTTCCTCCTTTAAATTATGGATATGAAGTATTGAGACACAGTGATGAGTAAGTAACTAAGACAATATGCAATTGACAAAATTAATTTTCCTAATATATGAAAAAAGCTAACCGAGTGGAAAAATTAATAAACACATGAATAAATATTTCCCAAAGGAAAAAAGAGAAGTTAACTATGAACATATTTTGTTGTTGAAGTCAAGGAAATTCAAAGTAAAAGCAGAATAAGATACTACCGTACAACCTGAGAAAAGCATAAAATTAAAGTTGGAACAATCAAGTTCTGAAGAGGAGGATCAGGTGAGCTCTCCAGCAGGGCTAGTGTGTGAATTGTGCAGTCACCATGGGGAAGAGCGTAGCTAGTGAGCGCAAGCTGTGTTCACAGCCCGAGACTCAGCAGCTCTGCCGGCAGGTCTGTCCTGCGGGGGAGACCTTGCACGCCCAGGGCCACAAACGGATACCAGTCCAGGTAGGACCCGGCCCTGCAGTGAGGCGTGTGAGCCTGGCAGGTGAGCAGACTCTCCGCTGCATGACAGCCATTCTCACTGCAGGAATTACCACCTAAGCTCCGCCGCCTGCCAGCCGAGCCAACTGGAGCATCAGCCCTTACCATGGCCTGTGACCTGCACGGAGGGAGGGTGCTGGGTTGCTATTGCTCATGGGAACATAACGCCACCTACTCAGGAAGCTGGGTTTGAGGACTGACTCATTTCTTCCTTCAGATCAAATCTACTTTCTTGGAGTATCTCATCTTACATTTTTTGTTTGATTTTCCTTTTGTGTTCCTTTATTTTACAGATTTAAAAAAAATTATATGATAGACATTTTATGTGCTTATTCTCTAGTCTCAACTTTCCTCTCATTTTAAAATTTTTTCTTCTTTTGGTCCAAGAAATTTCTCTCATGTTTTCTTTTTGAATCATGCATTTATCTTTCAGTGTTATCTATTAATTCTTACTCAATTTTCATAACATCGTATCCTTAAAAAATCTATATCAATTGTATAATTTAACTTATAGGAATTCTTGTTCTTCGATTCCTCTTTTTCTCCCCATGACAGCTCATCCTTCCTGTGTGGGTCCAGCAGCCATCTCAGGTCTTCCACAGTTCTTGTCACGTACCCTCTGTGTCCTCAGTGTCCCGTCCCCCGGCTTGGCCAAGAACACCCGCTTCTTCTGCACTGCCAGTTTTCCTAAAATGGCAGATGACTAACACGCCCGTTACCTGAGGGATGGAAGAGCAGGTGCAGTGACACAGAGCTGGGGTGGCATAACAGAAGGGGGAGGGTGTGGGCTACATTTAATTTCATTGATTTCTAATAAGTAGAAAGTTATGGATGTTTTGTTTTCATCTGCTAGACAAATGCATGTTTATAGAATGTCATATATAATTGTATTTAATTATCAGTAAAGAGGGAATTAAAACTGATGAGTGAGCCACACAATGTCAGGGGAAAAGATGCAACTCTAGCAAACATGCAGCACCTAAGAGAGATTAGGTCTACTGGACGGTCCAAGAGCTCAGTGTCTGTCTTGTTACATATTGGTTGCTGTGACAAAATGTCTACAATTTAAGGAGGAAAATTTTAGGTCACAGTTTTAGAAGTTCTCACGTAGTCCATTCATAGACAGCCAGCAATGGCAAAGAACAAGGCAGAGGCCAGAGAGCTGCTCACCCCATTGCAGATAGAAGCCACGCGAGTTTGAAGACTCACCGGAAGGCTAGAGCTTTCCCAGGAAGAAGCTGTAATAATGTTTCTTCTTCCTTTAATAACTTCTACATGCTACCTGGCACCCCTCCTCCAGGGTGGGTGCCTCTCTTTCACTTTCTGGCCCAGAAGTCAACAACACATAGCTGAAAGCTTTGCCCTGGACAACCCCAATTGGAACAAGTTGACCCAGGTCAAAACCCAGCCATCCACCCCTTCTAGCCAGGCCCTACATCCCAATAACACGTAGTTCCAAATACATGAGGGTTTTTTTGGGGGGTGGGGGTGTGTGCTCGAGATCCAAACCATAGCAGTGTGTTAGCTAGAGAGTTCAGTGACAGTTAGCCAAGGGTTGGAGCATTTGCCTACCATGCACAAGACTCAGGGTTCAATTCTCCAGGACCACATAAAAAGTAGCTGGGTGCGGTGGCACACGCCTCTAATCCCAGCATTTGGGAGGCTGGGGAAGGAAGATTGCTGTGAGTTCGAGGCCAGCCTGGGCTACATAGTGAATTTAGGACCAATCCAGAATGAGACCCTGTCTCAGAAAAACCAAAACCAAAACAAACCGCAAAAATACCACCACCACTAACAAAATTAGCCAATTTAAAAGAGGCTCTAACATTTGGTCCAAGAGTGATAAATCGGCCATATATTTTTTTTAAAAGGACAGTAATTGTCACTCATCAAACCTGAAAGCCTTGAGTAGAAGATGTGCGGTTACTTCTCTTTCCACTGAGAAAAGAAAAACACGGCCAGTTTTGTCCTAAAGCAAATCTTTCTCATCGTTTAGACTTGGTTAGTCAGTGCAGCTTTAATCCTTAAGTACGTGGAAAGCGTAAAATGTGAGGTAACAGACAGGGCTTAAGCGAAACCTCCCGTCCTGAGCCTGCACGCTCTGAACCGCTTCCCTCAGCGTGCCGCCATCTGCGTTTGCTCACCCTTGGGCCCGTTTTGCCAGCGAGGGCACTGGTGGGGCAGCCTTTCAAGAAGCCTGCATCTGCTGACTGTCCCCGGGATGCCTTCCAAGCCCCTGCAGCAGAGCTGTGGCTTCGCGTGTCAGTGGGAAGTTGTCCCTCAACCCCAGGGTCTCACATCCTTTCTCGGCGCCCCCCTTACGTAGCTGGCTACCTGTAGGAAGAAGGGCTGGCTCGTGCCTGGTCATGCCTGTGGGCAACAACTGAGCGGGACTCCGGGGTGCCCGTAGTCTGTGCTCTGCGCCCCGTCTTCCTCTGTTTTTCTGTGTAACTGCTGCTTTTATCGGTGTATGCTAGTGGTAATCCCATTCTCCTTGGAACGGGAAGCTTGTTACATCCTGCCCGTCTTTCCTTCCCCTCCCGGGCACACCTTCCCAGTCCCCCTCCCGTCTCCAGAGCCTGACTCCCTGTCTCCCGTTAGTGTCTTTTCTTTTGCATTTAGAATTGCTTCTGTTTTGGGTTTCTTCTATAGAGAGACGCCATCTGATATTTAAGCCTCTGTTTCTGATTTATTCCACTTCACACTATAGGTTCAAGGGCTGCACCCTGATTTCGAAACTGTTATTGGGAGAGGCGAGAAAAGAGTGACTTAGAAGTTATGCAGGACGCAGATTTTATTCTTCTTCTCTTAAGGACAACACTTCTAATTTTATAGCCTCTGTCAGTTATAATAAAACAGATAAGAAATGGAGTTATTTTTAATCGTATCAATAGACAGAGTCAATAGATAATTTCTTATAATTATAGGAAATCTCATCAGATACAATGGAATATTTGATTTGTAAAGGACACCTTTTTGAGAAAGGAAAAACGTCTTAAAAACTAAAATTAATATGAATGACCAGCTGTAAAGGTCTTGAGATAGAAAGAAAAATAGCCTTACAGGGAGGGAGGAAGAATTCAGCAAAATGTTCACTAAGTTGACTTTGAATTCTTAGATTTCTGATTAGATGTTGAGCTCCACTCAAATGTGAACTGTTAACAACCTGGGTTTACAACTTTGGCTTTTGTATAAAATAGTATCTTTTTTTGTTCCTTTGTTTAAAATGTTGGAGACTTGAGGACAGTAAAAATGAGCCTTTCTATGGTTTCCTGGGGGCAAATGCTACACCCTGGTAGAGCCCGGGAGAAGAGGAGGCGGGTTCAGGGAAGAGCACTCTGACTGATTTACACAGAGTCCTTTAAATTTCCCTCCTTAATTATAGTCTCAAAAAATTATAGTCTCACCACAATCCGCTATTTTCTATTTTCATTCACTCCAGACTTGGTACTTCCATGGGACTCGGCTGTTACCTTAGCTTCCCCTTCAGTTCCATGGTCCTCTGGCTATTCAGTCTGTACCATCTCATTCACTTTTATTTTATTTTATTTTTTAACATTTCCTGGTCTGTAGTGTCACTCAACATGTAGATCCTGCTGTACATAATTCTTGTATTTTAGGAAGATCAAGAAAGTGAGTATGTGTATATCTTGCCAATCTTTTTCTTTTTAGCAGTAATTTTATTGTAAAAAAATCGCATGATAAAATTTAACTTTTTTTTGTAAATACATGAATTCCAAATTCTTTAACACATTAGAACCATGGGGTTTGGGGAATCAGTGAGCGTCTATGTCCACCCCTTTTACAGAGGTTCACCCTTTGCTATCTGACCATTGCCTCTCTTTCTACCCTGTCATTCATGTTGGGACCTTTTTGTGTCATTATTTTTGTCTTTCATAAGAAGAACACCCATCTTTAGTCAGTCATTTGTGCTTGGTCCACTTCTCTGAGCATTAGTGACTCTAGGTGGCCCCATTTTTCATTCAGCTGCTTCCTATTTTTCTTCATGGTTTCATAGTATTCCATTGTGTATAGGTACCACATCTTCTTTAGCCATTTTTGTGTGGATGGCCAGGTAGGTTATTTCCAGGATTTGGCTATTTTGAATTGGGCTGCTATAAACATAGACATGCATGTATCTTTTTGGTATGTTGACTTTATTTCTTTTGGGAACGTGCGCAGGAGAACAGTAGCTGGATCAAATGGAATTTCCATTCTCAGCTTCCTAACGAGCCTCTAGACTGCTTCCCATAGTGGTTGTCCCAGCCTGCATTCTCACCAGAAGTGGAGTAGTGTTCTTTTTTTTTTCACCATTTTGCATTTCTCTGATGGTCAATGATGAAGAATAATTTTTCATATGCTTGTTGGCCATTTGTACTTCTTGTGAGAAGTTTCTTTTCATTTCAGTTGCCTACTTCTTGATGGGATCATTTATTTTAGGGGGTTTTATGTTTTTCAGTGTATTTTATATTCTAGATAATATTCCTTTGTCCGAAGTGTTGCTGGTGAATGTCTTTTTCCACTGTGTGGGTTGTCCCTTCCCCTTGCTTATTGTTTCTTTTGCTGTGCAAAATCCTTTTAATTGAATGTAGTCCCCTTTGTCGATTCTTGCTGACATTTCCTGTGCAGGTGGTGATCTGTTCAGAAAACCTTTTCCTGTCTCTGTCTTCTAAGGTTTTACCATTTTGTCTTCCAGTAAGTTCAGTGTTTCTGTTTTGATTTCCAGTTCTTTGATCTGATTTCAGTGTGTGGTGATAGGTATGCTGTAGCTAGTCAATCTTAAGCTAGAAACCCAAAGGATTTAAGGAGATGAATCAAATTGTACTTTCAATGAAATGAAGATATTGTTTTTTCATTTAGAAATACTCAGATCTGATGACGCTCTCAGGGCATCTGTAGCTCTGTAGTATATCTAGGAGTTACAGTGAGTTCATGTCCCATGAACAGATGTATCGGGTATGCACGTGAATTTTGCACAGTATTGGGATTTACTCTTTAGGTGACCCAGATTTGGTGTGAGATAGTCTGCTTGTGGATCTCAACTCTTTTTCCTGTTCTTCTTCCCTTCTTCCCTTCGAACTCAGTACCTGTGCAAGACACTGCCATTGACATACCTTCCAGCTTAGCCTACACCATCTCATGACCCCCCTTTTGCCCCACACAATTGCCTCAAAGTCTAAACAACTTAGAGTTCCTAAGGAACAAATTATGTTTTCCTTACTGCATTTTAGAGTCACACAATATTCAAAGTCATTTTTACCACTAGGATGTGTTCCATATGGAAATAAAACCTAAGCTGAAGTACCAGTTCTTCTGTTGCTAAGAGAAAAATATTCTCAAAAGCTCATCTAATAGAGCAGGAGTCGCAGACTGCTTTCCAAATAGCGCACCTCATGGCTGCCATTGATTTCCATCACATTATCTAGGAAAAATTTGTTTTGCCATATATTATGATCCCAAGATTTATTTGTGACTAAGGCATGTAATCCCCATAAATAAGCCAGTTCTGGGTTAGATTCTCCAAGGCCACAAGGTTCACGTGACATTTTTCAATTGTGTACAGAATGGTCATTTGAGCTTGTAGGACCGTTGAGTCTGTATTTCTAGTAGTTCACGTGGATCCATTCAAAGTCTATAAAATATAGGTGATGTTTCCAATGCTTTTCAAGTTTTAAAATAAATAATCTGGATGCCTTAAAATTTTTTGCCTGCAGGCTTCCTGAAACTTAGAGAAGCCAAATTTGGTTAGTTAAATGGAAAATACATAAAAAATGAACCAAGGAGTGGCAAAAGTATCAGTAATTTCTTTTCTCCACACACACACACACACACACACACACACACACACACACACACACACACACATTCATTTTAAATAACTTTCATGGAACAATTTCTGGTATTGGGTTAGTTTGATTCTGTTGTGAGGAGTATTTTTTTAGGAGCGAACTTTTGTTCTTGGATGATGATAATAATGCAAAATAAAGCTACTTGGATTCAGACTGCTCATTTTTAAAAGTTGGAATAAAACATTCTGCTCAGAATGGAGGAAACATTTCTAAATATTAGTAGAATTTTAAAAAGAAATTGCATTTCTTTCCCCATATATATATCTGCACTTTACATTTTCTCTTGTTGTATTCACAGCTCTCAGAGGAGCGAGAAAGTAGGTGAATGCCTATCCCAAACTTGTAGACTGTAAAAGTACTGTATGTGTGTACGATTTACTCACATCTGTATACTGAGGCATAAATACAGTTCTGAAACAGTTGGGTAAAATTTTTGTAAATTTCAGAATTAGTATGTGAAACGGCTCAGGTTCCTTTTTAAAAAGTTGGGATGTGTAAGGAAACCCACATGGTGGTGCCCGTGTCTCTACTTAGCGGATCGCCACTGTTGCTGAGACCAGCAGTCCACACGTGCCCAGGGGGCAGGGTGGGAGAAGGAGGCTCCACTTCCCCCTTCCTGTCCGGCCTGTCCCGCGCTTGATCCGAGGGCGAAGGCCAGGAAAGGAGCAGTGCTTGGTTCGCCTTGATCTAGCTTTCAGTGCCGTTTCCCCAGTTATACTTCGGTGTTGTCTAATTACACGTCAAAATGTTGGTGGAGAATCTCGTGGAATAAATATTTCGAGCCTTGTAGTGAATTAGGTCATGGGGCAACCTAAAAGGGGTTTATCACTCAGTCACAAAGCCACAGTCATATATTGGCAGTCCTTATCACTAAGCCTTGTATTTCTTCTGAACTTCACATTTCTTATTTTGATTAATTTTTTTTTTTTTGGTGATATGGGGATTGAGCTCAATGCCTTCAAACTGAGCTACATTCCTAGCCCATTTTTATTTTTGATCTGGAGACAGAGACACCTTAGCTAATTTGCTAAGGTGCCACACTGCCCAATATGGGGTTGAACTTGGAATCCTTCCGCCTCAGCCTCCCAGGCCTGGAATTGCGGGGCTACACCACTGACTTGCTCTGAGCTTTAAATATCTGAATCCAACTGCTTACTCCCCTGTCTTAATATCTGAGACTTACTTGAAAAAATCTTTTTGCTGTAGGACTCAGCTATCCTTGTGAAGGAGTTTGAGAAAAGTTCTCGGGTCTGCCCCAGCAGGGGGGCCAGGGCCTTGCCTCAGCCAGGGTGCTCTGTGAGTTCAGTTAATTGCTTCATTTTTCCTTAGTTTCTAAAATTAGAAGTCTTAGATAAACTGTTTTTACTCCTTCCATAGTTATTCCTAATTAGTTACCAAATTCCACCAATTTTACCTTTTTTTCTTTTTGAGACAGGGTCTCACTCTGTAGCTCAGGCTGGTCCCGAACTCATTATGGACCTGGGCTGGCGGTGGATCACGTGATCCTCCTGCCTCCTGAGTGCTGGGATTACAGGCGTGTGCTCCCATACCTGGTTTACGTGGTGCTGGGGAATCGAACTCGGGTACTTACTGCCTGACTTAGTGCTTGCTAGACAAGTGCTTTAACTGCTGAGCCTTTCCTCCGGCCCCATTTCTACCTCTTTAATCCACTTTCTGTCTGTTATGCAGCTACTTCATTATTTCTGTGTGGTCAGTCACCCCCTAGCAACAGGCTGCCCCCACAGTTTGGAAATTATTGTATTACCAAAAACTAGGACCTTATTCCAGCTCTTCCAGGGGCAGATCCTTTGGCTCACAATGTGTCATTTAAGCAAACTCAGCTAACAGACCTTCCTCCTTGCAACCTGGCTTTTGTCAGCGTCTGTCACTCACCAATCCCCTCACACTTGTGCTCCAGTGATACTTAATTTTTTTTCTGTTTCCCAACTACATGACGCTTGCTGTGGTTTTGTGAATACTCTTTCTTTTGCCAGCAACACGCTTCTCTTTTCTTTCCAAGTTGCCAAATCTCTCTTGCCTTTATGCCTAGCTGGACGTGCTGCGAGGATTCTCCTATGTCTCTGTAGCCACTACCCCAGTTTTCATGCTCTATGACAAACCTGATGAGGTCATTTGGCAATGTGTTTGCCTGTGTATGCAGAACGGTTAACACTTAGCACAGCATCTGGAACATTACACATACTTAGTACATGTTTACACAATGAATAAATAACCTTATGGTGGTGTTTGTATTAGCTAGCCATTAGAATATGTTATACAGCCATTGCAAGTCTTAAGACAGCCAGAGTTTTAACTAGAATCCTGTCTTCAGTAAGGTTACCTTGCTCAGTTGCTGTACTCAATTCTTGAAACAAGTAACAACAATATTTAGTGCAGGGTTGAACTATGAATCGATGCAAAATCCCTTGATGTCCTCCAAAGGAGGTTACTGGGAAGACCTACATTTGAGCCAACTGACGTTTTGTCAGTGAAGGGTCCTGAGGTGGGTATGCTACTCAGACTTGCCACATCCCAGCCAGGTTTGGCAGTTCAGCAGAAGTTACTAGAAAAGGATACCTCTGTCATCTGTGTTGTGACATAACAGAAAGCCAGCCCTCAAGTAGTTCTTGGTGGCCCTATTTCCCTACAGTGTGGAAAAGGCATGTTGGACATAAAGTTGACACAGAAAAAAAATGGGGTTAAGACACGAGTGACTGAGAGACAGAAGAAGTGTTTAGATGAGTTATTGGAATGACTGGATTAGCCATGGTTTAGATGCATGTGATAGTAAATCCCTTACTTGTCTTAGACATAGAGAAACTTGGCTAATCAAATCAGTAATTTGATTTTATATCAGAAGTTAGCTAGATTTGCACTTCATATGCTTAGTTTCTTGTTGGAAATAATGAAAACTTTAAACCAATTTTTATATGGTCCTTGAATAATATGAAGTCCTTTTAAGAAAAACGTGTTCTTGCTTGCATGGCAAGGTGGTTACATCTTGAATTTTTAAAATACAGCAGTTTCCAGACACATCAAGGCAAATCAATTGACTTTTTAAAAATAGGCCTTAAAGATTATAATCACCTACTTCCAAAGAAGTATAAGAAGAAGTTTTTTCCTCTTCTTTTTTTTTTCTGTTTGATTGCAAAATACTGTTACCAGTCCTCTGAGATTGCTCAGAACAGGAGAAACATGCTTAAACCCACTTAGTATGTTCCTGGCGTTGGTGTAGTGCTTACCCTGTATTAAAGAAATGGTTAGCTGAAAGATTTTCTGCTTTCTGTGTCTTGGGAATTTTTGTTCCACTCTTTGACCTATTTCTGATCTTGAGGTGGGACCACGGCTATTTCTGAGGTCAACTCTTGTCTTTTCAGATTTGTGAGTCTCCCTTTTGCATTGCTTCATTGTCTTATGGAAATCTGAACTGACTCTGAGTAAATTTCCAGGCCAAGGGAGAGCTTGGAAAACATCTCATTACCACAAAAGACAGTTAGTTTCCTATAAGCTCCGTTCCATATGTAAATGCCCACTCATTTGAGTTTCTTTTCAATGTTTGGCGTTTCAGTTTGTATACATTTACATATTTGTATATAAATCATCCTATGCAATTGCACACTTTAGGAGAAACTATTATGGGGGTGGGAAGCATTATGTTAAATAATTACCATTTTTACAATTTGAAAATTTTTCCCTTTCTATTTTTAAAACACTACCCTTTACAGCTTAAGCAGTGGCGATGTTGAAAGTTCTACAGCTCAGAACTCTGTGATTCAAATAACATATTTTATCCTTGAATAATTAAGGCTCATTGTAATTGGAGATTTCAGTAAAAGCTCCTTGGCGCATTTCCATGCCTCTCTACCTTGTCTATTCAGTTGGTGAGTTACTGTTTCCAAACTTCACTAAGAGAAACGCACCTAACAGCTTGTGATTCAAATTATGCACTACAGGATTGTATATTTATATACAGTAGATTATTTGTGGAGGCGTCAATCTTTGCTCACTCTCTGGGCACAAAAGACCACTGCTTAAAACCATGAATGACATCTGAAAGATTAATGAATGAATCATCTGCAAGAAGAGTACAAACTCCCAGGCGAGCAGTTATGCCCAACCTTTTGCACTCACTAATGAGTCGTACTGCAGGCCCCAGGCTATCATGTGATTTGAGGTTGCAGGGCATTTGCACAGCCTGTTTTCTTAGCCCACTGTGTTCTTTGTGCTGGCTTTTGTTCCTTGCAAACGCAAGTCTCAGTTTATTGTAAAGAAATCTTACATAAGACTTTTATCAACTCTTCCAAGTAGTTAGTTTTAGGACCTCTTTTCTTCTTTGCCCTTGGCTTGTATTTTGAGATGCAGTACTAAGATAGCATGCTAAGAACAGAGACAAACTTTTCCCACGTTGAGGCAAGGTAGTCTCGACAAAGGAAACATCATTTCTTCCCTTCAAGCAGGCAGAAGAAGAATTCCCTGTTCAGTGAGCTCACTTCCGCAGCTAGAGCTCTTTCACAGGACTCGCTCTAGCAAGCAGAAAGCTACAGTCTACTTGATTGGACCCATTCACCCCTTCAGGATCCATTCATGTGTACTTTTAGTACGTAAGCACATTCTGTTTTGATCTGTGATATGGAATCACAGGACAAGTGCATTGATTATGTATCTAGATTTAAGGACTGCATTGAGTTGTAGAATGAAAATTCTAGATGAGATATTCACAGGCCCACTGGGGAACCTGTCTTGCTGTATACTACCCCAGAATAAGTGACCCTGCTGCAGTTAGGAGGCCGAGTCAGTACAGAATCTGCACTCACATGAATCCACTCTCTGCTTCAGTTTAGCCACATAAAACCTGAGTATGACAGCTGTCTTTTTTGTGGAGATGGTGACCAGTAGTGGGGCAGGGACACCACCTTGCGCACAGCTGTCTCCTATGCTTCCTCCTGCCATCGGAATCAATCCAAAGGAATTTGCTGCCTCCTCTTAATGACCCAGGACACTAGAAAGCCTCCAGGATTAAGGGTAGCTCTGGAACTCCGGAAATGAAGTCTACACAATGTGATACTATTGTGGTTTGGCTCTGGAGTGTCCCCCAAAAGTCTCATGTGCTTAAATGCTATGGACTGTCTATGGAACCATGTGCTGCTGGTAGATTGGGGCCTAGTCCGGAGGGGTGGATTATAGGCATGTAAGTTAGGATTAATGGTGTGTAGTGGCCACACCTTCCACACCTGGATCCAGGAGGGGCTAATCGCTAGGATGTGACCTGTAAGGACAGATAAGCTGCTTCTTGCCTTCCTTGGGGGACTAGGACTGGTCTCAACTAGTCTCAACTTGCCTTCCTGTGTGTGATGTCGTGAGAAGCTGCCTCCACCTCTGTCTCTGCTGTGTACTTCAATTGCTGCCGGCCGCCCCTGAATGGACTGTGACCTTCTGAAACTGTGAGCTAAAATAAACTTCTCTTTTTCTAAATTTGTGGATGTCGGGTATTGAGTCACAGCAACAGAAAAGTAACTGAGACAGATACTAAAGTGGAAAACCCAGGTCACCCCTCCACCTCACTGGATGGAGGAAAGTCATCCTGATGAACCAGAAACGAGAAGAAAGGTTTAACGTTCCTCAGAATGCAGAGCAGAAGGAGCAAAGGCCTCCTGCGTGTGTGTGCTGTCTCCTTCTCAACTTTGCACGGCTGGTGTGTTGACAAAAGGAAGTCACTGCGACTTAGAAATTGCTCTGAAACTCTGGCCTGACTCCTGGATTTCACAGATAATAAAATTTCTTCTGATGGTGCAGGCTAAGTGTCTGTATCTTCCCCCGACCTGTTGATGGCGTCCCAAGGCCCAGAGTCCTGGCGGCACAGGAAGTGAGTCCTTGCTGTGGTAAGAATACAACTTGTCCGTGGCGCACATCCTTCTAAATATCTCTGCTGTGGCTTTTTATTTTAGCATCCTCAGTGTCTAGCACAGTGTCTGGGTCGTGAACACCTGGCTCACTTGTTTGCGCTAAACTTCCGACCCATGTGAGCCTGCCACTGTGAACGTCCTTGGATGACGGTCTCCACCTGTAACTTCAGGTTTCCTAATGCCTTTGAAATTGTAAACGGACTGGACCAAGCAGGATTCTGTGAATGGACAGGACCAGGGCAGGACCGGACCAGGGGAGGATTCTGTGAATGCCATTATTTTGCATACTCCCCCGTTTTAGATAGAAGGGAAACTTCCTTTCCTCACCTCCCACAGCCTGAAGAAATTTTTCTTTTTTGAGAAGTCAAATTACCATTTGTTTCAAGAGTTTTGTTCAATTATAGCAATTTCCACATGTTTTTAAACTATTCTCAGCAACAGAAAAAAATCAACAGTATGTGCTTTTGGAAGCATGGGCCGATCTGGCAGGCCCAGGTTTGAAGGAATCGCGGCTCCAACAAGGAAGTGGGAAGATTTTCCCGGGTTCTTGCCCAGGTTGCCTTTGGACTCCGAAACTGAACCATTTTGTGAGTGCAGTAAACTGTCACGTAGAGTGGACCTCGGAAGGGGCTCTGGGGCTCCGGAATGGCTTGCCATCTTCTCTGACGGGAAGGGGCCTGCCCTGTGAGCCAGGCGGTGTTCCCTGTGTGGTGTTTATGTTCCCAGGCTCCTCTGGGGGGCGAGTGAGCGAGCGGCCATTGCCACCCACCAGCTGCGCTGCTGCTTCTGCTTCCTGCCAGGTAGTGAGCTGGGTGCTGGGCTCTGAAGCCTCTCAGAACTCTCTGTGCTGGAGGGAGGGCCACTGTTTAGCCTGAGCAATTCAAAGAAGCCTAATTGTGCCTCCCAGTACACAGAAAGTCACCACATCTGTTTCATATTTTTGGCTTTTAGAACCGAAGGAGAACAGAGAAATAAACATACAGCTTTGAATATAGAAGAAAAACAAGTTCATGGCGCACAGATGAGCATATTGTATAGAACCCAGTGAAAATTTCCTTAATGAGGGTTTCTTTTGGGAAAGTGAGAAATATTTCTGGTGTTAATCAAGTTTTTTTTTTTTTTTAAGATTTAGTAGAAAATATCTATTTAAATGTCAAGGCAGCCTATCATTCCTCCTTAAATCTATTATAGTCCATTGTGGAGAAGAGGCAAGGGTGTTCACGTGACCTATTGCAAATATTTGGGGTGTCATCTGCTCCACTTTACCCTTGCTACTGGTGGTTATTTAAAAAAATAATTTGGATGTAGTAGGCTAAAAACATTCAAGGCGATGAATTACAACTTCATTAACCACTTTCATATTTTATTTTGGTTCAAATGTAAATGCAGTCATTTGATATCTAAGTGTATATAATATGTGATGACTGTCTTTAAAAAATGTAATCTAGCAGAAAATACATCTTAATTTGAATGTAACACTTTTAAATATAATTTTAATATTCCTCAGCATCTGGCGTCTCAAAGAATGAGGTCATATGAGGTTAAGAAAACTTTTCCCTGCAAGTAATAATAAAAATAATGATAATAATCTTCAGGCAAGTGGTGGCAAGTGTTTAAAAAGCAAGTGTTTATTTAAAATGATCAGACGCTACAGAGAAGAGGGAAGAAAGCATTCTAATGTGCATTGAGGTTTTTGTTTTCTAAAATCTTTGTGGTATGACAATTACACATTTCCTGTAGTATCGACCATACAGATAACACTTTGTAGGACTTCCTATATGGAGTGACAGCTCGGATATCGTGAGGACTATGAATTTTGCTCAGTTGTCTCTTTCTGCTCTTTAATTTGTATTGCTGTGTTTTTCTATTTATTTTATAATGTCTGTAGGTTACATGAGTTCCAGGCTTATGTTTGTCTTCTGTTGCATACCCAGGAACCAGATCCTGTATGAATAGCAGCTAGTGAGTAGTTGTTGAGCAGTTACAGATGTCTGGTCACTTTCTAAACTACTCATTGCATTGATTTATTTAAAACTGTGGCTGGGCCTGGTGGTGCAAGTTTGTAATCCCAGCATTCTGGGAGGCTGAAACAGAAGGATTTCAAGTTTGAGCTCAGCTTGGGCAGTTTAACTTGCTTGGCAACCCTGTCTCAAAGTAAAAATTACAGATGGGAGGGGGATGTACCTCATCTTGGTTTAATCCCCTATACCAGAAAACCAAACTGAACCAAACCAAACCTAAAACCAAAAGCCAGAAACCAAAAAACAAAACTCAAAACATTCCCAACTCCCCTGTGAGTAGATGACTGCTCTCCACTCTTTGTAGATGTGTGAAGAGCTCCCAGGGAAGCCGAGAAACTTGCCAAGTCCCAAAGGTAGGGGAGGCAGGGCTGGAATGTAGGCAGTCTCAGTGTATGCAAGCTATGTTCCTAGCTACTGAATGAACTCTTGGGACAGTGGTACCCTGATGGGAATGAGGGTGGGAGAAGACCTAGTAGACTAAGTGAGACATTGAGGTGGACGCTCATTGTGCCATCATGGTACTTATCCATTTAACAAAAATGCACTAGGCACCACTGTACCGACCATTATAGGTCACTTCACCCAGAAGTCAGAGGAGTCCAGTGTGTGTGTGCGCGCGTGTGTGCACATGCGTGTATATCTTATTACCCTCATATTATGAAGAAAGCGGGGCTCCAAAAGGTTGGGAAATTTAGTCCAGGAATCAAGTCCTGCTGTAAAGGATTAGATCTAAAATGTCCCCCAGAATTCTTAATGTTTGGAGGGTGACAGAATCATGCCCATTGATGATTGGTGATTTCATGTGCTGTTGGGAGGTGGGGCCTGGCTGGAGGGATGGGCCCCTGAAGCTGTGACCTGGAGGGAATATTTTTGTACTTACCGCCCCGCTTCTCTGCTTCCTGGCTACCATTAGTGGAAAGCATTCCTCTGTGACAGGCCCTTCCACCATTGGAAGTGGCTGAGCAGACGTGGACTGAGGTCTCGGGGATCTTGAGCTAAGATCACCCTCTCCTCCTTTGAGCTGTGGGTGTCTAGTATTGTGTCCCAGTGACAAAGGAAGTGACCGAGACACCTGCTGTTCACACTCTGGATTGAAGGCAAAGCTTGTCTATCTGCAAACTCACTCTCTTTGTTACGGCGCAGTTCACATCCTGTTACCGTCTGCAGTAGAAGTCGATCTTCCCATCCAAGGCATGGTGACGACGGGGAAGGTAACAGTCACCTTGATTTTTAGCTTTCTCCTTTTCTTATTTCATGATCCGGGCTCAGTGGGTCTCATGCGTCTGTTTTTGCCTTGTCTTGGAGGATGGGCAGGGAGGGGCAGCTACTTCCTGGCATAACTGACTTAGGCCTACAGGAGTTTAGTGTAACCCCAAAGCTCTGCCGAGAGCCTTCATGATTCTGTGCTATAAGCCAGAAAGAATAAATTATTCCCTTTCCTTCTTCTGTCATTTTAAATCTGTAGAGGAATTGTGTGCTATAAAAACTTGAAACCTGCTCCTCTGTTGTTAACATAGGATTTTTTATAGGCTGTCAGAGATTAGAAAGAAGGGCTGAACCGTGTGTTCTTTTTAATCGGGCTCCTATAACTCATTTTGTATCAAAAAACCTGACAAGTATTTGTTAATTACAGCCAGCTTATCATCTTTCAAATGCAAATCATCTGATGCAGATTTCAGTTTGTTTGGTACCACGCGATGATTAAAGAATGGTATAGCTTTCCAGTCGCTGTGCCCATCTGTGTGCGCCAGGCAGTGCCCACGTACAGATGGCTGCGATTCAGAGCTAGGTTGCCACATGCGGAAAAAGTATGTTTCAGTTATTTTAATAAGATTTATTGCCATCGTCACAGTTAAATGCTTAAACCATAATGATAATTGCTGCTAATCTTTCAGGAAAATGATTAGAGTTTAATAAAGCTCAAGGAGGAAATTTTACTACGAACTTCAGCAAAATTGCCAAGGTAAATGTTATGTTTATATCCTCATCTAATAAAATCGAACATTGTGTACACATTTTCCCATTTTCAGAAATTGGATTTTATACATGCACATCCACAACACACGCATACACTTATTAGGAACAAATTAAAGACTTCCAGTTGTTATGAAAAAATCATGGGTCAAATGTCACCAAATAATTCTGAACAGATTCACTAATTCTGTGTTTGCCTTGAGCCTTTGCCTGGGATAAAGTATACATAACAGAAAGTTGATCATTTTGCATGATTCGAAGTGTTCAGTTAGCTCCGTATGCAGAGCTTGCCAGGCCTCCCAGGCAGGGCTTCTGCACCCATCATGGCTTTTCTCTCTGTGTCCCTCCACGTACCACATTGGTGTTAGGAAGTGGGGCCAGAGAGAGTGATTAGGTGAAATACGGTGTGTATTTCTGTGTGCCTACAGATGTATACACATGTGGTGTGTGCATACCACACAGACCCACACGAGGGGGATCAGTGCCCATTTGAAAGGGCTTGAGGAAAAAAATTCATGGGGCTGGAGCAGGAAAGTGCCAAGGTTGTACATCAAATCTTCCCTGGACACTGAACCTGCTGACATCTTGACCTTAGACTTCTCAGCATCTACAATTGTGGGAAATAGATTTCTATTGTTTATACATTTCCCAGCCTAAGGCTTTTTGTGATAGTAGCAGGAATGAACTAAGATACTTGTGTAAGCAGCACAAAAATGTTCTTGTGTGTCTGCTTATTTTATTTAGTATAATTTTTATTTTGCTAGGCGTGTTTTCAGAGTTCATTCACATATCAGAGTTTCATTCGTATTTACGATGGAACAGCGTCCCGTTGGATGTGTGTGCCTGTTTCATTTATTCCTCAGTTTGTTGGTGGATGTTGGCATGGACTGTGAGGTGAGTACTGATGATCACAGAGTGATTCTACAGGACTTCAGCCTTTTGAGGAGATGACAAGGTATTTTTCGTGAAGACCACATGATTTTAGATTTGTGCCAACAGTATCTAGCTTCGAGAGTCTTAATATCTGTGGCAAGGCTTGGTGATTCTTATGTTTTGATAATGTAAATAACTGTCCTAGTGTGTGTTAACATTGAGTATTTGTAACTTAAATCGAATAGGTACTTTGGGTATGTTAGGTACATGTACAAAGATTCCAAAATGAAACCAATTAATCTGTATAACTAATAAAAAAGGAATTCTAAAAAAATAGATACCTTGAGCAATCACTTGTTTTTTACTTATACTAATTTCATTCAGATTGTCATAAAGTTATAATTGTGAGTGAGCTACATTTGGGTCATTATATCATGTTGCTTCCTGTTACTTTTTCGTTGCTGTGACTCAATACCCAACATCCACAACCTAGGGAGGAAAGGTTTATTGTGGCTTAGAGTTTCAGAAGTTCACAGTACATTCATGGGTGGGCAGCTGGAAAATGGTGGAATCACATGGTGGGGCCACAGCTAGAGCTACAGCTGCCCCAGGAGACTCACATCTTCACAGCATGATGGAACAGAGTGAAACCACATATGCCCCTCTAGCACTGGCCCCTGGCACCAGCCAGGCCACATCGCCCAACCCTACACAGTAACCATAGGAACATGAAGCTTTGGGGGCACTCCAGATCTAAACCATCCATACTTCCTTAACTAAATAGGAAAATTCCTTTTCTTAAAAGTGATGCCCAAGGCACACATAAGTGCAGGCTGGGATTGGAACCAGGGCCCTGGCACTGTTCTAGATCCCAGCCCATTTTCTGGTTTAATTTTGAAACAGTGTCTCAGTAAAGTCATTGAGTTGCCCAGACTGCGCTTGAATTTGCAGTCGTCCTGTCAGAGCCTTCCAGTGCTGGGATTTCAGGCCTGTGATACCAGGCCTGCCTAGTAGTCTTGTCTTAATGCATAAAATAAAGACAACCGTAAAATTCATAACTACATGAAGATAACTAAAGTGATGCAAATTATAATTCAGGGCATTTTTGTTGTTGGTAAGGTAGGATATTTTGTGTGCTAAGTAGGTTGAAATAGGATACATGTGCAGTCTGTATATAGGCACAGTGACACACAATACATGCATGTCATACCCACAAATCTTTATAATCAGGAGGCAGAGGAGATGTGGGCAACATAAATGGAATTTTGATGGATACATAGATTTGAGATGCTCAAGTTGACTTTGGATTTTTTTTTTTTTTCAAAAACTGCACTGATTTTTTGGGCCTGGGCTAACAGGCAAGAGTAGGTCAACTCCACGTTCTAACTATGGCTGGTTCCTTTTCAAAAGAACGCCTAAACGTGACTAGATTTGAATAGACTTTGTGCCGTTCTGAAGGCTGTTGTGGTAAGTGTGTACTTCTAACTGAGGGAAATGCAAACATGATATTGGGGAAAGAGCTGCACTGGGGAGAAGCTGCTCAGAGGAGAGGTAGGCCTCAGTTTGAGAGAAAAAATCAATAGGTATTGAGCTTTGATTGAAGATGGCTACAAACCATCCTTTAGACACATTTTAAGGCTGAGTGTTTCATTTTTTACACTAAGCACCAACATTTTATCACCATATAATTCTAGGTTTATATGTCTTCGGAGTTTCAACTTTGGGTTCATGTCTGAAATAAAAGTCTTTAAATTATTTATTTGTCGTTTTAAGATGAAATAACTTAGCTGTATTTTCCACAGAGTTCCTTTCAACATGCTTTCTCAAGCTATTATAGAGTGAAACTCATTTAAGAAAGTGAATCCAAATTCTCCTTTGACCTATACAGTGTGGGCACCATTTTAACTGAAATGATACAATGTTTATTTATGAATGACTGTTTTTTCTTAGAGTAGAATACTAATCCTCTAATTTTGTGCCTTCCTTTGGCGAAGGCATTGTAAATGACAATTGCACCATTTTCTCAGGTAACTTACATTTGAAGTTGTACAAAAGAGCAACTGTACGTTGGGTAGTGGACACGTATTTACAAGACAACCGTAAGGGGGAGACCATGCTGGCAGGAGGAGCGGCTGGAGGGGTCGGCCTGGGCGTGGTGGCGTGAGTGAATCACGACCCCTCTGCGGATGAGCGGGTCATGTGGCTGAATGGAGGTGAGTTCCAAGTGCTCTTTCTTTGAGTGATGGAAAGAATTTTTCACCATTTTATATATTATTCAATACCTTTGTCATCATTCTTCTTGATAAATGACATGAAAAATGACCCTTTATCATTTAAAATCAATTGAGATATTTACAATTTATACTTTCCTTCCAAGGATCCGAAAGTGCCTTCCAAAAATCAATTAATTTGTGCAATATACTACTGTAAGGTTAGTCCTATTATCAGCATTTTATGGACAAATTCAAAGCAAGGAAGGTTAATTAACTCATCTCAGAGTCCAAAGGGCTGGAGTGGAGAGGCAGAAATGGACTGAGCACCGACTGGAAGGCCAGGAACTCTGCTTTTAGGGTGCATTTTAATTGATTTAGATTAATTTCTCTAGCCTAAAAGCACATGCAATAATTCTGAGTTATCAGGCAGCAATATAGCGTGGATTACATAATTAATATTCTGGAGTCCTTTATAGATGTGAGTTATTACTACATATTCTAGCCTTGTGCTGCTCAGTAGGCTCAGCTGGACCGCCCCCCCCCCCCCCATGTCTAACCTGAAAAGTAATTGGCTGAGTGAGAAAGCCTTCTCTCACATTTCTTGCTGAGAGATAAGAGACTACTGTGTTCTGATTGGAAGTCCGGGTCTACAGTGGCACCTGGGACTCTTTTTCCCTCCTGTAGGTGTTTGCATCCAATTCTTTACTAAATGGAGATTTATCCCTCACCCTAGGAGATATCGTGTTCCAAATACCTGCACAAAATGCCCATGATTCTGTTAGAAAAGCCCACATCCCTCTTTCTGGAGACATATTTCAGAAATAAGGTCAAATGACTAGCCAAATTGTGGTTTGTTTTACTAAGCTCTTACACACACAAAAAGATTGCTGAAAATGGTATAAAGAGGTATTATTCTGGGTTATCAAGCTTTTTGTGCTGATGTTTGGTGCCTTTCATTAAACGTACTGGGGGAACATTACAATCTTAGAAATCCAGGAGTATCTTTAAGGAAAGATTTTTTTCTCTATTAATATTTGCTTAAAAGAGTTCTTGTTAGACAGGCAAAAATCCCAAATGCTTAAAGGAAAGGAGAGCTGAAGGTTAAAAATGTAAGGACGGAAATTACCTCAGCTCAGCGGCAAAAGGAGGTTTATCTACAGAGCTGGTGATGTATTCGTGAACGGGGTGTGAGAACAGGTTCAAACTTGAGGTAAGATAGCTTTAAAGCTATCCATTCAACACAGATCTGCTGAAAGCTCTGTCCTGCTGGGTGTGGTGCCAGATGCTGAGAACAGGACCAGAACTCTGCCCTCTACTAGTGACAACTGAAAATTTATCTTCCACACCTAGGATTAAAAAAAAAAAAAGCATGTTGAGTTTTCACAAATGCTTCTTTCTGAGATTAATATTTTTATCATCTGTTCTTTCACTATGGGGTGTTACTGGAATTGATTTTATAATGTTGAATGTATTTTAAATTCCTTGAATAATTCCTTAGTCACAACATACAATCTTTTCTGTAAATTTCTGAATTTGACTTGTTGGTATTTTGCTGAAGATTTTTGTACCTATTTTCATGAAAGACATTGGTATGTAATTTTCTTTCCTTGTAATGTCTTTCTGATTTTAGTATCAAGGTGATTCTGGCCTCCAAAAATGAGTTGGCAAATATGTTCACTACTGTTTGGAAGCTAGGAGTGAGAACCATCTTGAGGATTGGTAATTGGTTAATGCTTCTACAACTTTTGGTGGAAATATCAGTGACGACTTCTTATCCTAGAATTTCTTTTTATGGAAAATTTTTTAATCATTAGTTTAATCTCTTTACTTGTTACAGGTCTATTCAAATTTTTCATTGTTTCTTGAATATGTTGAGCTAGTTTGAATCTTTTCGTATTTCTTTATTTCATCTAGGTCATCAAACTTGTTGTCGTCGTTATTCAAGTGTTTGTTCAGTAATAATCCATCCTTTTTCTTTAAAAGCAGTAGGAATGTTCCCTCTTTATTCCTAATTTTAGTAATTTTAAATATAGCTCTTATTTTTCAACAAATAAATTTTGAGTTTATTGATTTTTCTTACTGATTTTTGGGTCCATTTGTTCTCTTGTCTTTATTATTTCTTTTTTCATTTTTCTTTGGGTTCATTTTGCTCTAATTTTTCTGTTTTTTTTGTGGTGAAAAATTTGATTATTGACTTGAGACCTTTATTAATATAGTTCTTGACAGTTGTGACTTATATTCACAGCTTTACCTGCACATCATAAAGTTTGGTGGGTTGTACTCTCATTTTCCCCTCTTGTCCCCTCTCGTCCCTTCTTGTCCCATCTCATCCCCTCTCATCCCCTCCCCCCTCTCCCCTCCTCTTCTCTTCTCTTCCTCTTTTCTTCTCCTTTCCCTTCCTTCCTCCTCTTCCTTTTCTTTCCCTGCTTTTACTTCTTCTTATTCTTTTGTGGTATTGGGGATTAAACCTAGGACTTTTGCACTGACTTTCTTATATTTACATTTTTTTTTGAAATTTTGAGACAAGGTTTCACTAAGTTACAAAACTGCTCAGCCTGAGTTTGCACCTGGGAAATTCCTGCCTCAGACTCCCAGAGTTCTGGTCCTTTATTGTTTCTAGAAATTATGTCACATTAAAAATCTACTTTATGTGCCATTACTGTGTCCACTCTAGCTTTCTAGTTCATTTTTTGACTACTGTTAGCATGACATATCTTTTTCTATATTTTCACTTTTAATTTCTTCTTATATAAAAATATATGTTTTCCTGGTAGAAAACATCTAATTGAATTTTTAAAATACTTAAAATGTATCTGCCTTTTAATTGGAGAGTCTGTTCTCTGTCGCTGTTTTCAGATTTCTCTGCTTTTAATTTTTAATACATGTTTAATTTGAAGATCTCTGAGTTTATCTTACCTAGATTTGATTGAGATTTTTCTAAGGATAATAAAACTAATGTTTTTCAAAACATTTTGAAAATTTTGACACATATATAAAAACTTTTTCCTGCAAGTTCCCTGTCTCTTCTTGTTCTAAGATGTCCCTGTGAGTGTCCTGGACCTATGTCATCTTCTTCAGGACCTTGAAGCTCTGGCCAATATCCTTTATTACTTAAAAAATTTCTATTCCTCAGGCTCAATTGATCTATCTACAAGTTTTTGTGGATATCAAATCTGTTCTTGAGGTCATCTACTGAATTTTTCACTTCAGTTACTGTATTTTTCGACTCTAGAATTTCAACGTGGTTTTATTTTGTAAGAAATATCTTTATTAATATTCTTTATTTGCTAAGATATAGCACTTATCCTTTAGTTCTTCGGATATAATTTCTTTTTAAGTTCTTAAAATACACTTAACATAGCCAGCATATTTAACCAGTTAGTCCAATGTTGAGCTTCATTTTCCCATCCTCCATATTGTGTGTGATGCAGTTTCTTCTTCTGATGCCTCATAGTTCTTTTTTTTGAAAAGTAGACATTTAAAATTAATATAGCATAGTATCTCAAAAGTAGGATTCTCCCTAAGTTTTGTTGTTTCCTTTTTTTTTTTTTGAATTCTCTTTTGACTTTTCTTAAATAATTTTGTAGTCTTTGTTGTATCTGTATTTTGTATTTGTTGCCATGAAGTTTCCATTCAGTTAGGCTAATGATCAGCTAATACTCTCACAGTTATTTCTTTAGATTTTTGGAGCTGATACGCTCTCCACGTTTTTAAAGAGGCTGTGTGTGTGGGTTTGAAGGCTTGTCTTCAACACTTAGCTGGGCATCTGATGTCTCTGGTTTAGCCTTCAACTGCCAACTTTTGCGGAGTGTGACTCTCAGAGGTGATCACGTATGACCCTCTCAGGTCTATTGAGCATGTACACATCCTTGGCAGTCCCATAGCCCTACAAAGTCACTACCTATGTGTTCCTAGGTAACTCTTTCGTTGCTGGGGCATAGTACCTGACATTCACAACTTAATGGAGCAAAGGTGTATTTTACCTCACAGTTTTAGCAGCTCTCAGTCCAATCATGGGCAGTCAGCATTGGTGAAACACATGGCAGAAGCCTAGCCAGAGAGAAGCTGTTCATGGTATGGAGAGACGGGAGGCAAGACAGTGAGGAAGGGTGGAGCTAGCACACATCCTTCAGGTCACAGCCAATAATCTGCCCCTTCTGGATAAAGCCCCACTGCCATGCTGCCTCCAGCCAGGCCCCACTTCCCAATGGCATAGAAAATCAACAGATTAATCCCCATTACCGAATTGTCTTTGAAATAGGAGGCTGGGGGGCGGAGGGGCGTGCATTCCAGAACCAAGCCATAATACCAGCAACGTGTCAGAACTTGAACACCTCCTTCCCAGCACTTTCCTCTCTGGCTGTTAGGGTAGCCCACTGTCCCAGCTGTTGTCACCTGCCTTGGGAAGCTAAAATGTTCACTAGTTGCTTCTGATTGTTTCCTACGGATGTTCCCGGGATAAATACCTTTGGTATGGGGCAGGCTGTGAGTCAGGTTACGTAAGGCAAAGCCAGTCTTGCTAGTAGATTCTTCAGGGAATCACCAGGCAGATCAAATCATGATAGTCTTCTGGAAATGGGAGTTTGAAAGTGCTCTTGTCATATTTTTGCTTCTTCAATGGTTTCCAGCTACTTTTTTTTTTCTTTAAACCGGGAATTCAGGGGTTTGGATTTTAAGCCTGCTGTGAATGTCTGGAGGGATGCATGAGAATAACGCACATTAAAAATACCATAGAAATTATTGCTATTATCAAAATATAACTTTTTTTTTGAAAAAGCACTTCCTAATTATTTCTAGCCATTAGTTTCTTCGCAGAGTCTTGAAAATGTTGAATTTGAACTTTTTTGGCCAATATTCCTGTGTTTAATGGAGAATTTTTCAGAGACCCTCCTTAGCCATTTCTGGTGATGTCACTGGCATACTTATACTGTGAAACAATTCAGTGTCTCCCGTTTCATTACAGTGTTCCAAATCACAAGTGTTTATCTTCATTTGAGTGTCACTGAAAACAGCCTGTGGTAAGAATTTGGGCTCAGGGCATGTGTGGTGCTAGTGAGTGAGAACACAGAAGTGTCGACAAGGCTAGAAAGAGAGGAAGGCTGTGCCCTGAGAGAACATGTCACTGAGCTTGCTGCTGTAAGCAAGGGGGGCTTGAGGGTGATGGGACTACTGTGGAAACACATAGACCACTTCTAAGAGCAGAGGTCATGACCTTTATCCATGACTTATCCTCCATTGGTTGAGGATTACTCACCAGTTTCTGGATTCCCCCATACTCCCAGTTCCTGAGCACCCATGGCCAGAGCAGGCTCCCGGTCCATATGTGCACTTGAGAAGGTGGTGATGTTTTGGGAGACACTATCAGCACAAGGCATCTTCTCTAGCACATCACAGTTAAAGTCAAAAAGACAGGGGTTCAAAATCCCGGGGCCATAGAGCTGGGCCTCACAGAAGGAAGTGAGCAGTGGGCAGGCACGTGAGTGAAACTTCCTCTTTATTTACAGCTGCTCTGTCACTCACATTACGTAGATTAGTAGCAGCATTAGATGCTCATAGGGGTGCAAACGCTGCTGGGAACGCACTTTTGAGGGATCTAAGTTGCTTCTCCTTTGAGAATCTAATGCCTGATGATCTGAGGTGGAACCAAAGTGATCATGTTAGTCCCACCCCCTCTATCCAGGTCTGTGGAGAAATTGCCTTTTACAAAACTTGTCCCGAGTGTCAAAAAGCTTGGGGACTACTGGTCTGTGTATATACTAGACAAGGTTCTTTAGAAAAACAGAGCCACTAGGAAATAGATTGAGTGATCGATTGATTGATTACAAGACATTCACTCATGCTGTTAAGGAAGCCAGCTAATCCTAATCTTCAAGGTGGGTAGCTGGAGGCTCAGAGGGCCAAAGGCATAAGATAGAGGGTTGAGAATCAAGAGAGGTTGCGGTGTAAATCCAGGCTGAAGGCCAGCAAGTATGCGACCAAGGATGAGTGCACATTTCAGTCTGAGGTTGACAGCAGGAAAAAAGGTCATGTCATGTTCCAAGCTGAAGGTTCAGTCAGAAAGGAAGAAGTCTCTTCTACTCAGTGCCAGGACAGCCTTTAGTCCTATGTAGACCTTCAACTGATTGGGTAAGGCCCACTTTTAGAGTACTCTACTTGTCTACCAATGCTAGTCTTACCCAGAAACACTCTAGGAGAAACATATAAAATTACGTTTGGCTAAGTATGTAAGTTGTCCTTTGCCTAGTCACAGTAAACACAAGGTCAGCTATCACAGAATTTGTCCAACCAATGTTTTAGTAAGGCAATAACAATTTGGCACAAACTAGCCAGTGATTGCTTTACCTGACAATGTAATGACGTGCTAAGGGATAGCCCACATCCAAACAACCTTCATGGGCAGGGAAGGGAATCCTAGTTCTCAGCTAAGCTTGCAGGACAGTTCCAAAGTGAGGTAATGTGAAGGAGGAACAATAACCATTAGCACGATTTTGATCAGGACAAACCATTTGTAGCTTATGAAGGTAGACTAAGAGATACATTCTAAGAAAAGCAACATAATAGCCTCTGCCTATAAATAACCATGTGCTCCATTCAAGTCTGAAGTGTCTGCTCTATCATTTATTAAGATATACTATATGGAGAATTTATATAGCATATGGATATTTATTCATTCACAACCCAAGTTTTTTAAGCAGAGTTATATGTTGTTTTCCATTTTAATTGATATCACAATTTTACATGCTATTTTATACTAATTCTTTGGTTCATTAATTTGTCCTCAATATTCTAAGATTCTTCTATTTTTGTGCTATGTGACAGAATTAGATTTTTTAGCCGCAGGGTACTGAAAGGTGACAGCTAGTTTCTGTTGCATTTTTGAAGTTTATTAAATGTATTTGGAAAGCAATGCCAGATGGTTACATTAAGAAGATTTGGGCTTTTCCAGGTTTCTTTATAGTCCAGAAGAAGGGAAGAGAAATTATATATTTACATGGAAAACTCAACTTGCCAAGCGTTTCTACAATTATCTTTTTATATTTTCTTGACTGATAAAAGATTTATAGAAATATAGGCTATAATCCATTAATTTACATTCTGTCAGGTGAAGCAGATATTCAGTTTTACATGAATGAATGATTTTTTTAGATTAGTAAGGTATTGTGTATCTCTTTGGTAATGTTGGGAAAAAATGATCCCCATATTAATGACAGAGAGGACAGGGCTCTGCTAGAGGGCAGAGCCAGGACTCAGAGTCGTCCTACCGGAAACCCACCAGAACACTGGATTCTGATCTTGGCCGAGCGCCGTGGTCCCTTCGTTCCTTACATCTCTCTCTCTGGAGGGAGGCAGTCCCTCCTGTGCCTGCTCTGCCATTGTGTGTGGGCACCAGACGGCTAGTTTTCCAGGCTTCCCACGGTATTAGTGTGTTATGTCACTGCTGGACACAGTGTCTGTCATAGTGTAAAAGAGGACATATATAATTGTGGTTCAGGGGAATCCAGCACAGGGTCGGCTGGACACCGGAGAGGAACGTCATGGCAGGGGTGTGCAGTGTGCCAAAGCCACTCAGTTCATGGCTTCTGGAGCAGAGCGTGGGAAGAGCCTCAGAGAGGAAGGTAGAGAGACCACACATGTGATCATGGCTGCTGGGAGCAGAGAGTTGGACAGAGTCGGAGAGGAAGGGGACAGTCATATGTGTTACCCAAGGCCATGTCGCTGTGACCCAACCAGACACTCAGGAGCCTGCTCTACTGATCTGCTAGGGGTGTCTTAATCCTATTGTTTGTTGAAATGATTAATCATGTGCAAGTTCACAAATGGAGAGAATTTTACCCCAGCAAGAATTACACTCAGAGTCACCCATACTTGATTTGCCGAACAGATTTGGAATTCTTAGTTATCTATTTATTTTGCTTCTGTTGAGATGAGAGTTTGGATTTAGGGTTACTGTAAAAATGGATTAAATCTTCTGAGTGGGTTAAGGAGTGATTTTTTAAAAAAAGATTAAAAGTGGGCAATTGAAGTGAGTACCCAGTTCTCAGAAGTGGTGTAGGTGACCAATAAATACATGAAAAAGTTGAGCCTTTTTAGCCATTAGATACATGCGAATCGAAACAACACTGAAGTTCCATCTCACCCCAAACAACAGATGCTGGGAAGTATGGGGGGAAAGGAGCTCTTTTACATTGCCTGCAGAACTGTGATCTGGCCCAGTCATGTGGAAATCAGTATGGAGATCCCTCAAAAAAACTGAAAATGTTACTGCATTTGACCCAGCTCTGTTTTTTCCTGGTGTCTTTCCAAAGAGTTAAGGTCACCACATCTCAGATATGCATCCGCATGTATATAGCAGCACAACGACTAGTAGCTGAATCACAGCAGCTGCCAGTGGTCAAGGCAGATGTGCTGCGTGTACACGTGGAGTACTACTCTACCACAGAGAAAGGTAAATATGAGTCATTCATAGGAAAGCGGTTGCATCTTGAGCCATCATGCTGAATGAAGTGAATTAGACCTAGAAGGTTACATATCACATGATTTCTCTAATATGAGAAACCCAAAGAATAAATAAGTACAAGAGCCAAATGAGGGAGATGGTAGGAAACAGAGAGAGATTTGTGGAAAGGGAGAGAGGATGTGGGAAGGGCAGAGTGGACAGAAAGGGGAGAAGGAAAACGAAAGTGGCAATGGTGTGATATCTGTGTGCACCCATTCCTCAAGGTGGATGTAACTGCTGTGCATTGCAAATGTCTGCTAATAAAATGATAACTTTTGGGAAAAATTTATTTTGCATGTTGTACTGTGATATACAGTGTCAAGGGATTCCCCTGTCCAAGCAAGCTAACACATGCATGTATGGAGGACAGAGAAAGGATACTTTTAATAATAACCTTGCAAGGCAGGTGTCCATCCCTAGATGGGTGGCAGGCACACGGAGGTATGGTGGGTGAAGGGTTTTGATCTCTAATTCTTAGGTCCCTCCCTCTGCCTTTCCATTGGGCAGAGTTCACAGTCTTCCTGGATAAAATCAAAAGGAGTCCCCTACACAAGAAAGGGGCAGAAAGGTGATTTGCTCAAGTTGGATTGGTTCAAGTTCAAGCTGATCACTGTGGCGTGGTATTCATTTCTCCTCCTCTTTCTTCTCTTTGGCACATGTCTGGTGTAAAATGTATGAAAGGAAGAAGGTTCTCAGAGAAAGGGGAACAAGGGCGAGATTTTGGGTGGCCATTATACAGCATCATGTGAAAATGCACCACTAGCTGTCCTTGGATGAGTGAATGTTAGTTTTGAAGGACCAGAGCTGGACTGGCTTGAATAGTGTCTGTGTCTGTTGGAGAGATTATGTCAACTTGAGGCAGTCAGGAACCACACCTAGATTAGGATTTAGGAACCACGTCTAGATTAGGCAGTTAGGAACCAGCCTAGATTAGAGTGTGAGTGATTCATGGGCCAGAAAATGAGGAAAGAGCACCCACCTGGGTGTGGGAGACACAACTGGGAACTCGAACTGTATAAAAGGAAGGAAGAAGAAAGATTGTTGCAGATTTTTCCTTTGGGGAGAGACTGGACTTGATGGGACTTGGCTTCCTGTTTGTGATGTCAGGAGGAGCTGCCTCCACCTCTACCTCTTCCATGTACTCCCACTGCTGCTGGCTGACTCTGAGTGGACTGACCTTCTGAAACTGTGAGCAAAAATAAACCTTTCCTCTCCTAAATTTGTGGTTGCTGGGTATTGAGTCACAGGAATGAAAAAGTAACTGAGACAGTGTCCATCCAAAATTCATGTCTAACTGGAACCTTAGAATGTGATCTTTCTTGGAAAGAAGTTCTTTGCAGGTGTGATTAGTTAAATTGAGGTCATAGTTAAGGTGGACTCTGAATCCAGTGAGTTGTGGTCTTATACAGAGACTTAGTGAAGGCACCCAGAGGAGAGGGTCATGTAAAGGCCATGCAGAGAAGGAGGTAGAGGCTGGAGTGGAGCATCCCCTGCTGAGGAGCGTCAGGAATTGCTGTAACTGCCAGAAACTGGAAGGACCAAGGAAGTTTGCCCCCTTCGAGACCTCAGAGGACTACGGCCAACATCTGAGCTTCAAACTTCTGCCTTCCACTCCAGGGAGAGAGCAAACTTCTGTCATTTTAAACCACGCAGTTGGTGCAGTGTTAGGAACCAAGACAGTGTTTCTGCTCAGGTGTGTCAGGAGCAACAGGGTGAATGGAAGTCAGGGCTCACTGGGCCTTTGAGCACATCTCCATATAGGACAGTTGTGCATGCACATGGCAAATATAGCATCAGGGACTAAATCCATGCTGTAGTATTGCTAGTTGCCAGGTTTATATATAAAGACCACATGCTTTCAACTATTTAAGGAATTGTATTATTATAACAGGGAACTTTTTTAGAGACCCAAAACCCAGTTCAAAAGAGTTTTTCTCTGCTAGACACAGAGTCATCAAGTAGCCTCTAAAGGTAACACCAGGCATTTCAAAGCATGTGCAGATGCACTTACTCCAGTGTTCACTGTCAGGTCACTAGATGCTCGTATAATTTTCTGTTACATTTTGCCGAGTCAGTGCATAGCTCACTGTCATGCACACTTTATTATAGGGCAATACTTAAAATCTAAAAAGAAACAGGAATATACACCATATGTATAGACATGTGTCATGAAACATCTCTTATAAGAATAAACCGTAGTGAAAAATATATTAAACATTAAAAAATGCCGTGAGGTAAATCAGCGCATAAAGTCTATTTTGAGAGTTCATCTTTCCTCTTTAGTTCCTCTGTAATGATTGACCTCTATTATCATCTCATTTCAAGACATATCAGATCATCTTCAACATCCAATCTAGGGCTGGAAGGTAGCTCAGTGGTAAATATTTGTTCAGCCGGGTAAAGGTCTGGGTTTGATCCCAGCACCACAAATAAACCAACAAGCTAACCAATCTCCAACAATTCCAGTCTAGGTATTTACCTTCACCCAGTGGCTGGCTCCCCACTGTGTTCTTGAACATCTTCTTGCAGTATAAATAATTGTGCATGTAATTGTATCTACACTTGATTGTCAGTCTCTGAGGAAGATCATTTCTTACTCTTAAGCATTGTTATTTTTTCTATAAACAGCTTTAACAATACAATTGACAAAGAGCTGCATTTATTTTAAATATATAACGGAATGAGTTGGACACAAGTCCTCATCTGTTGGTGGAGACCGTTACTGCCACAGGAGACCGGGCACATCTGCAGCTCCCAGTTTTCCAATACCATAGACAAGTTTTAAAGGAAGCTTCAGTAAAAAGGGTGAGTCTAGAAAACTTAAAGAATTTGGATAAAAAAATCTCAGTGGGTGGGTGGACATTTATGTATACTGCAGCAGTGGAATCAGATTCCCCAGGTGGGACCCAGACTTCTGGCTGTGGAAATCCTGTCCCCACATTCAGGAAAAAAGTGGTGACTTGAGTTTAATGTCAACTGTAGTAATTGTAGAGCTGAGTAAGGGGGAATAAAACTCATTATTGTATTTTAAATTCTTTTTAATTTTTTTTTTTTGAGACAAGGTCTTGTTCTTCAGTCCTTGCTGATCCTGACCTCACTATGTAGCCCAGGTTGGCCTCAAACACACAAGAATACCCCTGTCTCAGCCTCCTGAGTGCTAGGATTATAGGTGTGTGCCACCATGCCTGGCTTATGTGGTGCTGGGAAATTGAATCCAGGGCCTTGCACTTTACTGGGCAAGAACTCTAACTGCTGAGCTACTCCTCTAGTATCTGTAGTTTATTAATTCTATGTCATACATTTTTGTTCACGTTTTAACTTCCTGAAATAAAGATGCAACTTGCAATCAGTTGTGTGTTGGTCTGATTCACATTTTTAGAACATTATTATTAAATTTATCTTACATTCATTTCCTGTTTTTCAATTAAAAGAGATACAATGCACATTGTATTTTCTGTAAATTTCTTGGTCTTTCCTTAGCCACGTGTATTAGTAGCTTTCTTGCTACTTGAACAAAAATGTCTGACACCTGCAACTTAAAGGAGAAGAGGGCTTCGTTTTGCTCTTCTTTTAAAGAGGATTTACTTCACACTAGGCTGATTCCAAGCAGAAATGACATGGTGGAAGGGTGTGGTGGAGGAAAGCTTCTCATACCACAGCAGCCAGGAGAGAGAGAGAGAGAGAGAGAGAGAGAGAGAGAGAGAGAGAGAGAGAGAGAGAGAGACCCTTCTAGGTCACACTCTGCAATAACACATCTCTAGGCCTTACATCACATTGAATCACATTGAGCTACTAAACTCTTTGATGGATGAATCTACTGATGAATATAGTGCCCCCATAATCCAATTGCCCTTCCAAAGCCCCACCTTGGAGTGCATGAGATTTTTGGGGGACATTTGAGATCTAAACCCTAATACCATGCTGAGCTTAGTGTTCTCTAGTCATTTTTTTGAGGGTTGTTGTCATAGGGTATAGTGACAGTCAGCTGTAAAGACAGGCAATTGAGAATGGCTTGATGCTAAAATGACCTGATATACCTATGAGAATTTACTCTCCAAAATAAATTCTTCTGAGTCATTACATCACACACACACACACACCCACACACACACACACACACACACACACACACGCACGCACACACACACACACACACACAAAAGAAAGAGGGAGAGAGAGAGTGGGATGAATCTGCTCTCACTGTCCAGCTAAAGCAATTTTTTGTTCTAAAAATCAAGTCAAAAGACTTTGGACAATGATGGATCCAAACCAGTACAACCTGCTATCCAGTCACCTGCCTGCTGCCACACAGGGGGTCAGGGCTCCCTCACTGCTATTTGTTTTTTATTTTTCAGTGTTGGGGATAGAGCAAGGGGCCTTTGCGTTAAGCTACATCCCATGCCCATTTTTATTATTATTATTATTTTTATTTTCTTTTTGAAACAGGGTCTTGCTCTGTAGTGTAGGCTGGTCCTGAAGCTCACTGGCTGGTTTCAGGCTCAGGGCAATCCTCCTCTTTCAGTCTCCTGAGTGTTGGAATTGCAGGCATGTGCCACCATGCCCAGATTATGTGGTACTGGAGAATCAAACTCAGGGCCTCGTGTTTGCTGGGCAATAGCTTTAACCACTGAGCTATGCCCCCAACCTTATTATTATTATGATTTTTTTTTAAATTTTGAAACAGGTTCTTGCTAAGTTGTTGTCTTAGTTTCTCAATTCCTGACATCTACAAATTTAGGGGATGAAAGGTTTATTTTAGCTCACAGTTTCAGAAGGTCACAGTCCATTCAGGAGGGGACTGGCAGTAATGGAAGTACATGGCAGAGGCAGAGGTGAAGGCAGCTTCTCACGACATCACACACAGGAAGCCAAGTCAAGGCAAGCCGAGGCCAGTCCTCCAAGGAAAGCAGGAAGCAGCTTACATATCCTTCCAAGTCTCATCCCAGAGATCAGCCCGTCCTGGACCCAGGTGTGGAAGGTGTGGGTGTGGGAAGGCCCCCCTCCCCACATGACTGCAATCCACTTTACATGCCTGTAATCCACCCCTCCAGACTAGACCCCAATCTTATAATAGCACATGGTTCCATAGACAAACTATAACATTCGAATACATGAGACTTTGGGGGGACACTCCAGATCCCAAACCTAAAATAGTTGTTATATTGTCCATGCTGGGTTTGAACTTGTGATCCTCCTGCCTCAGCTTCCCAGAGTGCTGGGATTACAGTCCCGTGTTATTGGGCCAAGCCTAAATCATTATACATTTAAAGAAAGATACAGTTCTGACCCTTCTCATCCCAAAATAGACAAAGTAAGTAAGACCAGATTGAGCAACTAATCAAAGAGGAGGCAGGAGAATATGGAAGCTAAATCTTACCAGTTCCACCTCGTCAGACTGGAGGCATAGATTCAGTTGTCTGTGGATACTAGTGGTGAGTGTGTGTGATTTGCAGGGGCTGCTCATTTGGGGGTACTGGTTGGTTGGCTGGCAAGTGCCATCCTCTGTTGGAACTAGAATGAACAGCAAATAGCAAAGAAGCAGTCCTGATCCCCTGTCTGATGACTGGAAGGCAACTTGTTCTGGTTTGTATCCATTGCTGTCCGGCATCTTTTGACTTGATTTTTGGAACAGAAAATTGCTTTAGCTGAACTCTGAGAGCAGATCTGTTTCTCAGGAGCAGAGATTATTTTTTGCTCATCAGGCATCTTGGACCAGTGTATCAATGGCCAACGAGAAACATGGACTGATCTGTTCGTGTTGGTCTTATGAACATGTTATCTCCTTTTAGGCAGAGCTATGCGGGAAACTCTAATGTCCTCTGAAGACCATTTGGTGAGGCCAGGATGGCTTTCAGTGAAGTTAATTCTGTGATAGGAACACAATGTACTAGTCAGTGTGGTTCAGGGCACCCTCCCTCCACATCCTGCTTCTCAGAAGCCAGCCTCTTCTCTGTGCTCCACAGCTCTCCAGGGGTCTGTTTCTCAGTCCTGCTTAGCAGCTATGTGACTGGGTATGTGTGAAGCTGACTCTGTTGTCATTGCATGCCTCTCCTAAATGGAGTTTTTATGTACCTGAGCCCTGTAGTCACGCACCACAGGCAAGACTGTGGCTCACTCTTGTTCTTCCATCACCCCTTCTACTTTCTGCTCTGTATGTGGTTGGGTAGATGGGCATCTTTTTACATATTTAAATATTCTAATTATTTACCTTTCAGAACATAATCTAAATCTTTCACTGGGAGGTGCTGTGATTGTTTTCATGCCGTACCATACGTCCCACAGTGGCTCTGAGGATTTAGTATCTTGGAAAGAGTTGTAGAATTTAGGCAGGCTGCACAGAACACCCCAGGGAGATGGGAGAGAGTCAGAAGTACCAGTTTGGCATCTCCTTGGAGGAAATGTTAATGTGCCAGTACAACCAGAATTGAGCTTAGAGTGTGGTGGGTACATGAAGATTTCTCAAATATCCATGTTTCCTCCATTGCAGTCACTCTGACAGACTTATTAGTCTCTTTATCTTTTTTTGGCTTGCTGTTTCCTTTTTTATCAATAATGGAGAACAATTCTCAATTCATGCAAATGAATATTACTATACAGATAAATGTAACTGACATTCACTGAATGCTAATTTTATTATTCAGATTTAGCATGTGCATAAATTAAGTTGTGTTGTTCAAGTCTCTTTATACAATTGTTATGAAATGAATAGCTCCTAAGCTGAGATCATTCTCTTACTAACTTTGTTTTTACACTTCTTTATAAATATACCTGTGAAGATTATTTCCCTTTCTTATTTTTTCTTTACAAGGAAGGAATTATAAGTAGAAAGTTAACAATGGGAAGGGTCTCAGTTCATTTGCATGAAATTATTGTTAAGAAGAAAATTACTGTACGAGTATTATAATGTTGAGACTATATGTGGTACATAATAATTATGTTGTTATGCTTTACATTTTATGTTATTGGTCAAAATTGTCAACTTCTCAGAGTAGCCTTTGTAGAGAAGTGAGTTGAAATGAGTGGCTAAAGAGTGGGTCACCAAGAAACCTGACTGGAGAGGCAGTGGTATGGTGGAGCCTGGCTAGTTGGTGATAAACTGTACGATCTCTTAGTAAGTATAGACTCAAGCTGTAGTTGCCAGTTCCTCTGGCACTCTGGGGCAGCCATGGATTGGAGATCTGTCCATCACAAGGTAGGTGAGAGGTTCCATTTCCAGACGGGGCTTATTGACTTCTGCCAGGAAATTCTCCACCCTTGGTTCTCGTCCACCAATGTGGCACATCTGGCCTTGGAAGGCACAGGTCATAGACATGGAGAAGGGAAGGATCCTCAATCCTTGAATTGCTGACTAGAGAAAATTCTTTATAACTCAGAAGAAAAAAGTAACTTGGATTTTATACAAACAAGAAATAAACTTCTGTCATGTTTGAAGGATCACATCTTTGGGGGATTATTACCACAGCTAATATTTCCTTCACTAAGAAAAAATATTCCTTGATAATATTTTGTGAAGTTTTAGTAAGCTATACCTAATCCAACAAAACTGGACACAGCCTTAAAAATACCATCATGCTTTCCAAATTTATTTTTGAGAAGCTATCTTGAATTGTTGTGGAATTATTGCTCATAGGGATCTATTATTAGTGGGCAACAATAAAAATCAGAAAATATTGCCATTTACATGTGCTATAGTTTGGATCTGGACTGTGCCCAGAAGTGCCACAGGTTTGCAAAGTCATTCGATGATGGGTTAACCCATTGGTTTCCTGTGCTGTCATAAGGTGTCCTTTGTCAGAAAGGGTGACTCACTGGGCTGGACGCAGAGGAGAGGCCACTTGGACATGATCCGGAAGGGTATAAGGTGGCTCCACCCTTCCTTTTTTCTGGGCTTCCTGTTATGACATGACAACTTCTCTCTCGCTAGGCCTTTGCCAGATTCTTCCACCACTGACAGCTGCCTGTGAATGTACGAGACTTTCTGAAACTGTGAGCTAAAAATAAACCTTTATTCCTTTATGTTGTAAGTGCCAGGTACTTATAAAAGGACCTGAAATTTGCTTGAAACAAAGGTCGTAAGTTTTTAGTTTATAAACTGACTCTTTCCAAGGCGGGTGGGGTGTGGAGCTCAAATACCATGGGCAGTGCGCTGGGGTTTTCCTTGATGGTTCTGGGTTTGAAACGTGTTCAGTAGAATGTGCACAGGTTCTTTCCTTCCTTCCTTTCCTCTTTTCTTCCTTGCATCAGTTTATAGAGGGTGTCACAAAAAACACAGGATGGTTGAGACATAGCCATCTCGAGATAATATTATATTTTCTGCCTACAGAGACCAAGTGTACCATTAAGCAAATGACCTCGTAATTAACTAATTACCTGTGGCGTATTCTGCAGCAGCGCTTCATGCCGCGGAGAGAGCCTGCGACACAGGAGCCCCACGCATAGCACGAGGGGAGTTGGAGAGGACTCCCGCCAGAGAGTAACAGCGACACGGAGAGAACCCGAGAGCCAGCAGAGGCGATGGCCTCTTCATCACCACGTAAGGGAGGAGGGGACAGGATTTTAGGAGGCAGGATGGCCGGACAGTGGGGATCAGGTAAATTGGCAGAAGTACAGAGAAGCCATAAAAGGCTGGCGTTGGACCTGCAGGCTCTCAGGTAGGCACAGGGAGGGTTTGGGCATCCATCCGCAGCACCAGGGCACCACGTGCTTTCAGGGTCAGGGAATGGCAAGAGTAATATTTGGAGTGATCAATACCTCCAGCGATATAGCGCTCGGAAAGGCGGAGATGCGGATGGGTCTAGTCTCTATCAGAAGGGACGTTGGTTGTGCAGGGAGACTTATGGCTCATTGGAACTGGGGTGATGGCAGTGGATGTGGAGACCTGAGGATTCACCTTGGAGATGCGCAGGAGAAAGAATTAGCAACATGCTGTGGTTGGTCTGAGGCGGGTGTGTGGTCACTGGGTCAAAGATATGCCACTTTACCAAGACGGAGGACACTGGTAGAGAACCAGGAGAAGAGAAGTTTATTTGTGGATGTGTTCTACTGGAGACTGCAGAGTAGCCACGTGGCTTGTTAATGTATTTATACAGCTACCTAATGTGTCTTTGTTAGGTCGCTGTGTTATTAGCAAGTTGAACTTACACCCCTTGACCTAACAGCTAGGTCTGGGCTGAAGATGTTAGACTGTAATGTGTTCTTAGAAATAATTATTGCCAATTCCATTATTTTGTGGATGGCCAATTATTCCTGCAGGGCCTGGATTCATACAGCACTTTCTTATAATCTCACTTAATATCAGCACTTCACGATCATGCTGTTTATTCTTTACTACTTATCATCTGAGGAATTACCGTCTCCATATTTATAAGCAAGAAACCCACGACTCAAGGTTAATGTTTTGAAGGTTTCCTGCTTCTTGATGGTGATGAAACTGTCTGGCAAATATTAAAGTAATTTACCCAACTGGTGACAGGCAAAGACACTATTAGGGTTAGGGTTAGTTTGGTTGGTCCTGAAGGCTCATTTCCTTTGTGCCAGCTCAATGCAGAGTTGGAGGGGAATTGCTGAGTGGGAGCAGCTTGAGATGATGGGGACTGTTAACCTCCCCCCTCCACCCCCCCGCAAAGCAACCATGTGTGCATGTCAGGCACACGCCCTTCAGGGGCCTACCCCTCACATCGCCTTTCAGTTAGAGAAGAAGGGAAAGTACTGAGAGCAGTACAGGAGCGACCTCCCCTGAGAGTGGCATTTTCATCTCAGTGACCCCAGGGGAAGCCCCAGTGGGAGAGAAGAGCTCTGCTCACACATTGAGAACTATAACTTGCAGGACATAGGTTTAATGTCTGTATCTTAAAGTGGATGTAGAATGCTGTATCTTTGGACACACATATTTCAGGGAAAGGGATATCACTTTAAAAATTACTTTTTTTTTTTGGTAAATAGTAGCTGTAGGCTCTGTCTTCCTGAAGACTTTGAAAACAAACGAATCATTCTTGGGACTGAAAGCAAGGGAACAAGAGCCCCACGAGGACTGTGTCTCTCCTGGGATGCCAGGAATGCAGGAGGGATTTTTTTTTTTGAGATTTGCAGGTGTAACATAAACACTATAATTACTGACGGTCTGAAGCTGTTTTTGTGGTTTCTTGTGCAATATTTTTGTGCCATCGAATAATCTGGAATTTCAGAAATTCAGAAACATTGTTTGGTTTCTTTAAATAAATTTTTATTTGAATATTCATGAATCACAGATTCAGTAAGTTCTAACACGGTTTTGGGAAATAGTGTCTGTCCCCCACGTTTGACTGCTTTTTCCTCTGTTTTCCCCTTTCCTTCCTCTTCTCTTCCCTCCCTCAATGACTCTTCCCTTTCCTAGCAGTCCATCACCCTTCTTTCTAACCTTACTATTATATCAGGGTGTTTCTATGCACTCATTTATGCCAATTTCTTGTGCGTACTCAAAGTGATACTTATCTTTTGTGTTAGGCCCACTTCGCCGAGCATCGTTAACTCAAGGTAGGTCTGTTTTCTTTCAAATGCTTCACATCTACCTTTCTTTATGGCTGCATAATATTCCATTGTGAGGGCTGGAGGAACAGCACTGATGTTAACGTGTTTCCCTAGCAAGCACAAGGCTCTAAATTCAACTCCCCAGCACCCCATAAACTGTGTGTGCTGGCACATGCCTGCAATCCCAGAACTCAGGAAGCTGAGGCAGGAGGATTGCTGTGAGTTCAAGATCAGCCTCATAGTGAGTTTAGGACGAGCCCGGACAGCAGTGTGAGACCTTGTTTCAAAAAAAAAAAATCCATTATGTACAAATACCATGTTTTCTTTATCTATTCCTCTGTTGATGGTCATATAGGTTGTTTCTAGGATTTAACTATTAAGAATTGTGCTACTCAAAACATGGGTATACATGTGTCTTTATGATAAGATTACTTTAGTTCTTTTGGGAAAGTGCTCAGTAGAGCTGTAGCTGGATCAAACGGGTTTTCTATCTTCAATTGTCTAAGCCATCTCGAAACTACTTTGCATAATGCATAAAGCTGACTGTAGCCCCACCAGCAGTGTGGCAGGGTACAAACGCTCCTACTTCTCCACAGTCTAGTGAACATTTCTTTCCTCTGGTGCTGGGTCTCGCTCTGTATCATAGGTTGGTCCTCCCTTGTTGTTTTTTTAGCTCTCAGTGTAGGCCATTCCCACTGGGCTGAGATGGAATCTTGCATTGTTTCGATTTGCGCTTCTCTGGTGGCTAAGGATGCTGAACAGTTTTTCATGTACTTGTTGGCCACTAATACCTCCTCTTCTGAGAAGCTTCTTTTCATCTTGGATGTCCATTTCTTGATGTCGTCTTTTATTTTGGGGGGTTATTTTTTGAGTTCTTTGCATGTTCTGGATATTAAGCCTCTGTCTCAGGAGTCCCTGACAAAGTTTTTCTCCCATTCTGTGGGCGGTCTCTTTACCCTATTGATAGTTTCCTTTGCTGCACAAAAGTGTTTTAGTTTTATGTCATCCCATTTGTTTATTCTTTCTGTTACTTCTTGTGCAGTGTGCATTCTGTTCAGGAAATCCTTTCCTGTTTGGGCTTCTTTTGCATTTTACCAACCCTCACTGGGTATGCAAATCTAACAGCTTATCCGGTCAAGAACCATTGGCCTGGGGCCAGGGAGAGTCATTGGCCTAAGAACCTGAGTTAAACTCATTTTGTCTAAACTAGGAGTCTTCAACCTCCTCCTGTTTACTGGTTTGAGATCTCGGAAGGACTGAGTTTCAGGGACAGATGAGTGAAGCTCCGCCTCCTGTCAGGGTGCTCCTATTAGGCTCTAATGCTGATGTGATGGGGGCGGAGCTTTGAGCCCCTGGTCCTGGGAGGATGGCCTTCAACTAAATGGGTCTTTGGCATCAAAAAGATTGGGGACCCCTAGAATCTCTAACTTTAAAGTATCGTACTCAGGTTCTGACACGAAGAAAGGGTTTTATTTTTTTTCACAGAAGTAAATTGAAACATGTCAGGTAAGAACCAGATAATGGGTGTCTTTAAAAAGCTCCTGTGTTTCAGCAAGTGTGAATTTACTTGAAGAGGCATCTATAAGCTTCTGAAACTTAGTCTTATTCAACATGAGCCTTGTGTCATGAAAGTCATATCTATACAAAATCTTGTTGAGAGAGCCTTTGCCACAGGCTAGAGGAGACACCTTCAGCCTTATAATATGTGTTAAGTCTAATTTTGATTGAATACATGCTCAGTTAGCCACAAGCAAGTAACCATGACAAATCAGCAAATTCTTATACCTTTTGGAATATTGAGGGACACTTGAAATACAGTTTCTCTTGCCACTTTTCTTTTCTGGAGAAAGTCAATATATCTTGTACCAATTAAAACCACATAAGGTTCATCTCTAAGATTCACTGCATATTTTTTCCCTATTGTTTTAAAAAACTCTAACTGTACTAGAAACAATGGTGTTCAAAGAGTAATAATATCATTATATTACATCAAAGTTAAGATAACCATCAAAATGAACTTTATTGGATTTTTAGCACTTAGTGGCTGCATAATTAATATTAGAAATATTAGAAAAAATTAAAAACATCAAACATGGATACTGGGATTGTCAAAGCCACAGAATGATTCTCCTATGGGATACAGGAATCTAAGGTACATAAGTTTAGGAAACAATTCTTAATAGATTTTGTAGGTTATTAAAACTATTAAAAGGATAACTGATTGGTTTCCTAGTCTGAAGTAACTGTAAAGTTGGTGGGTGTCAGAAAAGGCATGACTTTCCCAAAAATTCTTTTTGGTAAGAAAAAAAAATCACAGATTTAAGAAAGTTAACAGAAGCATGAAGCTTTAGTGACGAGTTTCAGGCTTTGCAGGTAAAGTAATTACCTGGAAAATTTATAAAAATTAGGAATTTCAGCCTCATTGCCTCCCTTCTCCCGGACTTTCAGATCCCCGAGCTGTAAGGTTCTCAGGTGGGGCCAGTGTTCCGGTTCCTGTCTCTTCAAAAGTGAAGTATTTGCAAGTCATCAGGGTGCAAGTAGTCAGAGACTAGGTCAGTTTGTATTAAGAGTCAGCTTTCTGCCAGGTGTAGTGGTGCCCAACTATAGCTGCAGCAGTGTGGGAGGCTGAGGAAGGAGGATTCCAAGTTCTAGTGCAGCATGGACGACTTAGTAACTTAGTGAGACCCTGTGTTTAAAAAGGGAGCGGAGTGTAGTTCAGCATGAAGGGCATGGGCTTGCTAGTTTATTAATTTCACCATGTTTTAATTAGGTACAAACACACACACACACACACACACACACACACACACACACACACACACACGAAAATGTGCCAACAATTCATTAAGTGTTGACAGGTTTTCCTCTCAATTAAGCACTCAAAACTTTGTTGATTAATTAAAAAAAAAACCCAGTGAACTGAAGAATTGCTTGAAGTACCTGACATACACTAAGCCTCTAAACTTCCCCAGGCACAAGCTTTACTTGGTCAATAGAATTACATGTTTATGATTCTGTATAAATAATAAGTAAGGTGGGTGGCAAGTCCCCGGGGAGAGAAGAGCAAGCGCCCGGGCGTCGCGGAGCTCGCTGCGCGTCCTCTTCACATGCGGGCGCACTGTGGTTTCTGAGGACAAGGCTTCCAGAGGGTTGCTTGCTAACGGACACTCACTAAAAGGCGAGAGATTTCCTTGTCACTTGCGGTGATCAGAGAAGCACATGATTGTTACACGGTTAGGCCCGCTTGCAGTGGTTGTCAGGCTTTATGGGAAGGAGCCGACTCTTCTTCATTATATCATCTATATTGAGTCAGACAAATCTTGGTTTTAAGCATGTATTCAGATGACATCACAAAGGGTGTTGAGAGAGATGTCTGAGGGACGAGAAAAGAGCCTCGACACTGGGCTCAGCAGAGACCCAGATTTCATGACAGTTTTATAGTCTGTTTACCCTGAGAAGGTCAGGATTCACTTCCTAGGCTTCTCATATATAAAGTAGAGGTATCCTCTGGTAAGCTGAGGCAGGAGGATCACAAGTTTGAGTCCAACCTGGGCAGCATAGTGATTTAGCAAGAAATTCTTTCAAAATCCATACTGAGAGATAGACTGTGGACGTGGCTCAGTGTGAAGGCTCTGGGTCAGTCTCCAGTATGGGGGCCGGGGGAGGGAAAAAGAAAAGAAGGCTGGAACATAGCTCTGCGTGAAAGGCCGGGGGGCTGCTCTCCAGTACCTCCAAAATTATATAATATCTCTTCTTCTAGGATCCTGATGTGAATGAGCAGAGGCACTGACTGCAGAGTGCCCCGGTCCCAATGACCTGTCTGCTTTTGTCCTGTGTTCCTTCGTTTCCTTTCAATTTCCGTTCCTCTTTCCTTACGAAAGCTGTCTCAGATTTGCTTAGTATGTGTGAAAGTATCCGTGTGCAACTTAGAAATGATTTTTCATGAGAGTTCCTAGGTGAGTTTTTTCGATGCTGGAGTAAACACAGGCCAGTGTGGCTCACTTACAGTAGCAGAGTGTATTCAGTGTCAGAAACAGCTCAGCAATCCGTAGGCATCAGTTTCATCACAAAGCGGTACATGTTGGTCCTCGACCTTTGGAGAGCTTCTGGGGCAATCATAGTAGTTAGTACACAGTAATATGTATAGTTATTAACACATAGTAACTTAGTAGATTGAATATCAGAAGAAGTTGTAGAGTAGCTGAAAACATAATGTTAGAGGCTCCCCTGGGGAAATTCTGTGAGTTGCAATCTTTTTACCTGGGGGTCTGTCAGATACCATAGAATCCTAGTTTGGGGGTATGCTAGTATCTTTCTACTTTTACTACTGGTCTCTGGAGTTCTGAACATTTGTGTCTTTGTTTCCTTTAGATGTCATTAGAGGCATCCACTGTGGATGTTAAGTTGCTGGAGTCAGCAGGTCTTCGAGGGTATGAAATTATGGAAAAGGAAATTCCCAATCTGCAACTTTCTGTGGAAGCAAATTATGGAAAAATATGTATGGCTGTGCATTTTTGGGTATACAAAAATAAATCAATATACTCCCTATAACAATTATTTTTACAGTTACTGATAAATCAGAGATGCTGAAAGATTTAATTTCAAGGAGAAGGGACATAATAAAGGGAGAATCTCCTGGACACTTACTAAGTTATGAACATCAGTGCATATTGCAGCACTCTTGTGTTTATAAGAAAAAATTTACGAGAAAAATGAGAAATGAAAAATACTTTAGTAGTGGGCTTTTGTCTGTTTTAGTGGTGATTCTGAGGACTGAGACCACGGCCTTAACATTGACCTGTGTCCCAGCTTGTTTTTATATTTGATTTTGAGAGAAGATCTCACCAGGTAGCTAAGTTGCCCAGGCTCAGCTTGGACTGCTCATCCTCCTGCCTCAGCCTGCTGGGATTGCAGGCCTTCACCATGGAGCCCCAGCAGACACCGTTTTTCAAGCATACAGAGGCACACAACTCCCAAGTACATCCTGTGTGCTTATTCCCCAGCCCAGTGCATCTTCTTCTGTCTGCCCAATGGTTTCCTCCCGCCATGAACAGGCCCCAGCAGAGGGCGGGCCACCTTCTCTGCAGGCCGCGGCTCCCAACGCCCAACGCCCAACGCCCAGCTGTCGCTGTGTTTGAGGACCTTTCCGGGAAACCACCCGCAGAATCGATCACTGCTCCTGGGCTTGAAGGAGCCTCTGACTGCATTGTGATTAATAGTGCATGCTTCTGTCACCGCGGCTTGATTCTGATCTGCTTGAAAACAGGGATCACGTCCCTTTCATCTCTGTAACCTTAGGGCTTACAGCACCATACGCCATGGAACTCAATAAACGTTCTGTTGAACCGAACTCGGTGAACGGGATTCCAGCAGGTCAGAGGCCCGTGTGCGCAGCCCGGTCCCCACCTGGTGCCCACCGGAGTCTCGCCCGCTGCCGCCGCGCTGGGCTTCCCTGATTTCACTCTACGCTTCTCCTTGCTGTTGTCTTGGCTCTGCTACGTACACATTTATTTTGACCGTCACAGTTGCCTTTTCACTTTAGGAAAAGAAATTACTAGTATCTTAAGAGGCTCCTCTGATCTAATTCATAAGTGCGCCCATCAGTTCTGCATTCTTGGTACCACAGGTCAAAACGGTAATGAGTTTCAAAGCACATCATTGGAAACAGATTAAAAAAAAAATCCTTTATTCTGATTTCTTTTTATTTTATTTATTTTATTTTTTCATGGCAAGGGGCAAAAGCCAAACTTGAAGTCGAGGTGTACCAGCTGTGCCCATACTCCCGCAGGGAGCCGGTGCGTCCCATGGCCGGGATCCTGAGCCTCTCCGTTGGTGCCCTAATGCTGTGTCATTATGACTGCTCTCGGATTCGGCTGTGTGTGTTCAAGGATCTTCCTTGGTCTGAAAGGTCAGCTGCTTTTAGTTGTGCGCTGGCAGAATACTAATACGTCCTTATTCAAATCACTTGCTCCGGCTCTTATTAAATTGATGGCCCTGTGCTCTAATTTAATCCTGGTGTCGTCCCGGAGGCGGGAGGCAGCAGCACTCTCTGCTGAACTGGGTGACGGTGAGGGCAAGTTCAAGCGGATTCGTGGCCCGGGCCTGCATTTCCTCTCTAAATTAGCAGTCAGAGGCAGTGTATAATTAATTAGCACAAACCAGGGAAAGCTTGTCATTTAATAAGCCTTTTTTATTTCTGCATTACACAAACAGTGGGAATTGACCCATTAAGTGCCTGGCTATTAATGCTGTTTAATGTATGTCTGGTTGGTAAATTGAGATGTCTAGGTACAGACCTCCGCTCCTTCAGAGCGCCTTACAGTTTGCTCAGGATTTGCTGAGATTTTTTAGGTCGTGGATCCACACAGTCAATACTAGTTTCATTACTGAAGTTGAAGCCGGTTGGAAGCTTAGGATGGATTGAAGGTGATGGTTTCATCATGGTCTCAGTAATAAGTTCTCATGTTTATCATTAGGTGTCTTAAAGTTCAGCTACTTCCCCTTTCCCAATATTAAATATTGAGCTGTGTTAGCTGTGTTTGCAGAGTTCTATCTTTACTTTCATACACACACATACACACACACACACACACACACACACTCATTGCTTGCAGTTGTCTAAGGCAGGTGATAACTTTATCTTTGCAGTATTTGGCATAGTAGAGGAGAATTTTTGGGTTGAAAAGAGCCTTATGGAACATGCAGAAGGGAATTTTGGCTGCCCTGCCATGGTACCTGGAAGGAGGCACTGTCTTACCTGTAATCTACTAGGCATTTGAAGAGCTGGATTCAAAGAAATGGTTCCCAACCAGTTTGCTTAAAATGCTTCCAGGTGACTTGCAAGGTTTGATGGGATGGTGTTTAAAGGTATAAAATGATAAACAAGGCTGCTTTTTTTTTGTGGTGGTGGTTCTAGGGCAAAACCAAGATCTACACGCTGAGCTACATTCTTGCCCATGTTTTAGTTTTATTTGGAGACAGTCTCACCGAGTTACTAAATCATCCACATTGGGCTCAGACTAGTGATCCTCTTGTCTCTGCCTTCCACTGCGGGATTACAGGCCTGGCCCCCAGGCTCAGCAAATAAATGTGCTCCTTAGAATAAGTACCGCTGCCTCTTACATGTGCAGATGGGAACGTTAACTGCTTTTTCAGTTGTAGTTAGTGCAGGTAGGAGAACTAGACTTTGAGTGAGGCTTGTTTCAAGAACAAGATCATTTCTTTGAGTGGCCAGTGAGGGCTGTTTGCCATGTGGAGAGATGGTTGTGTTTGCCAGTTTTGGTCACTCACTTTTAGATTAGCAGAATTAGCCCTTGTGTAAATTGTCAAATGTCCAACAAGCTACTGGCAGATACGAAAATGAACCTTCAAGGCTCTGAAACACTACAACCCAAAACTATGACAACATCTCTGTCATTTATCTTATGAACCGTGAATGTGAAGATATTTTTTGGGGGGTGGGGTGCGGGGTGGTGGATACTGAGATTCTTCGTGCTGAGCTATATCCCTAGGCCCCCTTTTTAGATAGAGTCTAAGTTACTAAGTTGGCCAGGCTGGGCTTGAACTTGTGATCCTCCTGTCTCAGCATCCAGAGTGTTGGGCCAACTGTGTCCAAATTCCATGTGACAGTATTAAGAAGTGCTAGTACGGGGCACATCTATGAATGTTCTAAAATAAGTTGCAGGAAACTTGTTTGCTCCCTTTCTACCAGAAAGAAGATGCCACCTTCTGAGCGGAGAGTGCGGCCTCGCGGACACTGCACTTGCCAGAGCCTCTGACTGCCTTCTCGGCTTCCAGACCGTGTGCAACACGCTCCTGCTGCCTACAGATCACCCGGTCCCAGGCATTTTGCTCCTCAGCTCCAATGAACTAGGACAATGTGAGGACCGTGTCGTGAACTGTTGATGAGATAAGATGCCCGCGGCCCAGGGTGCTCAGGCTTTGACACCCATGCAGATGGGTGATAGTTTCAGTGTCTCACAGTCACAAGATTCTGTGCATTTTGTTTGTGTGGACCGAAGGGCTCTCAGTTCTGGGCATGCCTACGTAGGGCATTAGATGACTTATTTTTAAAAATTTGCCTGCAGAATCAATCATGTTATAACATAACTAGGTGGTTTGGATGAACAACTTATTTAGTTGAATGGACAGTTATCATTTGTTTGATGTTTACTGTTTTACAGTACTGAGGGTCCAACTCAAAGCCTTCATATGTAACTATGTCCCCAGCCTGTTTTGTATGACTTTAATTTTTGAGACAGGGTCTTCTGAAATTGCCAGACTGCCCAGGCAGGGCTCGAACTTGAGGAGCCTCCTGCACTGTCCTCCCAGAATGCTGAGATTACTGGCCTGTGCCACTGGTGGACGATTATCTGAAAAAAAAAAGACATAAAATTAGGAAAAACACTTGAGTGACTCATTCTTAATCCACAGTATGCCAGAAAGTAATTTATTATGTGAGTATACATAAATGTTTATCTTCATTAACTTTCCTGGTTTGCCAGTTTTTCATGAAGAGAGAGAAAGACCTTTCTGCTTTCTGATGCCTTATCTTTTGATTTTTTTTTCAGGGAGAAATGTTTGTGATGATTCATACCACAACAAACTCACTCGTTCACTTACCTGTCAATTCTTTGGCATTTAAGAAGAGCCCAGTATATTCCAGTAAGTTCACACAACATGAAGACACAGAGGAAAATTTTTCTTAAAATCAGTGTTACTTACCTAACAAAATATATTTTAGCTAATTGGTCAGCTTGTCTAATTTTTGAGGTAGAATTGGTTCTGACACCTGGTATTTCCAGTTCTTCTCAAGGAGAAGCGGGTGGACTAGTGTCTGGCAGGTGTGCAGTAACCTGTGCTGGGCTCTCCCAGCACCAAGTCCACACACGTGTCCACGCCTGGCTAGAAAGGTAGGCTAAACCTCTTTTTAATGCTGAGGTCTGAATCATTGGGTATTGTTTCTGCTGTGTACCACAGCTGATTCTAATTTGCACAATCCTAATTTTGGGCGTAATTTTGAGACAGGCTTTCGCTAAGTTGCTAAGTTGCCCAGGCTGAGTTTAATCTTGCAATCCTCCTGTCTCAGGCTCCCAGAGTGCCCACTGGGTGCAGCTCTTTGTAAATAATAAGCTTTCAACGAGGAGGGGAGAGATGTTGAGTAATGGAACAAAGTTTCATTTCAGCAATTCAAGAGGAGGAATTTAGTGATCCATTACACTGTATGGTGATCACAGCTGCCTCATAGATTTTGAGTGTCCTTACCACATACACTCTGAAGGTAGGTAGATGAGGTGGTTGATGTGTATCACTTGATTCAATCATTTCACAATTTTTGTGGGTGGGTGTATATATATATATATATATATATATATATATATATATATAACCATTATTTTATATCTACAAATATATGCAAATTGTTCTTTGACAGTTAAAATATCATTAATAAATAAATCATGAAACATTCTATCATAATATTCAAATAGATCTTTGCATCTTTCTTATTAATTTCTTCCTGAGAAGTTTATAGTTATATTGCATTATAAAACTCATTTTTAACATTTCCAAATCTAGGTGAAACAAAAAATCTTACATGTATTTTTTTCGGGCGTCCGTATGTCCTACAAATTTTAAATCATCAAAAAAAATTTTAGTTTTTCTCTTGCCTGCAATACGTGAAAAGTAAGCCAAGATGAAGAGTATTTAAAAGGGAATATTCAAGAATATCTTAGGTGTATTTAAAACCTTTGAAGAATGTCCCAATTTATGATTCTTGGGTTATATATAAATAAGACTAGTAGCCTATGTAACAAAATATAAAATATGCTGTGACATTTAAAAATTTTCACTGGGCAAAAAAGCCTGTAGATTGGTCTAAACCTAAGCAAGAATGTGATTTGCATAGCTGTTGATTGACGTATCTAATTTCTAACACCAAATCGGGGAATGGTAAATCCTATTTTTCTTTTAGTAGGTCGATTCAGTCATTCTTGTGAATATATTCAGATCATTTGGGCACCAATTGTCCTGAAACAATGCAACTAAAACTCACAAAATCAACCTTATGTGAGGATATCGATAAAATTTACTTCAAAGCAAATTATGTCAAATGTAACCCTTGAATACTTTTGATACACAGTATTTGTTGATATTAAAAATTCCAGATAAAATTCCTCACGAGTAGTATTATTAACTCCAAATGATTCCTCTTTTGATTTTTGCTTTGAGTTTTGAAAACCACGTTGGTAAAATAATTTTAAAAACCCATTTGGGAATATGTGGAAAACAAAACAACACTGACCAAGTGTTGTCAGGCTGGCGTGAAACAAAGGAGGGTGTTTTGGAAAAGGAAGAGTTTAACCAGGCATAAAGTAAGTAATAGTGCTTGAAATGAATTTCAAAATAAGAAATGGTGATGATAAGGAAGAAGCCCATGCAAACACATAATTCCTTTCATTTAACTCCATTACTACACAACTGCTTGGAAAGGAAACAATGTCAAATAATTTTGGCTTTAGGATTTGGAAATTGGGACTTTTTATGGATAATTCCTTGTCCAAGTTTCCTTTAATGTATCTAAATGAGATTTGTGTTTTGATACTCACTAATTTTATTTCTATATATTGTACAGCTGGATAATGCTGTCACTGCACCTTACAAACCAGGGCAAGTTAAGGATTTTGACTATTCTAGAAGGAAAGATATTTATTATGCAGTATTAACCTCTGAAAGCTGATATAACTCGTAAATTCCATTGTGTAATTGAGGAAATTTGTAAGCAACATTGCACACTAAAGTAACTTCTAAAGAAGTGAAAGGAAGATTATTTGTTATTAACTTCTAAAAAAAGTAGAAGATACCGCAAAGCCTTTTTGGTGGACTACATAGCTGTGCTTGGGAAATTATATGGTTAAAATGGTCACAAAATGTTTTCATTCTTTATTAGCCTTGTGAAGTACACATTTTTCTACACCTTAAGATAATTTCCCACCTTGAGTTTTAAAAAAACCAAAATTAGTGAGTATGAAAACTCTAGTTTGAGTGTCGGATCCTTTTTCTGGGACATATCTCTTAAGCAGGAAAAAAAATCCCTTTTGCCACAGCCTCATCTATAAAAGGAAAATGATTCTAATGCCTAAGAGAAAGGAAAATGGTTCAACAGTGGTAGATTAGTGAAATGAAATTTGATATAATAGTATGGCATACAAGACTACAGAAGTATATGCAGAGGTACTGATAAATATTGCTAGGTGAAAAATAAATTACAGAATAAGGCTCACCATTCACCCCTACGAGGGTGCATAGTACACATACATATATACATACATACATACATGTGTCTCTACATTTAAATATAGTTTGTCTCTGGCATCTGTGTTCACCCGTACAAAAGACTGGCACACAGGTAAACAGGTGTTGAAATTAAAGTTCCTTTAACTTTCTTTTGACTTATCTGGATTTTTAAAATTTTCTAAAAGAACCCTGTGCTACTTTTGTATTGCGTGAAACAAATACTATTTTGTTATCTTCTTGTGACCCTTTAACAACCATCATTATAGAATATTCATTTCATCAGAATATCTGGTAACTTCGTTACAATAATAATTTGAACCCTCATATAAAGGCTTTGTGAAAAACATGAAGAAAATAAAATTGTCCTTTTTCCATTTTCATATGTAGGTGTTTTAAATTGGATATATTGAAGAGAGTTAGTTACAGACATGTTCCACAATAATTATCCCCCAAATCAGTCCATTGCGCTTGCTGCCCTGACCTACGTGATGTTTCTATTGAGAGCACAGTACTCAAGATAATTCCCATATAAGGCACTGAAATCAGCATTAAAGGGCTTTGAATTACAGCTGATGAGCATGCGAGGCTGAAAGGAGACATTAATTTTTTTAAAGTTCTGAATAGTGTTTAAATTTCTAAGATAGGAGCTGCATTAACAGAAATTCATACATATTGTTCCCTCCCCACCCTCGCACATATGACCACATAAAAAAAGAGTAGAACAGAATGGGACCACGCACTTTGCCTTTTTATTCCTTGGCAAGATTCAAAAGAATATTTTCTATTGAAATAAAAAATGTGCTCCTGAAAATATTTTCTTCTCAGCCATACTAAAACATGAACAACTGCTTATTCGTTCTACCTTCCTATGTCTACAGGCAAAACAACAAAGTAATGCATTTTCTCCTTTGCCGTGCGTGTTGTGTTAAACACATTTGTAAAACTCAGTGAATGCAAATGTATTTTAGTGATTCAAAGTGGTCACATTCGTCATAGTTTAATAGTTTCTGGAGAGAAAACATTAGACATGCATATACTGTCATTTTAGGCTACTTGTTTTTAATCCATATCTGAGTTAAACTACATTTCCCAGTAAATATCTTTAGCCTGAAGGACAGCACATGGGGAAATTATTATGAAAATTATGAAAAAACACTTTTGCAAGGTTCTTGGAGTGCCTTCCTCTTCAGAATGCTCTGATGACTAAGGCCGTTTTTGTTAAGAATGTGTGCCGAAAGCCTTTGTTTACTTGCTCTGCCTTATTTGCAATCGATTTATTATTCTCTTTTGTCTTTTTTTTCTATTAGAGATCTTGAAATGCGTGGCCTAGGAAATCATCCCCATTGGTACAGAATTTTGGGAAAGCCATCATCCTTTTGAGATAAGAACAAAAGGTAAATTTGACACACCCTTTATTGTTACACAGTGAGCTTGTTCATGTCACAATTTCTGATCGTCACACAATTTATTTTTAAGACAAACTCTGTCATTGAAAATGACGAAGTAAAAACGTACTGAATTATACAAGCACACGAATTTCTTTTTAAGCTGTTCACGGTTATTTACATATGTTTTAAAATAGTTGTTCAAAGTCCTGGGTTCAGTTTCCAGTGATGCAAACAAAAAAGATAAATAAAATAAGTTGAAATAAAATAAAAGGTTGTTTAGGTAGCTTGAAGCAAAATTTCCAAATTAAACTTTGCGTTGAATATAATAGTTTGGCTGAAGATTTCTGACCTTTATGTGGTTAGTGAAAAGACAGGAAGACAGAAACTTTTTACTAATTGTCTAAAATGAGATGTGATACACTGTTACAAGCATCCTCCCCCTTGAAATGTTATCCTTTAGATAAATTTATGGAATTTATCTTATTTTACTGATTGATTGGGATATTCATCATGCACAGATGTATTAGCAAAGCTTGATTCTAAATGAATTTTCTATGAGAAGATCTCCAATTAACTCTTCGCACACTGTTTTCCTGGTGACATTTGAACTCCTTTTATTTCATAAAGCACATCTGGAATGATATTTTGCTGAATAGTAGTCATGGGTGCTGACACGGTAAAGATCGGACCCCAGACAGAGTCAGATACATCTTGGGGTAAGACGATGATCTCAGCTAATGTTGCTTTAAGTGAATGATACATGGAATAGACAGGCAAGTCTATTCAGCCGGCCTGCTTTGTACCAGAACTGGGCAAAGAGAAGGAAAACAGATCACAGGCTCTCTCTCTCTCTCTCTCTCTCTCTCTCTCAATAATTATAGTAAGTCGCATTTTTCCTTTAGTCTTCATTTTTAAATTTTTTCCTCTGATATTAACATATTGCAAGATGTAAATATTTATAAAAGCCTTCTTTAAAACATAGGCTAGGTCATATGCCAATTTTACACTTGTATCACAGAAATTTCTATATTTTTTTCTGTGGTATATTTCATAAAAGATAAGATGCCAAAGAGATTTTATATCAATGCGCTGCTAATACCAGAAGCAGACCATTCTATGTGGACCTTACATCTTTATAGGATGGTAGAAATGAAGACATTACCTCAAAATGTAGGTAATTATTGCCTCCTCTTTTGTCAGTGCTATTTTCTGAGGTATTATCATAAGAGAGCACTTTAGTATTAAGCTGGGCCTGAGAGTGGCAATAAATCAGTCCAATGGAGTCATCGTTGTCTAAGGCATCTGCACCACTGAAATGTTGTGGATCCTACAGAGAGTGTGAAGTCTCTTGACCCTTGGCATTAACCTTTGCTGAATGAATAGATGCTGCTTTCCACATGGAAGAACAAAGCAGAAGACTATTTGTTAAACACCACATTCACCTGATATTAAATACTGGCTGAACGCGCTTCTTGGTTCCAGTTCCAGAGGGAGAAGCTCAGAGTGTTGCAGAGTCTCAAGAGAATGGATGTTTGCAATTCAGAGTAATGTTTTTCCTGCAAAGTACTTTCCCCTGCTTCTTTGATCAATAACTAACAGCCACGATCAGCCACGAGTATATACTGTCAGTTCTGACCTGTGTATTTTATCACTTAAGGTGAGAGGTGACAGTGCTGTGACTAATATTTCAGGGCTAAGCATGAATTGTTTCCTGACTTCAACATCTGTGTGAAAAGGAATTGGCTTTATTTCACTTCCTGTTTATGAATTATTGGTGTGGCAATTGATTTGTCTGCATTTGCAAAGTATGGATTTAAATTTTTTTAACTACCTTATGTTTGGTAGATGTTGAGATTGTTGGAAGAAATAGTATTAAAGGGAAATTTCAGGATTTATGAAAAAGTTTGTGGATAAGTGAAACATTGTAATGAAATTTCTCACAATGGACAAAAAGGAAAAGCTTTGGAAGAGAGTGTAACTGTATATACAAGCACACAGAGAAAAATTTAAAGATTAGATATTTTATAAGAAGTCTTAGCCTAGTCCTCTTGTAATCCACTGCATGTTCCCAAACTAATGACAACAATATGACAGCTTCTTTATTGAAAAAAAAACAGACATTATCGACACATGGCTCCAATCAATGTAATTCATGGAATAAGAGTTAAATTTAACTGCCAATTAGAAGATCACCTTTCCCTTAAATTGTAATGGCATCTATGTGTTTAGCTTCATACAGCCCAAATCACCACAAAGTAGCCAAATAAATAGCTACAAATTTTTTCTTCTCTAAGATTTCATGTTGCTTTGCGCCCAGGCTATGACACCAAGAATGCCTTTTGTAACTGTTATCTTTGCTAAAGATTTTGATGGGCTAGTTTTCAACTGCAGCATTTCTAGATCAGTTAGTTGTAAATCTGTCATGGCTGAGAAAAGATCTTTCCTTACCTGAGTAACACAGAACCTTTCCTCTAAGAGTAATGCACGATCTCGCATAGCTTGTATGATTTTTGAGAGTATTAGATGGCTGAGGGAAGTTAATAAAGTGAGTAATACTGCTAATGTAGTGGCCGATCCTTTTGATTCAATCGATTCCACAAGGTGTGTTGTCCCCTAAAGCTTTATTTAAGAGCTGTTGAGCTTGGCAAATTATTCAGTTTAACCGGTATTTTTGGTTATGTATTGTATAATTCCTTTTTCTTTATTACTAAGGGCACTTGTATAGAAGCCATTTTTGTCCTGACCACAAGCTTGTTTTGTGTGCACAGAGCCCAGAAGGTCACTTTAGCTCTTGGGAGCATTATGTACTGTTCATATGACAGGTGGAGTATAGTGTCCACTTACTTCGTATGTGCCACTTAGGATGAAGGTCCACTTTTGCAAATATTGGTATTTGAAAGTTATATTAATGGAAAATTAAGTGGAATTTATAAAATTGAGGTGATAACTGAACAGAATCATTATTTCTTCTGCAACTTATGCTAGTGAATAAGATATGTTTGTGACATTTTAAACATAATCAGAGAGGAGAAGTGACTGAGTCCGGGTCGGTTAGGAATGTAGTGACATAGCTGTGATTAGAATACATGTGGCCCATATCCTGACCACTTTTAGAATTTCTTTAGTGTCTATGTAGATTTCCCAGTAGAGATTATTGAAAAATAAGGTTATTGGGATATAAATCAATGATAAATGATGATAATCTATTGTAACAGAAATGTTGAAATTCCAAATTCATCACTGGGAGAAGGAAGAGGAAGAAAGAAAGAGGAGGAGGAAAAGAGGAAAACTTTCAGGCCCTGTCCTGACCCTCAACCGAGACATGCAAAAATAGTTGTTGTTTATGCAAGCACGAATGAGGAGTTTTTCTCTGCTATTCAGAAAAAAAAGCCTTATTCAATTTGTTGCTATATTAACTCCCTGCTCCTGTGCCCTGGTGGTAGTGTAGAATGTACATATGTATATTTTTCTACTGATTAGGTGAGAAGTCCAATTTGCTCATGAATCTGTATAGTTAGTTTATCAAAAACAAATGCCCCTTTCTAAAAAGTGGGGCTTGGGATTATAAAAGCTGTGAAAGTATTCAGTCATAGGCTGGTTATTCAATATTGATCTTTTCTGAGCATGAGTTTGACTTGGTTCCCATTTGCCTGACAAGTCACAAAGAAACTTCTTTTGTAAAAACAGTTTATATCTAGAGCGCACAGCTCTCAAAGTTTCCCTAGCCGGAACATAGCAAAGTCCTGCCCAGTAGGAATCTTTAGTGCCAGTCTTTGTTCCCTTGCTTCAGCGGAAGACTTTGATATCGACCACGCGTTGTTAAATCTTTCCTTGGGAATCTAGTAAAAGCCCGTGTAGTTTATCTGACACAGTCGAGTTTATCTTCTTCCATTTGTCATTCCTCATAAAAGATATCGACCAGGATTTTTGTGACTTTGACCAGCAGAAAACCTTGGCTGACATACTTGGGACTGAAAGGCAGCAGCGCAAACGGAAGCCGTCCGTTCTGCCCCTGTGGCAAGAATGGCTTCCCCCCCCGACAGGCTGGCGGGGTTCTTTATGGGCGCAGAGGGAGGTGCGGGCACAGGGCACTGCGCCACTTCTTTTCTTGACCCCCCCGGCTCCATTCTAAGGCCGGTGCTTGTAGAAAACATTTCAGAACTCTGCGTCATTGATCCGGCCGTAATCTCACGGATCTGTTGGCTTTTCACTAAACTTTACTTAAGTGAGAATGAACCCTCCACTTCCCGTCTGAGGTTGTGATTGACTGCGTGTCTTCTGAAAGGTCCGAAGAGGCTGGTTGCGGAACAGGAGCACTGCTTTGTGAGCGTAAAGGAAGCAAAGTGCCTATCCTTGATTACTATAGAGTAAGATAAAGTTATAGCACTGAGCTCTGAATTGGCAATGTGAACCTCTAGAGAACATCTCCACAATTCCACGGTTTGAACATCACTTTTTTCTTTCCTTTTTTTTTTGTCTCAAATTGTTTTGCTCCAAGTTTATTTTGCAAAGCAAGAATTTTACACGGGTAGATTTTCACCTATAAAAGGTGTATTTCAATTATGCTATACACATATCTATGGGTCTGTAGAGAGTCTTGTAAGTATTGTCACTTCCTGGACAACAGAGATGTCACTCCCTGCCTGAGACACAGAGAACCAGGACAGGTGAAGCCTAGGAAACAAAGAACCATAAGGACATTCAAAGTTGGTTGGAAAAACGCATAGGGATGTTGACAAGGCACAGGCACGAGATCTAGCATAGTGTATTCCCAAGCCCGGCTCTCTTCCCAGCCTCTCCTGCTTAGCATCTGTTGAGTGGACATTTCCAGTTATGCTTCTTAAACAACCCACAGGTAATAATTTAGGTGAACAAATCATATAAAAACTACCGTGGGTATCACCTATGCGGGTGGCAGTATTTTGGATGCTAATTTTTTGCTGTGTGCCTATAATTTCATGGCACTAGGGTGGTATAAATACTTAGCAATATTGATGACCTTCAGTCATTTTCCCCTGTCCACTCTATAGGTAATTTCCTACAACTAATAGCTTATTCTTTTTGAAAGGCTGATAATGGACATGGATAATTATCATGTAGCTGCTTGTGTAAGCGAGGGCAGATCTCTTGCCCTGCCTTTCAAAACAGCATCCCTAAACACCACAGCCTACCCAGAATTGCCGGGTCAGAGCGCGTGTGCTGACCCGGGTTATTAGCACATCCATCTGACCAGCGACACCAGGAAATACTTTCCGTTGCACATCTCTTATGTGAAAGTATAAACACACACCTAACAGCTGTGTTAGTAAGTGGCCTGGGCTGTGGTTAGGAGTTAATAGCTGTGAGCATGATTTCCCTTCATTCATTACCTAACTCTGAAATTAGTAGCTATAAAATCGGGTGGCAAAATAAATCAACATTTTTAAAAAATTTAATTTTTTACAGTTTTCTCCCTATATTCTTGTTTTTTTGCTTTGTTTTCAAAGTGCTACAAAAATTGTTGTAAAAAGAAACACTATATAAAAGTGGACTCACTATGTATAAATAAAGGGAAATACGTCTCTTTACCAGTGCCCACACCCCCAAAATTGGTTAAGAACTATGTAGGAATAAAAATATGGCTGTAGGAGCTAACTGGATGAATAGCACTGTGATTAGAGTGCTTGTTTAGAAGCACAAGGCCCTGAGTTTGATTTACCAGCACCCCACAAGCTGGGCATGGTGGTACGTACCTGTAATTCCAGTACTCAGGAGGCTAAAGTAGCATGGTCGCTGTAAGTTCAAGGTCAGTCTGGGCTATATAGTGAGTTCAGGAATGGACCAGTGTAGATTGTAAAGTGAGAGCTTGTTTCAAAAATAAAACCCAACTAACCAAACAAGCAAAAAACAAAAACAAAAATGAAATCCCAAAATGAAATAGTGGCTCTAATCCATTGGCTGCTGACCCTTAGGACCTCTCCTTTTAGTGAGAGACTCATCTGTTGAGCAGTAGTTGACTTGGGCTCTTGTTAACGGAAGAGATTTTATACCCTGCTGTGAAGAATGGTATCTAATACCTAGAGAAGTGTGACAAGAGCTCTGAGAACATGTTACCTCAGGGTCTTCCCTGGAAAAAGGCTGGCTCTGACATCATAGAAAAGGGCCAGCTTTCTGGTGTTCAAATCACCATATCAAATGTTACCTCATTGTATTTATTTTCTGGTTTGATAAAAAGTTCCTTTCATAGTTGTTAAAAGGGTCATGTTTTTCACCTCAGTAAACTTAGTAAATTAGACAATAACACCACCTATTCAGAATAAATGAGAGGTAATGTCCCTCCAGATTTATAGCATCCATTCTAGAAGATGCTTCTGGGATACAGCATTACCGTAAACCTAAATAAGTGATCGGGAATGAAAGAGTTCCTGGAAAAGAGGTTAACAATATATTCAATGTTAAGGATGCCTGATGCTTACCAATGTGCTATGAAGAACTGTAGGTGGAAAAAGTACCTTGAGATTTTGTGTGAGAGACCACCATGGTCTACACACGGTGGTAACTACATGGTCCTTGAGTTGTGCAGGGACAGTCTGTGTGTTCGGAGGCAATTCTAACGTCAATGTTAGAAGGCAATCTTCTGTCCATGTAGCAGCTGCTTTATCTACAGAAAAGACCCTATGTTGAATGTGCGATTCATATCATAGGTCACACACCCTTTATTATAATCACTTTCTTCACCATCTCCTGTTAGACTGAGCCAATGGAAAGAAAGGTCGGAGAGAACAAAGAGGTGGTCAGTTAGAGCGTTTGAGAGACATTCTCAGAAACTAGATGTTTGGCATCCCTCAGCATCTTTGAAATTACTTCAAACTTAGCATGACTGGGAATAAAGAACCTTGGCTTTTAGACCTATCTTTATAGGTGTAGAGATAACATGACTTTCTTGCATTTGTAAAATACCTGTAGGATTCTTAGCTATTTCTGTCCAATATCTGAATTATTACTAAAAGTCACAGTGAAAGTCAAATCTCTTCTCATTTAAAATTTTTAACAATTTATTTATTTATTTTTAGACATGGTCTTTCTCTGTAGTCTGGGTTGGTCCTGAACTCACAAAAATCCTACTGTCTCAGCCTCCTTAGTGCTGGTGCTTGGGAATCAAAATCAGGGCCTTGTGCTTGCTAGGCAAGTGTACTAACCACTGTGCTGTTCCTCTAGCCCCTAAAATCTCTTTAAAACAACTCTCTGAAGGTCTAAGAGCTCATTAGTTAGAAAAAAAATACATGTCTATATAAGTTAAACATGTATTTGACCATAATGCAATATATTAGCATGAACTACAATAGTCAAGTAAGGTAGATCCCTTGACATCAACATGGTTTGTCCAAGGTTAGTGAATTGGTCATTGGTCCTAGGGAGCCTCTGTGAATTATTGTTGATGCTGAGTACCAGTGTTGATGGTGACCATGACTTGGCCAGCTTGCTTGTAGATGAACCAAGTGTCCTTTGGTGTCGACAAGACCTGTGATGTTAACTTTGGAATTGCAATCCATAGCCTTGGATCTCAGAATCCTGTCTTCATTTTTGCGAGTGAAAACTGGCATGAGTAACGCTTTCTGTCTGTAGAAAGGAGTATAAAGGACGTGGAACAAGAGAGACATACATCTCTAGCCAGTCAGTGTCACTCGTAGATAAAGACTGAAAGCAAGCAAACACATCTTCACTGTAGAATTTTACTACTTAGAGGACACACTATACAGGGTTATATTTTTTAAAACATAAAACACAAAACAGTACAAAACTTCTCTTAAAGAACCTAAATCTTACATGACCACAATAATATGCAATAATTGCCCTTGTGTATTATTTAGTTGGGATTTAAATTTCTTAGGGTGAAATTATAGTGTCAGACACATTAGACACCTTTCAAAAAGCAGAAAGAATAAATACAGATGAAGGATTTGATGTAGATCCCTTGGTAGTGTGTACGGGGATGGGTAACTTAAAGGATTTCTCTACCTGGGTTCATCTTCAAGAGAATAAACTTGCCCAGCACTCCACTCAACACTTGTGCTTTGGCAACTTTTAGGGGTTCCTGTATGTCTTATCCACATCAATATCTTATTTCCTGTTTGCTGTTAGTTATAATGTTTTACACTCCAATTATGTTCCCGCTTGCATTTCCTTGTCTAACATAAGCCTTTCCTTCCACTGGGGATTTGGTATGAGCTATTAATGAGACATTCTTGATTCAATGTAGGTATCTTAAATTCTGTTTTCATGAGCAATCACTTTTTTTTTTGGTAATGAAATTTACCAGCAGAAAGGTTTTTATGTTAGTCCTTATAATAACCTGGAGCGGTAGATGCTGCTTAAACCCCTCACTCTGCAGAAAAATAAACAGGTTCTAGTGCAAAGCTGGTAAATGATACTGTTAAACCATAATACCAGTGACAAACTCAGGCTATAATTCCAAAATAATCCCACTGTTAGTCACATTCTCCTACCCTCCTCTCACTTCCTAGGGTGAAGATAAATATTTCAAAAAATAGAATTTATTTTTATGTTTTCTAATTTTGCTCAGAGTAGAGCATGTGCTACTGGGAACCCAAGGTTGAAAATACTTTTTGTTCCTGAGTTTGGAGTACGTTTGCCTATCTAGGCTTTTGGCAAAGCCCAGATACTTTCTTTTCTATTTTATTCAGAGTATTATTTCCATACCACACTCAGCCTTGTGTTTGTATCTTGCTACAACAGAAAGTTACTAAGTGAGCAGTTCATTAGCAATGTATTGATAATGTAGTCCTACTTAATTGGAGAAAATTCATTAGATAGCACTAATATTAATTAACCTGAAAGTTTCTGGTTTTCTTTCAAGAAAGTTAGAAGAATGGATTCTCCATATGTAAACTACACTAGAGAATTAATTTGGTTTGAGCAATGATGTATTTTTAAGAGAAAGATATGAAAATAATGAATCTAGAGTGAACATTATGGAACCTAAACCTAAGCTTTGCTTCTGTACATGTTGTGTCATTTCTCATTTCTCATCTGTGGCTTTTATGATAAAATCTCAGGCTAGTGATTTTTAAAGTTTAAAATATCCCTTTAGTCCTTCTAATTAAGTCATCAAAATAAATGAATAATATCACAGTGATGATCTATTATATAACCTACCCAGAAAAACAACTGTTAATTTTTTTGTGTGTGATACTGGGTATTGAGCTCAGGGCCTTCACACAGAGCTACGTTCCCAGCCCATTTTTGCTTTGATTTTGAGAGCCAGGGTCTCACTAAGTCACAAAGTTGCACAGACAGAGCTCAAACTTGTGATCCATCTGCCTCAGTCTCCAAATGTGGGGGGATTATAGATTTAGGCCACTGGCCTGGTTTGGTTAAATTTTAATAAATACTTGTTAGTTCATTCAACAACTAAGCAGTTGCTACTCTACGTCTGTCACTGATCCTACTGCAGAAATCTAACAGTGAACCAAGTAGAAAAGAAACGTTCAGCTACAAGAAGGTTGCGTGGCACTAAGCGAGATGAGTTGATCAGATGCCTAGTATGGTACGCAGTAGTGGGTGCTGAGGAGGCGATGAGTGGGGAAGGGTGGAGGGAGTGGTGGGGATGGCTCCAGAGGGACAGATGGGCTGTTGTGAACCCAAAGAGACAGTGTCACTCAAGTATAGAGATCTGGTAGTGGTTAGTGCATGTTTCTTTTCTTGTTACATGTAAACTGTATTTTATGACTCGACATATGTGATTGGTCATTTACTCAGCATTATATAACAATTGTGGTGATACGTGTGCTGAAGCATCTTCCTGTCTGCACAATTTTTCTAATTTTCAAAGCCTCCTGTGTGGGTGGACATGGTGGTTTGTTCTTCATGCTGTTATCATCCTACTGATGCCTGGAGAATTTCAAGACTGCTGATGAAGTCATTTAAGATAAGCAATGTCCTTGTCACTCCTTTTGGTTGCAGAATATTGGGATATAAGGCAGAGTTGTGAAATATAATCTTATTTTTCTATTAAAGAAATACAGGAAGATACAGGAGACAGCACCCAGATCTCATCTCACTGCACCCAACTTTCTGTCTGGGATTTCCAGGCAATGACCTGTGTCTTCACTGCTTTGCACCATAGCGGAGTTATCGAAAACCAATGCTTCTCTTCCCCCCTTACAAGTCCAGTGCACCACAGTAAGGAAAAAGAAACAGATTTACAGTTGGATTGAAAAGGCTTCATTAAAAACACAGCACTCTATGTGTGTGTCAGTATTAACATGTGTCCTGTGGTAATTGGCTAACATTTGAAGCGCCCGATGACAATGTACCTACCAGAACTCACCCCTACTCCTGCAGCTATGATAAGCCCTTCAATTATCTTTATCTCGCCACTAACAAAGGATTTATTAATTAAGATAATTCACTTTAAAAATGACTACTCATTCGTGAAATAAGTGATGTTAAAGATACCAGGGGCTCTCTAGAAAAGCTATCCACTTCCCTGTGCCCTTGGGGGAGCGGAGTCTGGGTACTGGTGTCCTCGGTGGTGCACTCCTTTCCATTTGTGCCCAGCTGGCTGTGGAATGGCACTGCAGGCCTGGGAGCGTGCGTCATTCCGTGTGCAAACCCACGTGGCGGAGCTCCCTGCCAAGCCCTGTGCTGTGCTATTTGTTCCCTTAGCTCCACTGAGTCCCCGTGCACAGTGCAGCCGGAACACCCAGCCGGACGGAAGCCGGACAGACCCTCGCTGCGTTTACAGAAAACGCACAATCAAATGGCATCCTCAGTCGAATCTGATCTCAGTCTTGCCAAGTCCGGGGAGGTGAACATTTGACTCTCGCTTGTAGCCATTGGAGACCAAAGAGAGTTAAGAAACGACCTGACATGTATGAAGCACCGCAATTGCTGGCTTAGGTCCTTGCGCCGTCTCGACAGTTCCAAAAGTCTCATTTGAAAAAGGGACACGGGACACCTGCCATTGGTCGCTGGTTCACGGCCACAAAAGAGTCTCTGTGGAAGGAGCAGAGGGGCTCCTGTCCTCGCTCCGTTCTGCTTTCTGTCAGCACTTTTCAAGTCTGAGCCGGGAGGGCCGCTCTCGCGCTGGCCTCTGAGCGGCCTTGCTGGTCTCGTGCTAAGACCCCGCCACCCCTTGTGCCGTGCTGCAGGCCTGGGCATCCACCCACGGAGTTCACAGGGAACAGCGCTTCTCTGAGCTCCTTTGCTGGGTACTTCAAGTCCTTCTGAGCCTCAGGAGGAATTCCCCATTTTTCTACCTACTGGACACAAAGCGAAAGATTTGCATGGATGTAGTTTTCAATAGTTTTTTATAGTGTTGTTCCGTAACTGCTGGCTTCTATGGCCCAATCTTTTCTCCCGGAGTTCAGAGCCACACACTCAAAGCATGTTAGAATAGAAAGGTGGAATGCACCTCCCCTGCTCTTTGGTGTGCTTGGCTGACTCCTACTTCAGTAGAACCCGCTGGGAGTGGGCGTGGTGATGGGAGTGGGCGTGGTGATGGAAGTGGGCGTGGCGATGGAAGTGGGCGTGGTGATGGGAGTGGGTGTGGTGATGCTCCTGTCTACTGTTAAGTCTGCCATTTTTGTTATTGTTGGTGGTGTTTTTAACAGTTGCCTAATTTTGTAAGTTGTAGATTTATAGAATAAATGTGAATAGTGAGTGTTGAGAGCTTATCTCATGGATTAACATCCTAGGTTAACTAGTTTTAATTTCTTCCAGCCTGGTTCATTTCTCACAATTAACACTCTTACTGGAAGCACACGCTTTGTTTAGGCTTACTTTTTCTGCTGTGGGATGCCCGTTGGGCTGCTGCAGTGTGTGTAGGAGTCAGGTCTCCCTCAGCTCCTCTTGTCTTTGACAGTTTTCAATGCTTCCTGGTTTTGAATGATCTTGACAATTTCGAAGAATGTTAGTCAAGAGTTGTGGAGAATGTTCCTCAACTGAGAGTTCTGCTGCCTTCTTCATGATTAGCCTGGTGGTGTATTTTTGGGAGGCAGATCCCACAGGAATGATGCCACTGTCATTACATGATTTAAGAGTATACATTGTTGTTAAAAGAACTTACTTCAGAGGCCATTAGGCCATGGTACTTCTTGTACCTTTGGTTCTCACATAAGCAAACTGGAGCCGAGGGCAAACAGTGAAAGAGACCTACTTACATGTTACCAATCAGAAACTGCCAACTCACCTGTAGCTACAGACTTTCCATGGTAGTCAATGAAACCTTTTCGCTTTGCTCCCCACCCTCACCAGTCCCAGTGCTGATTTACACATAATCTGGTGCTGCCTGATCGATGGGACACACTCAAAGAAATTTGATACAGTTCTAATGTGCCCAGCTTGGCCTTGTGACTCTATCAACGTGAGTGCCCAATGGTGAACGTACCTTGGTCCCCGGCCGGGGTGGCACTTGTTTGATTTCTTTCCCTCTCCTGCCTTCTTTTCGCTCTATTGTTTGGACAAAAGGTAGCACACAGAGCCCTCGCTCAAAGTGAAGGGAGTTCTGTGCCACTTTTATGAAAATGAAATGCCTACAGAAGTTACTTGGGAGTATTCTGTATAAGAGATTCGTCTAGTTTCCTTTACTTATTGAGTTACTTGTCTACATAGATACATTTATTTTGTGTTTGGTGCCATAATTCATATTAACATTTATTTATTTGTCTTTATACACACACACACACACACACACAAACACACACACACACACACACACACACACACATATATATATATATATATATATATATATATATATATATATATATATATATATAATATGTGTGTTATAGTTTGGTGCTTTTTTGTTCTCTCAATAGTGTCTTCTGTGATCAAAGATTTTATTTTTAATAAAACCAAACCTTTTTTTTTTTGTTTTGTGGATTGTGTTTTCACGTCATAGCTGAAAACTCACGGCCACACCCAGAATCACAGGTTTTCTCCTGTGTTATATTTTAGAAATTAAAAAAATTTCCCTTTAAATGTAGCTCTGTCATCCATCATGAATGTAGCCGCATTTATCTGAACATTTTCCATTTTGTTTGTCTCCAAATCCCGTTCCTGAACATCGAAGGCTGTGTCAACCGGTAGGCGAGCTCTCTGACCTCTGTGCTATTCCTCCAGCCCCTGGTCTGGCTCAACTGGAAATTGACTCTGGCTGCATAAAACAGAAACCAGAGAGATAAGCTTGAACCAGATATGAGCAATAAGTGGATTATTTTGCTCTTTTAATGAGAAATGTAGACATAATAGGCAAGGGTTATAAGGAACTTCACTCGATCCTAAGAGACTCAGGTGCTTTCCTCTATCAAGGCATCCTTAGCTTGCACTATTAACAAGATGGTTGTTGTGACTGTAGCCATCATGTCCACAGCCCATTAAGGCAGAAGGAAAAGGTCAAGAAGTAGGAGGCTCATGTGACAGCTCTGTCTCTTAGTACTGTTTTACCTCTTCCTTGCCCACCGATGTTTCAAGGATTTTCCTTAGGAGTCCATCTCAACAACAACTTCTCCTTAAATATTAACATACTTGTCAGAACTGGACACATGGGCACCTCCATCTGCAGGAAAATGTAGCTGTATTTTCCAAGATTGGGCATATTGCCACACCTGGCAAACTCAGTTTGGGTTAATAACAAAGAAGAGGAGAAATGTTGAGTAAAATTCTAGTCCTTTAAAATACATATTCTAGGAATTTATTGTGTTTGGAGATGTTTAGTACATTTGTTCACATAGGGCTTAGATAAATTTCATAATACTGTTTTATTTAAAATGGGGTATTATTTTTCACACTATACACTCCCTGGTAACTACTTTTATGCTGCCACAATATTATGAGTTACAAAGGACCCATTCTAGTGTGTATCACTCCAATACAGACCAATTAAATTTATTTCAACTGAGACCAACTTTACATTTACAGAAGCTGTGGCATATTTTAAGCTCGAAACAGTGCATTTTCTTATTTTTAACTCTAAAATTGAGCAAGGTTTCATGAAAGTGTTTTCTACTATAAGAGCTCTAGACTTCTTAGTTCTGGACGGAAATATGTAAGTGAACAACAGTAATTATCAAGTTCTAATTTTTTCAGTGATACTCAGTACATCCATATAATAAAAAATTGAACAGTTTCCACATAAGACTAAGCAATAAAATACATAAACCATCAGAGCAAGAGTTAAAGAAGTAGAATTATTGATACTTATTCAGCAGAATAAATAGTCAAATATTCCCTTAAACTTTTATTTATGGTATCCTAATTTGCAGTACTTACAACACATTTTTATAGCTATAACACTCATTTTAATAGATGTCATTATATGTGGTGGTAAATTTGCAAACTTAAAATACCTTATTCAGTGATAAGCCAGAACCCGCTCCCCATGATTCTGAAGGAAAGTCAGATGCGTCTCTTCCTAAATTTGCATTTAATGATGTCATACTGATTGGTAACTAGAAATTGAATATCGTAGGAGTATTTAGCCAAGAGAATCAGTGAACACCACAAGCAAGATCTTTCTCTCTCTCAGACAGCTGTGAAGCATTTAGTATAACACCTCAGAACTCACCATAAAGATTTTGTAGGTTCATTTGAATCTAATAATCTAGATCTGCCCTCACTCATGACTTTCTTGACTCCAAACTTTAAATCTTTCTAAGTTTGTTCTCTTATTTTTTTGATTTTAAAAAATGTTAACGTCGTGAGAAAAAGTAGAGGTAAATGGCAGACATTAAAATTACTTACTGCCGGCAGTCTGGGAAGCTGAGACAGGAAGATTGCAAGTGTGAACCCAGCCTGGGCACCTTACCAACTTAGGGAGACCCTGTCTCAAAATATAAATTAAAAATAATGGCTGGGGATGTAGCTCAGTGTGAAGGCCCTGGGTTCACATCCCAGTGACAAAAAAAAGGAATTATTCTATAGAGCAACCTTACTTTCCCTTAACATTCTCAGTCATGTTTCAGTCATTAATCAAATTACTTACAATTATACAATAGATATATGCTGTTTGTTAGAGGCTGATGTGTATTTCCTGTAATTCATTTATCCCTTTGTGTTGGTGTTTGGCACTGGGATCTTGGGAGACTGGAGGCTGAGTGAGGTCCTGAGAGTGATGCCTTTGTACTGGGACTGGTGCCTTTGCGAGAGGAGACAGCAGCGAGCTCTGCTGTTCTCTCGCTGGCAGCACTGAGAAGGGGTCACGTGAGAGCACGCGGTGAGTGCTGCAAGCCAGCAGGACAGCCCTGTCCAAAGCCCATCCACATCGCACTCAGCTGGTGGACTTCTAGCCTGCTGGTTGAGTTGCCAAGCGGATGGTATTCTGTCGTGGCAATCTGAGTTTATCAGGGCACTCTTGCAACTTTAGGACGCTAGAATCCATTCCCATTCCTAATAAAAACTTCAAGTGTGGTGCATTTCTTGGCAAAATTTCAAGGCTGCTTCTAAGCAGACTCCTTTCTCATCTCTAAACTTGGGCTTTCAAGAAAGCCCAGGGCATCTCCAGAAAATACTAGGAGCACAACAGAGAAAAGTTCACAAGTTATAGGCAGGCCTGACTTTTCATTATCTATTTTTAATATTTCTCTTTGTCTTTGTTAGTGCTCCTAATGAGCAAGTGATCCTATCTATTTAGAATCAATAGAATTCAGCAGAGGACTATTATTATTGTTTCTCTTAAATGAGAGCTTGTTTGGGCTGGAAGAACAGCACAGCAGTTAAAAAGTGCTTGCAATCAAACACAAGGCCCTGAGTTCGATTTCTTCTGCATCACATGAAGTCGGTGTGGTGGTGCATGTCTGTAACCCCAGCCCACAGGAGGCTGAGGCAGAAGGATTGCCGTGAATGCAAGGCTAGCCTAAACTACGGAACAAGACCCTGTCTCAAAAAAATGATTTATTTAATGCAGTACCACTAAAGCTATCATAAATATGAATTTTTGGTTTTGGATTTCTTTTTTGGTGCTATTGTGCAGTGGTCACTAACATTTTTCCCCCCATTTTATTGATATGCATATGTGCAGAATTTAAGGTTTACAATGGAGTTGAGCCTTTTATGCACATATGTATCTTGTCAAGGTGACAAGGGCTTTCCCACTCTCCTTTTGTCCTTCCCCCACCCCTCCCCGCTCTCCCACCTCCCCTACCCAACCCCCTTGTTTCACTTTGTTTTTCTTTTTAAGTTCCATAGGAGTTGTGCTCTGGGACTCTCATATCAGAGAGACCATACGATGTTTCACCTTCTGCTTCTGACTCACTTCACTAAACATGATATTCTCAAGTTTCTTCCATTTGCCTGTAAAAGCCTCCATGCTGTTGGACTTTATAGATGCATAGTATTCCATTGTGTATAAATACCACAGTTTGTGTATCCATTGGTCTGTTGATGGGTATTTTGGTGACTTTCATATTTTAGCTATTGTTAGTTGTGCTGCTATGAACATGGATATGCATATATCTCTGTTGTGTGTTGTTTTGACCTCTTTTGGATATATTCCCAGGAGGGGTGTCGCTGGATTGAAGGGGATATTTATTTCTAGTCTTTTGAGAGATCTCCATACAGCTTTCCAGAGTGGTTGTATGAATTTACATTCCCACCAGCAGTGCAGGAGGGTTCCTTTCTCCCTGCAGCCTTGCCAGCACTGATTACTACTTGACTTGTTGATGTAGGCCATTCTCACTGGGGTGAGATGGTATCTTAGCGTTGTTTTGATTTGCATTTCTCTTATGGCTAGCGATGTTGAACATCTTTTCACGTATCTATTGGCCTTTTCCTTTTCTTTATGAGTGAACTGCCTCTGCATTTCATTTGCCCCCTTTTCAAGAGCATCTTTTATTTTGGTAGGCTTACTTTTCTTCAGCTCCTTGTATATTCTAGTTATAAGCTTCTTAGGTCACTAACATTTTTGACACCAGGGACTAGTTTAGTTGAAGAGGGTCAAACTGTAGGCCGTCAGAGGCTAGCTCTGGAATGGCCAGCTGAAGCAGGAGGGGAGCAGGAGCGAAGCTCCACCTCCTGTCAATCATCAGCATCCTTAGAACCTAGTAAGAGTGTGCAGCCAGAGGGTGGAGCTTCATCACAGCTCCCTCCTGCCCGCTGCTAGTCAGATCCCAGTGCCCTGTCCTTCCAAGACCATAGACTGGTACTGTTCTACACCTGGGGTTTGGGAAACCTTATATAGAGCCCCCCAAAAATGTAGATAAGTCAGGTGATCCTGACTGCTTGACTGGATTCAGATGCCTAGCGGATTAGTCATACACACTTCTGGGTTTGTCAGTGACAGCGTTTCTAGAGGTAGCTGGCATGTCGGCTAGGAGGCTGAGGGCAGTGGCCCATCCTGACTGGATGGCATGTTCTTTTAAGTTTTCAGCCTAGGTGCTATGAAAAGGGAAGAAGGAGGAGGTGGGCCTCTGTTTGGGAAGTTCCATCCTGCTTGACCAGCGAGCGGGTCTTGTAAACTCACCGGCAACTCTCCAGGGAGCGTCCAGTCCTTGGGTCTCACATGGGTGATGCATCCTGACCCCTGTTGTTCTGTGGCTTCTGGCTTCTGGGACTATGTACCTGCTGGACCCAGGGACTCACCAGCGTATGCACAGCTGTGTTGGAGTGTCCCACCTCTGATCCTGTAAACTTATCTAAAAGTCTACCTACTCCAGGTTAAAACATCCCTCTTCCACTCTCTTACATCGCCTGATAAAACATTCATAAGAGATTGGAACCTTGATTACCCAGACAATTAGAGTAACTTTCCACATTGATGTATAGTGTAGACCTGACTAACTTGTTTGCTCTAGGAACTGAGTATACACTTGAAGTAGAAGAAAATAGTGAATTCTGTGTTCCCTTCAAAATGGGATTAGCTTAATACAAGTTCATTGGTCCTAGAATGCTGGCAAACAGGACAGCAAACTGCTGGTATCTGTGGTAATGACGGGTCTGTGTGTTCTTAGTTACATTCTGTATTTCTCTTTGGCCATAAATTGTGTTTCGACCATTTTATTTACTCACTAAGCACTTTGTGCTTGCACGTAGCATGTACATTAGATGGTAGACAAAGAGAACTCATTAAAAATGAGCTAACAGGGGCAAGGGGACCATGTCCCAGTGGTTAGAGTGCTTGCCTCGTAAGTGCAAGGTCCTGGGCTCGATTCCCCAGCACCGCACAAGCCAGGCATGGTGGCACACACCTATAAGCTCAGCACTTGGGAAGGTGAGGCAGGAGGATTGCTGGAAGTTTGAGGCCAGCGTGGGCTACACAGTGCATTCAGGCCCAGCCTGGACAACGGAGTGAGAAGCTGTCTTAAAAAAAGTGAGCTAGAGGTGAACTTGCCATGAATGTTAGACTATAACAATGAAGAGAAATGCACTTATCAAAGTGAGACAGATAAAGTGACTTTGGGAAGATCACAGTTGTGGGTAGGAGCTGGAAGGTATGTAACCTGTGTTAGTTTTTGAAGAGTACCTAGGATTTTGGGATGATGGAGCCAAAGAAAGGGGTTGCCAGGCCGGCTATCAGCACAAGCAGTGGGTATCTAGAGGGAAGGTGAGCGTGGTGCTGCCGGAAAATGGAGTGAAAGGGGAAGAGCACAGTTTCAACTGTCCTTGCACAGTTGCAACGTATTCAGAAGCACATTTTTCAAAACCAGTTTCTCTTGATGGTTAAAACCAACCCTTTACATTCCATAGTATTTCAAAGACAAATCACTCGTTGTGTGTGCACACGCACATGTGCATGTGTGTGATTATTTAGAGATCCTACAGCTAATAATGTACTTATTGGTCAAAAAATTCTCTTTCACAGTCTTGGCTCACCCATAAGTGTTGTCTACTCTCTGTTTATAGCAGATAGAGTGATTGCTCTTTCTTGTGAGCCACACACGGGATGAACAATGTGTGTCATGTCTGCCTTGTTGAAGGACAATACGCTACGGACAGTGTGGACATCTTGGAGGAACGTCTTGAGTGTACTGTCATGTGCGGGCGATGATGTACTGGCTTGCTGTTTGCTCTTCCCACAGAAGAAGGAAGGAGGCGACCTTGCCCTTTCTGTTTCCCAGTTACCTGTCACTTTTCCTTAAGTAAAATTATAAAGCTGATTAGAACATTTTGTCTTAGGCGAATATGCAGATGTAGATAACCCTTGAACTATTTTGTATATAGCCATCCCTAACTTCCTGTCTCATTACTTTGTTCTCAAAAGAACAAAAATTGGATCTTCTACCTATCTTTTTCCAGCCTCCTGTCATTCAGACGAATCTCTCAGCTAGCAGGAAGTATCCTCTGAGTGCTTTTATGCTCTAGGCATAGGATCATGGACAAACAAAGCCCTGTTCTCCTCCTGATGCGACTCCCTGCTGAGGTCTGATAAGTTGCTCAATTCCCAAACTGATGGTGAGATTTAAAGCTGAGGCAGCACAGTTAGGAAATGGGACTGAATGAGAGGGCTGTGGGGTGAGTGGGCTCCACCCGCGTGGATGGATGCATGCTGTCGTCAAAGGCGCTCCCAGGGGCGGGTCTCCCGGCCCATGTGCGGTGTGTCCTGCGAACCGCCAGCCCTTCCCGCACCGGGGCATGGCTGCAAGGAGTCGTCATGGGGAAAGGGGACAACCGCACCTGACCCTGCATCTGAGCCTGCTGGTGCCTTGTCTCTTCAGAGCTGTGAGTCTATCAATTTCTGTTCTTTTTAAGTTACCCAGCCTGTGGCGTTCTGTTATAGCAGTACTAAAGAGACCAAGACACGCTCTCAACGTGTCATTTCTATGAAAGCACAATTAAAAAAAAAAGACAGAGGCGCATGAAATCCTATGGAAAAATCTGCTATCATTCAGTGAGGAAACCTGGGGGAGCTGTGAATGCCACAGTGAGAACTGACACATATTTCTACCTTCCCTCTTACAAATACTTCAGTGGAAAGTTTATTTGGTTGTCTACATGAGACTCTAAAATTATCTGAGTGGTAAACTAGGGTTTATAGCTGTGCTTTCAACAAGTGCCTCTGTCAGAAACAAGAAGGCCAAATCCCAGGATGGAAAATTAGGAGGTAGGGACCAACAGATGTGGGAGTACATGAGACGGACATGGATAATAACAGCCTGAATGAGGAAAAGTGTCTTGGAAGTGAAGAAGGTCACTAGGTTTTACAAGGGCTGGATGCCACTGATAAAGAGGAGTCTCTGATACGTGAAAGGTTTTGAGCCTATTGCTAAAAGGACATTAGTATAAAAAGACACCTGAAGAAACAGGTGAACCTGGCCCAGGCAGTGATGCATTGTTGTCTGGACATGTGACTTTTGGAGCCCTAGAAAAAGTAAAGTAATAGTTCAGCCCTAGAAAAGAGTCAACTTGAGCAGTGGAGAGCAGAGGTGGGAATGGAGGTTTGTGAGTCCAACGATACAGGTGATTGTTGGCATTATAGAATTGCTCATAAGGGGCAGAGAAAAACGGGAGAAAGAGTGGACTATAGATTAGTAAGGTCAACCTCCAATTGCAGCACTTAATATTAACATCTGAATATCAGTTCATCGAATATTTAAATTCATGATGACACTTTAAACATAGTTACTCAGGTGTATTCGGGGATCTACATCTCCATGTTGCCTTTCTTCTTTATTTTCACAACGGCAATTATGTTCTGTAGGAGGAGTGTTTCTATGATGTCATGTAGGAGAGAGATGCTTGGTTATTTGTCAACAATGAAAACCATTAAGTACATACAATTTAAAAACTGGTTAATTACTTAACCTACCCAAGAACTCTGAATCCTACAGATGTCATTTCCCCTTGTTCAAATCATTTTAAAACTGAAGGGCTGTCGCACAAGTTGCATGGATGTTAAGCATATATGGTGTTGAATTAAATAGGCTAAGAACAAAAACCGGTGGAAAAGTATCTATTCATCTAAATGAAACACATGCTTAAGCATTTCTCGCTGTTATTCTAAAAAAAAATTGCATCTGGACTGAGAATTTTTATTTCATTTTGTGCCAGTGTGATGTGAATTAATAAAATGAATAATCAGCTTTTGAAATTTGCGTTACTGAACTAACAGAGATGTACACTGTTCATATTTCAAATGGTCCTGATATCATTTCCACAGTGATCTACAGTAAGGAATGAGGTGGTTACTTATTTATGAATTGCTTTTTAATTTATACCATTTCTTACTCTTTGTATTTTTCCGCCCGTATCTTTCTCATCTGAAGGGCCGATGGATTTATCTTGTGCCTGTCGCCTTTCTTCACATGATTTAAAAATAATTAATAGCAGCGTTCAGTGATGATTTATGACTTTTACTGACGTAATTAATGACACACATCCATTTCCCTTCTTAATTGAAGGAGTCATTCTAAAACTTTTCATTAACGTGGTGGAAGAACAGGCCGTTGTAGTTCAACAACTTCTGGGAATCTTTACTGCAACTCTACCATGTAATGTGTGCTGTAGAAATCAGAGCTTCCCAGGGGTGGAAAGAAAAGAAACCCACAGCATCGTGTTAAAATTGCCAGAGGAGATTTTTTTTTTATAGATTCGGGCAACTATCTTTTTAAGAAACTTACTGTCCACTTGGCTAGGAAGAAAGGATTAGCTGTTATCAAGTTTCCAAAGAAAACATTTTATTCATAGAAAATTTAAAATACTTTGGTATTAGTAAAACTGAACTGAAGATTATGGTAGTTTGATTATCCTCACTTAGGTAGGTTACATCTACATTGCAGTCCTCAAACTTGAGTGTATTCCTGATGGTATTTTCAGAGATGCAAGTTCTTCCTCTTAACTGCTAAGACTGTAGGACAGTCAGATGATGTGGCTATAGGTTCGATAGCAACGGACAAGAACAAAGAGATCTGTCTCATCCTACTTAGCAAGCTGTGAAGATGGACCAAAAAGTACTGTAGCTTATAAAATGTGTTTTATTTATATTCATTTCATATGCATGTTCTTGGAATTATTATTCAGTTTGACCTTTCACAAAGCAATAGTTAATTATTCCTCTCTATCCTGCTAAGATAAAGGAGCAAGTAGGAAGGCTCAGCACACGACAAAGTTTAAATTATAATATTTCGAAAAAAGCAACAGTGTGTGCTTCAAGTGTTGCAAACTTGATTTGAGCATTTTCTGATGCTTCAGTCAGCTGCCTATTAAAAGTGTGATCAGGTAGTTTGGACTGTGACTAGCTGTGTCAACAGAAGGAAAGTGGGGGATTAGTCTCCATGGCAACGACAAAGTATCCCTGTTTGTAGACAGACAAATTCTGCTACATCTGAAACTGATTGACAGGTCCATTCCTTGGCAACTGACCCATAGAAATTAGCAAGTAAAAGTTATTATACTGGGTTGCATTGAAGGGTTCTCAATATCTTAAAGTGCTCTTGTAAGTTTCTCTGCGGCATTTGCATGAGAAACCTGGCAGGGATTGTACTGAGGTTTATAGCTGTGGTTTGATAGATTCTTTGTGGGGGAGTATCGCTGGTGAGAATAACTTAATTTTCAGTTCTCTGTATGACAGAATTGTTGGAGCATGGATCGAGGGGCAAATGCATGTCAAAGCGCCGTAGCTGAGCCATATGCCCCACTTCAAAATCGCAGGCCTTGGAAGAATATTATAGATAAACACATTCTGAGATGGCTTGCTGGAAAAGTATTTCCCCGCATTAAATAAAAGTCATTATTTAAGGAATAAGTTGACATGGGTTTTGTTTAACACAGTTATAAGAAAGATCGTGATTAAGATTTTTAAGCGATTCTTTCGTTTTACTGTTTAATTTAAAACAGCAGGAGTCATATTTATTATAGCAAAGGAAGTGCATTTTTCCCTCTGAGTTATGGCTTTTCTGATAACGTTGGACATTTGTCATAAAATAAAAGGTACTTGCCTTTAAAATAATTTTATAACTGGATTTTAGCTCCTGTTTGCTTTTCTTCCAGAAGAAAAATTAATTTCCTTGCTGTAACTTGGTCTTCTTAGATTTCTGTAATTCTGAAGGCATAACAATAATTTGAATATATTTTTGAGCATCTATAATAGGTAACCGTTTCTCTGTCATATGTAATTTTCTGTTTATAGTTGTCGATATTAATTATAACTTCATATATATTAGAAGGAAATATAATTTGGAAAGGTAGCATCAAAATAAATATGTGACATACAAAATTTTAATCTAAACGTGTTTCTGTTGGGCTGCTAACACCAAGCCCCTGTATTCTGTGTTTCTTGGGCTTTATTTGCAGAGAGCCTGATCGCTGTTTCTGGCCTGCTCAGTTGGTAACTTTCGCGGAACCAAAAATGAACATGAAACAGGACAAAGCTGTCAGGAAAAGTGAAGCCTGAGCAAAAAGGGAATTGTAGCTCAGGGAGGTATTTTTGGCTGTAAAATCTGAAGCGAAATCCTCTAGATTTGAAGGTGTTTATTCTGGTACCGTTTGCTATTTAATCTGACTCAAAACAAGAAACTAGGAAGGTTTCTTCATTTTAAGGACATCTTCTAGATGTTACGTACTACTCAGGAGCAGCCTGGGGCAAACCCTTAGCTCCAGCCCTATGCGTTCAGGCAGGACCAGGAGTTGAAGGCGGGTTGGGGCTCCTCCACTCCTCCGTGCCCCGGGGCGGCGAGGTCGCGAGGTCGCGAGGGTCCACCATCCCTTCCCTTCGCTGCCCTCGTGGGCCTTTCGTGTTGCTTCTTTCGGAAGTATCCTCTTTTTAGATTTCAACCACAATGACCGCATTGTAGGGCCTTATGTTTAGTATTAGAATGAGAATTATTTAGTGGGTGTATATTTGGGAAAAATTAAATATTTCATACAACCTAACATTATTTATTTTGAGTGCATATACCAGCTTTAAAATTTTTTTTTCTCTAAATTTCCCAAACGCTGCAATCCTTCCCGGAGAGCGAGGAGACTGGCTCCCGTGTGCAGTGGCTCTCAATGCTGGCCTCCTAGAGAGAACCTTGGTGGCCTGGGAGGGGGATGGACACCTGCAGACTCTGGCGGCCGAGGCGGTGTTGTCTTTTGATTATTATTTTAAGGAAGAGCGCTTTGAGGAGGAAAATTCTCACTTCTGTTCTTGCTTTTTTCTCAGCAAATCCAGGGAAGGTCCAGTTGCGAAGCCATCTTCCTTACACTAAGACCTGTTCAGAAGTAAGGAGAATAACACTTAGCCAACACAGTGTTGGATCAGGGCAAGAAGGTGGCAGGTAGTGTGAGGCTGGCACCAGATATCTGTGCACAAAATTCTCAAGCTCTGTCTGACAATCGTGTATCGCACATACATATGGGAAAAACATTCAAACGTTAGAACTCTGAATGAAAGTTTAGTGCTAGAAATTTTACCCCCAAATATTTAAGTGCCGTCGTGGCTGATAATTTTAAACCTCAAATCTTTTGCAGTTTCAATTGGAAAGCTTAATTGTATGTTGTAAATCACTAGATTTTCTATAAAATGTAAATTAAATAATATCCTCTATACTAATCACATTGCTAGCACACTAAATTTTTTGCTGTCGGAGATGAGTGAAACACATTTTCAAAGTACTTCAGATCTGCATCCCGCACTGTGGACCTGGTAATGGAACTTCTTGAGAGGAAGGGCCTACGATGGGGCATTGTCTAAGTTTGTAGCTTGCGTGACAGGTCCATATGGAAGGAACAGGAGTATATATTTGAGATATACAATTTATTGAACTTCTAATCATACAACGCTTGCCATCTCAATAATATCTTAACCAAAAACAAGGAATTTTTCTCTTTTTTTGAGGCAGGATGTCTCTAGTTCAGGCTGGTCCTGGACTCACTATGTATTCTATGCTGGTCTTGAGCTCAGAGCAATCCTCCGAGTGCTGGAATTACAGGTGTGCACCACCACACCCAGCTAATCTTTACCCGGTGCATGCCTGCATTCCAAGGGCGCAGGGCTTGATGCTTTTAGGCAAGCACTCTAGCTAATATGCTACTTCTTCAGAACAAGGAATTATTTTTTAATGGAAGTCACTCTTCTTAGGATTTGGGTTGCATGTTGGGAGAAAAAACATTTATTTTCTCTCAAGTTAAATGCAACCAACTCTTTTTCTTTGAAAGTATTTGTCTTCAATATGGCAAAGTTGTTTGTTTATATCTGAATCTGATTTATAAGTCATACAATTATCAAAATGGAGATTTAATGGGGTTTTATTTGATGGCATCCTTCCCCCCATAACTATTCTTTTTGTGAGCACTTGTGACCCATCACGGTAACAATCAGATTGAGAAATAAGTGCACTTGTGTCATATCGAGTCATCATCGTTTTACTTCCATTCCGTCATCTCACACTCAGCCCCACCTCCTTTCCTTCTCCGCAAATACTGGCTTTCTATTTTCTTCCATCTCTCTTTTGTTTTGCTCTTTTACTTTTTTATATTTTGGTTTTCTCATATTAGAGAAACCATGAAATATTTAACTTCCTGTGTCTGATTCATTTCTCCAAGGATAATGGCTTCCAGGTTCATCCATTTTCCTACAAATGATTCAAACTTATCTTTCTTTATGGCAGACTAATACTCCATTGTGTAAATATACCGCATGTTCTTTACTCATTCATCTGTTAGGATGACATTTTAGAAGATATATTGAATGTGTGACTTTCCTTGGTTCCCATTGATTTGGGTTAAATTCAAATGAAAGCAATTTGGGTATCAATTTTTCTACTACTGTTCTTGTTTTTAAGTCTTATGAAAATGCAGAGAACACTTTCTTAAAGGAAGTGTTCACAGAAAGATATGTTAGTCTTTACAAATGACGATGGAGACGAAAGGCTAGAACCTAAGTCCCAAGGACTCTCCTAGTCAGCCCGTCCATGCAGACCGGAGAGTTGCGTTTCTGAGAGGCCTACTGCCAGGCTGGGCTGCGGGGCTGACGAGTGCTGTATCAGCAGTGTCAGAATACAAAGGTGGAGCTGGGCGTGGTGAAGCAGGCCTGAAATGCAGCCCTGTGGGAGGCTGAGGAAGGATGGTCACCAAGTTCAAGCTCAGCTTGGGTGATATAGTGAGATCCTATTAAAAAAAAAAGGACGGGCTGGGGATGCAGCTCAGTGTGAGGGCTCTGGGCTCGATCCTGAGTACCCCCAAACGACAATGACAACAACAGCGAAAGTGGGTGGGTGGCACACCCGGTCCGTCATTGCTCCTTGACACCTGAGGGAACCGCACTTTGCTCTTTGCAGTATCAGAGAAGATTACATGCTTGGAAAGAAAGAGGATCTAAGTTTGACTCGGGCATGTAATTCATGTTTAGGCCGATGCTGCTGGAGGAATTCCTTGGTTTCTCATGAACACGGTGAGGTCCCCTCAGAGCTCACACCCTGTGGCCACTTGCAAGCAGGAGGCCCAATCAACCCTCCGCTTCCAGAGGAACAAGTGGGAATAGAGGGGAATCCATAGAACTGCTCATGTCCGGGAAGTTAGCTGAAGCCTTGGTGTGGTCGGAGCGCGCGTCTTTAATGATATTCACTAATTATTTTGGGATGTCATTTCTGAACTTATTCAAAACCCACGTAGAAAGACATTGCTCAGTCATGGGCTAAATCAGAACTTTATGGGGAAAATGATGATGATAAAATGCTAAAAAGTTACTGTGGGTAACTGCTGTAGTGTTTAGAATGCTCTGATGTGTAGGTACAGTGCACCAATGTTCCCTTGACATTTTAACTTAGTATTTTAAGATTATACTGCAATTATTTTCTATTATAAACAACTTCTTCTCTGTCTGGCCTTTGTCTGTGAATTGATTCATCCTCCATTTTTCTTTTAGTCTTATTTGTTTTTTGCGTGGTCATTGACGGAGTACATGTGGTCATTGGTGGACCCCTATGATGGTGCAGCTTGAAATTTTGACTCTTTGATTGTGGTTCCAAGTTAGGATTTGGCGACCTGGTGTCAAGTCCTGGGTATCCCTGTCCTCAAGACTACAGAAATTCTTTTTCCTCCTAGAAAAACAGAAAGCAAAACAAAGAGTGAAATATATATATATATATATATATATATATATATATATATATATATATATATATATATATCTTACATCTGTGCACTACTGCGGTAGAAGTGTTCTTTCATTCATTTCATTGAATCCCTGACACAACATAGCTCAAATCTTTGGCTTGCATTTTTGCATGCACCGGCTTACTGATCCACTGTGCAGCCTGTGTAGATAGCTCATGTTCTGTTCATACTTCTTGGCTCCATCAAGGAAACACATTTGTATCAGAAGTTTGCCGGTTGTCATAGTAAGCACACTGAATGCACAGCACTTTGTGGGTGAGTGTTGTACATTCCACAGTGTAAAGGACACTAAGTGAGACGTTAAAGTGATTTTTCTTTGAAAGACAATGTCAGCACACTGGTGGAAAGGACATCATGCAACTTCTTCCTTTCAGTTTCTTGAATAGTCATGGCCTGACTTGGAATGGGTAATTGAAACTTTGAATTGTACAATATATTCAGCCTTAAATAGCACACAATTCTAAAACTCAAGCAAGATCATGAGCAATGAGACTATTCTCTGCAAGGAAGGAATGTGTGGGAAAATGTTTTAAAATTACAAAATCTGAAATTGAAAGGTATGATAGCAGGTAGTCCAATTTTCCAAGTGGGAGTTCTTTTTTTGTTTTAGGAAGCATTTATAAAAGCAGTGCTTTTTAAATCATCATCATCATCCTCTGAGAAGTACCTAAATACATACTTCCTAGATCAAACAAATTTTCATTAATGGCCTTTAATAATTGTTTCCTTTTTTCAACTAAAGAAATAGCATTGAAGTGGCTGGATGTACAGAAGACCCTACTGACAGAATGAAGGAAAAATGCCTCATGAAGCCATGGATTTACACTAAGGTTAAGTGGGTTGTTACATGGTTGGTAGCTGGGTAAGCACTGGTTTTTAATATATCACAATTTAGGAGAGAATTTGGATCAATGTCTCTGAAATGGTTAAAATTTCTTGGAGAATAGTGTTTTAGGTAATTTCTGGATGAAAAAGGAAATAATAGGGATAAAAGGAAATGATTTCTAGATCTGAGAGCTTTGGTAAGTAGAATATAATAAAGTTTTGCCTAAATCAATTGTTTCTTAAAAATTAGATTACCAGAAAGAGAAAATACAGCCAATTTAATATATCAAGCAATTTGAAAGCATGCATCATTTTTTCTCAATTCAAAAGACAATTGACCTATCAAAAAGTACTTTGAAAATCTTAAATTTGCAGAGTTTCCATGGCTTGAGCAAAACCTCAGAAATATTTTCCCCTGTGTCAGTGAAACAATTGATCAGTTCAATTGAGCCAATTCTCTGTGTACCTTAAAAATCTAAACAGAGAGAATACTACCAAGGTACTTAAAGAAATCATCCTGTGACGAGCAAATGACTCCTCCCAGTATCTTTCTGACATCATTCAAATGTACATCTGTAAATTATATTCTTCCTGGAACTATTAAAATAATCCACTAATTCTGATTCTAGTTACAGCTGTCACTTAATCTATTCCTGATAAATTGTCACACTTGTAACTTTGTTCTTTTTCTCAGTTTAAAATTGCACAATGTTAGTGAAATGTTTAGACAAGTAACCTTCTGAAGGAAGAAGTGTAGGTTAAAATAAATGTAACATTATATAATTCTGTGTTGTCTCTGAAAATAGTTTAAAAATAAAGAAGAATAAAATTACTCATTTGACATTTCAAAGCATTGAAGTAAGCCTTGATCATACCTATAGTTATCATGACTCCCACGGTCTGCCGTGGAGAAGAATCTTTATCTAAGAGTTGAAATTCATCACTGACAGTTATAGCAGCTCTATTTGAAACACCCTTTTCTCCTTTAATTATTTTTCTATTGGAACATCATTCTATGATTCTCGTAATCAGCACACAGATCAACCAAGTGTCGAATCCTGGTTGATGGCTGTGTTGTAGGACAGGGAGACCTGGCGGGGGGGGGGGGGGGGGGGGGGGGGGGGGGGGGGGGGGGGGGGGGGGGGGGGGGGGGGGGGGTGGTACGGGACGGACGGGACAGACGTGTTCTTGTAAATGAGAAAGCCCATTTATTTTTCTGAATGTCTTAGAGATTTGGAGTTGTGGCATCTAGAGATTAAAAATTACATTTTGGGCCTGATTTTTAATGCTTTCTACAGATTTTTTCAATCATCCATGCAGGTCACATTTGATTTCTTTGGGGGGGTCCCTTTGATTATAGCAGAAATGTTTTAGCTATACTCAAAACTGCTTCATATGTAATTACGATAATAGGGATCCTCCTTTTTCTGAATTGCAAGAAGCAACTTCATGGTTTGTGAATAAAACACACAATATGTCTTAAAGCCTTAATAATACCTGCCTCTTGTGAGGGATAGACGTTTCTTAGCGCAGCTCAGCCTTGCAACAACTGCGTGTCTGTGGTGGTCGCACACCAGCATTAGCACTTCGTGGCTGCACCGTGCGTGGTTCGTGTTCAGAGACAAGCGGCCTCCGAGTGTCACGGGGAATGCACGCAAAGGTGCCCGGCATCGGCTTGTTGGTAGGGACAATGACAAGAGCTATAATTTAATGCAGCCAAAGAGTTAAAGCTAGAAATCAAAATACATCTTAGTTTTCTTAAAATACAATGGAATCGCGATTGCTCCTTAAAAATAGGGTTATAATTTAAGTTGCTTTCTTGTTCGGTTTATTGTGCTGTGTGTGGAGAGCTTTCTTTGCAACGTTGTGAAAATCTGAAGTGAAAAAGTGGAAGGAAGCATCTGGATCACACTACCGAGTTTTGGGAGCTATCGCGGAGTCCATGAGAGAGTCCCAGGCTGGGGTGCAGTCAGCAACGTGAGAGGTCTCACCCCATCACCCCAAGGCTCCTTCTAGGTGGGGGTGGGTGAGTGCAGGACCCACACACATTTGATGGTAAAACATCCCTTCAGAACTGATTCCGCGGGTGCCACTTCCTCAGTCCCCATGCCTTTACGTTTCGGCCTGGGATGTGGCACAACGCAAACATTTCATTAAGCCCATTATTTCTGATGTCTTCAGGTTTTTTTTTTTTTTTTTTTTTTTTTTTTTTTTGCATCACCAAATCGAACTGGTTGTCATTTTCAATGTGTGGGAGTTAGAGTGTCTTGGTGGGAAAGAGGCAATCCTGGAGTGGGCTTCAGGAAAAAGAATGCACCATCGTTATATTTTTCAGCAAACAAAATTATCGCAAGACAAGTGTAATGATTATGCAGAATAAGGTTATGTTTTAGGAGCCAAGTATGAACTGAGCCCTGATCAGATGCTGGAACTACCTGACTAGCCTGTTTGAGGATTCAGTGCGACAATTCTGGTTGAGATTGAATGTTTTTTTGGTCTGGAAGTAATTTTAATTATAAATCCAGATTTTAATCAATGGTGTCTTAAATGGGGACTATTTTTATTTTGAGATATTTAAGCAGTATTAAAAGTCATTAATTTGTGGGTAATTTTACAAACTGAAGGTTTCATAAGCTTAACGTGAGATCCCCAATTCTAAGAGAAACAATGGTGACTTAAGAGTACAGTGCCATGGATTTAAATATTTCACTTCTGAAAATTATCAAATTTGGGAGAAAAATGAAATTGGAGCTTTAGTTTTATGTTTTTGTTTCATTGTATCTGATCCCATTAATTTGTGTGGTATCTGTCAAATTTTCATTCTTAGAGTTGCACAAAAATGCCAAATTGAGCTAAAGACAGAAATTCCTAATTCCGTAGTGTGCTGATCCTCCCAGAGCCACCCCCTCAGGAAAGCGTTTCACCAAGTTTCCCTCTCTCTGTGTGATACTCCCATTCTTCCCTGAAGTAGATTCGGAATGTAAAAAATTAGAATAGATATTTGTATGCAGTCTGAGCTAGAAAAAGGTTCTGGCGCTGCAGTTAATATGGTACCGTGAGCTGCCTCTTGCCCTTTCTTTACGTCAGGATGGGGTGTAATGATGGAGTATGTCCGTGGGTGTCAGCCTGACTGTGGTAGAAAGTGAGGCGGCATGACACTTCAGGGCCATAAGCCAGATCTGAATTAAAGTTTATTAGCCTCAGACAACTGGATAGAGAGCTGGCGGCCAACGAGAGGGAAAACTTCACCTATTTTTGAAAAGGATGATTTCTTGAATTTATTTTCAGGCTCCACTTGAATAAAAGCATTCAAGAAGGTTCGAGAGCTAACGAGATCCCCTCGCTTCGTAACAAGGTAACTCCCAACAGTAACCCAACAGCACGTCCAACATCTTAGGAGCAAAGGAGCGTTTGTTATTAAATCAGAAAAGAATTGGCATAAATCTGACTTGAAACAGCTGTTTAGGGGATTAGTGAAGAGTGTCTTTTCAAGTCCCTGGGTAGCTTTCCTTCCTTTTTTATATCAGAAGGGGGCGCTAGTGGTCCACTTTTAATAACCACAGTGCGTTTCTTTTGTTATGTGACATTTGATAATAAGTAAACATCATTCTCTAACGTTGAGGGAATTTTGTGAAAAATTAACATTGTAAATATCTATCGTTAGGTTAAAAAGTTAAATAATTAAAAGTTTGGATGCCAATATAATTTTCATGCCTCTGCTCAATTAAAAATACAGCACAAAATTAAGAAGCCTGATATTAACCCAACTAGAGTGGCAGTCCTTGCTGCCCTATACCCGGCTGCATAGCTCTGGTAAATGAGTGAGTTTCACACACACACACACACACACACACACACACACACACACATGCACACGCATGCACACGCATGCACCCCTAGGTGAACTACATATTAATATTATTACTCACAATTTGTCATATCGGTATTTATTTTCAATATTAATTGAAACTTACGCGAATGCAGTACATTATCCCGTAATTTACAGCGTGATTAAGTGAATGGTCCATGGGTTGTCTGCACTTTTCTACACAGCCCCAGATCTCCATTAAGAGACAAATCACCAATCTTGGTGGTTAACTCTGCTCATGGGCCAAGACCTCTTGATGCCCAGATCAACAGCATAGAAGAAGGGGATTGGGCGACCTGGGTTCTAACCCCACACCCAGGGTAACTGAAGAATTTCAGGGACACAGGCGTCGTGGAAGCGCTGCCCTCCACTTAAGTGTGGAAGGCAGGTGTGACCAGGAGCAGCAGGGCAGCGCTGCAGCCTTTCCTCCTCCTGTCTGAGTTAGCAAGGCCCCTCCCCTCCCCCACCTCCTGTATGTGTGAAGATGTAGAGAAATGCATTAGGTTTTACATTTTTTCCGTTAAGTTTTGTGGAAAATCATACAGCTAAGGAGGACTTGGATTCTAATAGAAAAAGGTGTGAGGAAAACCCTCCCCAAATGAACTCCGCTTGTCAGTTTGAATTTGACATGTTTTATTACATAGTAAAACCTGTCAGCTCCAATTTTAAAGATTTACACCGAAGTTGTGACTGAAAACAGGTAATTGTCCTTTCAAAACAGGTATTTTGCGTATGGGAATGGAAATTTTGGGAACTGTGCGCTTGTAGAGTTATCTCTTTTGCTGGCAAAGTGAATTTGAACATTGTAAAAAATGTCTCCGGCATTTAAAAAGAATGACTTGAGAGAATGAGGACACAGGAAACCTGTTTTTAAAACTAAAATTTACGGGCTTACATTTGAATTTCACTTGTCAGCTTACAATGTCTTCAGTACCTGTTACAGATTGCCCTTTGCTAAGCTTCGTACTGCAGGGTTCAGTACTTACTTAATGAAAAGATTTTAAGGACACATTTATATTTTATTGCTATTAAGATAAATAAAGGGGTTTGAGGAACAGCAGAGCAGTAAGAATGCTTGCCTAGCAAGTGCAAGGCCCTGAGTTTGATTCCTCAGCACCGAGTAATAGCAGAGCATAGTGGCACACACCTGTAATTCTAGCACTTGAGAGGCTGAGGAAGGACGATTGCTGTGTGTTCAAGGTCAGCTCAGGACCAGTCTGGACTGCAAAGTAAAACCCTGTCTCAATAAATGAATAAATAAATAAATAAATAAATAAATAAAGCACCCTCCTCAATCGTTACAATGCCTTGTAAATATTAAAGATATTTAATTCAACACAAAAATTCCTGTTAGGAGAATATTTTTTTCTGCTAAAACTGAACATAGCTGAATTTTCAAAATTTAATAGTGTAGATTTTTTTTTCTGAGAAAAGTCATGGCTCAAAGAAATGTTATTTTGCTGTCTCGGGACTCTCGTTTTGCTTCTGGGTCTCTGATTTTGAGAAGTCGCCGTTGCTTTTCTCTTTGTTGCACAGAGGTCAGGGGGAAAAAGAAAAAAAACGAGAAAGACAAGGAGAAAAAAGAGAGAAGCATAAAGGGAGAAGTGGCGGAAGAGAGGACAGAAGGAAGGAGAGAGTAGGCGGGAAGGCCCGAGAATGGGGGGAAGCCCAAGGAGAACAGGGAGCGCGGCCTGGAGCCGCGGGGCATGCTGGGGCCACACCCGCCGCCTGGAGCCGCGGGGCATGCTGGGGCCACACCTGCGACTGAGAACAGGAGGATCCCGGCTCCCGTCCTCAGACAGCGCATCTCAGCTTCCAAAACCACACTGTTTCCAGAAGCCGTGTGACTCTGAGGGTCGGTCTGGCGCTGGATTTGTGGGGAAAGGAAGCTTTGCTTCTGTATTGCTCTTCAAATATAAGAGAGAATTCTGTTTCTGCCAACACAGATAAGAAAGCCCTCCAATTATTACAACGCCAGGTTTCTCTTTACAACTACCCAGGGTAATTAAAGCGAAGAGCTAAATATTATAGAGAAAATAAGACGGGAAACGTTGGCTGTGGGAAGTGGGCTGGTGCGGGCCGCGGGGTGGTGGTAGGCGCCACACTGTGCCCGCTCTGCCGCGGGCCTCCCACAGCAGGCGAGGGGGTTCTGCATTAGCGGCAGCCCCGGAGAACGCGTCGGCTGCTCAAATATTTTCCCCACCTGGTGATTTTTTCCTCAGCTTCTTCTACAACCAGGCAGATTTTGGCTGTGAACAGTCGACGATCGACAAAAAGCTTCCCAAATTGGAGAGTGCGCGTGCATGCGTGTGTGTGTGCCTGTGCGCGCGCGTGTGTTTATCTGTTGCATCTGACACGCCTAGTCCGTATTTTTCTGACCTTGGCTTAAAGGGCTGTGGCTAATTTGTGTGGTCTTTTTTAATTTAATTTTATTTATTTATTTTTCTACTGCTGTCTTGCTGTAACTTAAAATTCCAATTTTCCTTTAATGCCTACCTAAATATTTTCTTATCTTAGCCTTAAGGAAAATAACAAATTCTTGGCGGACGAAACAGTATAGTCTCTTACGGAGAAGGAAGACAGTCTTCACATTAGTACTTTGTCCTTTTGGTTAGTAGCAAGCACCTGTTGGCCTCCTGCGAACCCTGAGTGGCCACTGGTGCCTCGCGCTGTTGGCCCGCAGCACCTGAGCGAGCTGATGGGCATGCAGGTGGGTGGGTAACTGTGCCTGCCGCTGGCTCTCGTTCCTTGCACTCTGATGGGTGCCTTTGCCCCACGTGACCCTTGAGAAAATAGAATTACACAGTCACCCAAAGTTGTGCAAAACTACACACACGTGCTGAAATGAAAAACTGCCTAGGAGATTAAATGAAAGAAAAACTGATACAGGTGGCCTGTTGGATGGGACAGTTCCATGTTGGCGTTATCCACAGGGAAAAGACCGATGCAGGACATAAGGGAGTGATAATAGCTGTTCTGGAGGAATGCCGTTGGGAGCAAAGCAGAATTATTTAAGATGCCTTCACTGTAACAATGTGACTGCGTGGTGGTGCTGGGTGCACCTGGCTCCATAGGAGCCTTGTTCTTGCCATTTTTCTTTTGTAGGATTGCAAAGGAATGCATAAAACATATTTATAAAGGCATCCTTTAGAATTGAAGAGTGCAGAACTGCTTAGGGGGTAAGAAGGAAGTCACAGACTTAATTAGTTTACCTTACACAATCAACAGCAGAACAAGGGCCCATTGCTTCTGATTCTGTTTCTTAAGTAGAAAAATAGACTTCCCAGAGGTACTTGCAGACTTTTAGTGGGACACAGAGCCACTGCTGTTTATTTTTATTTTACCATGATGGGCAGGAGATGTGGAGAGGTGGGAAATGGGTGGGTGGGTTTGTACTACACTACCCAGGTTATAAAATCTCAGAACAAGATAAGAACAACAGGTTCTTTAGAAAGCACCATAGAAGCATTTGCATTTAAGAACAGAAACTGTAGCGGGGACAATGAGGCCATGATGATGAAGGATAATCGTGGTGACCCTACAGGAAGGTTGAGAGGGAGGGAACTTTATTGTACTCTTATTCACACTAAACAAATCAGATTTGTTCATTGGAAAAGACATAGTGAATTTAAAAAATTACTCCAATAACTACATATTTTGTTAACAATCAAAGAACATTTTCTAGTCCAGATTACAGTTTGGAATTTTGTGCACCTACATTAGGAGGCATCACTCATTGTCACTTCAAGTTGCATACCTTGCGCACTTTAGGAAGCAGAACTTTTGTTTCCCTGTTATGCTTGGCTCCCTAGATCCCGTTTCCTATATTACTAGGTCTCCAGAGACACAAGAAATCCTGGATCTTAGTAGAGAAGGTGTTTTGAGTAACTTGTTTTAGAAGTTCCCTGCAGTGGTCACAGCTCTTGGTTGTCTAGGATTGGCGGTGGGAGGTCTGGCAAGGTCTCTGGCCCCCAGTGGAGAGCAGCTGAGGGCATTCTGTTTTGTGTCTTCAAGATTTTTGATAAAACCCAGCTCTTCTCAGGCTGCATAGAGCTGTCTTAGCACCTGATTCTCCTCCATCACCCCTTTATTCTTTCACTAATGATTGCAAGTAGAAGTGTTCTGCAATACCTACCAATTGAAATTCACATGGCTGACTACTCCATTACAAACAGGAAATGCATTTCTGAGCATTAACAATTCCCAACGTGCGACATGTGGTTGATGATATTATTGCTTTAACGTATCTTTTTCCTGTATAACTAACTTTATAGAAGCACACTTTGTTTATGCATTTGCTGTTTTGTAAATGCCTCCAAGGTAGACAGGAACCCAAAGACAAGAGTGGAATACTAAATAGGTCAAATTAAATGTATCATTAGTAGATTATGTGTTTCTATTAATATATTTCTTATATACAGATTTTTAAACTTTTGCTTGCTCATATGCTAAATTTCCAAAGTTGCCTGTCATTTTGAGAAGCATATCGCAAATATCCCAAACCAAAGCAGATCTAAACAGCCCACACAAGTGGTCATGGAATTGTGCGTAAGACACCTAAAAGGAACCTTCCCTATGGTCTTAGTCCCACGTGAGATCCCAAGATCAGGAAAAGAACAGAAGCTATGTATTCCACATTTTTTTCTCATTCCAAGATCACTTATCTTCTATATATTCAAATAACCTCATTACTTTTTTCTATGGGGAATATTTTGTATATTTTTATTTTTAACATCCACAATATTGAAATCAACATTTTTAGCATAAGCTATCATAAGACTTCCATCCACTCTGCAGCAAGTAGTATAAGTCATATTCATTTTAGCATAAAAGATATTCTATTCTTATGGATTTCTGGCTTTCTGGTAAATTCAGGCCTGGGTCAGAATTATCTGCTCATGTTCCTGTCAATTTTGTAATATTTTGCAAACATTCTTTTCTTTGATGGTCACTCTAGTTTATATCAAAAACTTGCACACTGTTCCAAAACAGTGGGGACTTGGATTATTTTTCTGAAAATAACCAAATGACTGTTAAACTGGTGTAGTCATCCACACTGGGATGCAAAGTGCCAACCCTATTGCTGTCCTGTGAGACTGGGAAGCAGGCATTGTGAGCACTAGCCCATTGCTGACTCTGTTGCTACCTGTAAGGGGGTTAAAGTTAATTTAAAGTTCTTTAGTCCAGGAGATTTCACTGGAAAGAACCGGACAGGGTGTGAATAGGTGAAAACAGGAATAATAACAGAGTCTTAAAAATTAATAAGGAAAACGTTACCTATTTGACAAGAAATACAGATATGTAGACAATTCACAAATGCAGAAACACAAATGGTTAACAAATTTATTTGTTTTTTTGCTGCCAATAGAAGCAATGCAAATTAAAGGAAAAATAAGACATAATTTTGAAGAGTTCTATTTTTCAGTGCTGGTGATGGAATCCGGGTCTTCTAAGAGTGCTATGTCCTAATCTACTGCTTTAGTTTTGATTTTGACTTGAGGTATTGCTGAATTGCTAAATGGCTGAGGCTTGGTTTGGACTTACAACCCCACACTCACAGAATGCTGGGATTACAGGCCTGCGCCACCAGGACTGACCAGTTTTGAACTTTTAAGGTTGACAAAAAGAATGAAAAAACTAAAAATGACAAGATTAAGCATTGGCCAAGATATGAAGAAAACTGATAACTCCGCTAAGATCAACGGGCACAACCAGTTGGGTAGCAAGTTGAACGTCATCACTAGAGCAGTGCCACTGGATACCTCCTGGGCTGTACTGCCAGCTGCAGTGCCAAAGTCACATGCAGTCATTTACATTTCAGTTAAATTAGCATTCAGTTAAATGAAAAGTTCAGGTCCTCCTCACCCTGAGTGCATTTCAAGTGCTGTCGGGCCACAGCACGAGCACCTCCATCAGTGTAGAAGTGACGGGATGGTGCCAACCGTCTGGAGAGACATGCAAGAGTTGTTCATGGTAGCATCATCTACAGTGGTAGATTCTATGCCAGTTAGAGGTAAAGTGGAAAGGTGAAAGTTTATGCCTTCAAACAACTGATTGTTGTTGTTGTTGTTGCATTGGGGATTGAGGCCAGGGCTTCACACTGCATTCCAAGCCCAGTTTTTAGTTTTGATTTTGAGACAGAGTCTTGCCAAGCTGCCATGTTGCCCAGGCTGGGCTCCAACTTGTGATCCTCCGACCTCAGCCCCCAGCGTGTTGGAATTACAGGCCTGCATCACCGGGCCTGGCTTCCTGCCACTTCCTGACTCAGGAATATTTTCAGCGTATGATTGGCTTACTGAGCCACAACCCTACCATGACTCACAGAGCAGCTGTATCTTGTAAAATAAGCTCTCAATTATATCTACGAAAAGAAGATTAACAAAGAATTTTCTGAATTATTTTCAAGCACTGAAATTCATTTGTTGTGTTTTGCTCAGACTAAAAATAAAGTGTGTTCATGACATGTAGAACTGAGAACTGGCAATGATGTGGAAATGTGGCCAGTGATGGAGAGAATGAAAGCTGAGTTATATAGACTTAAAATCACGGGATCAAAGCTTGACTGGGGTTCTTCTGAATTTGTTTTGTTTTTGTACAGTATATGGCCTAAAAATGATTGATTAACCAAACTATGAAGGATTTAGGCTACATTTTGTAATAAGTATGCATATTCATTATTTTGTGTGTAATTTTACTCTTTTGTACTAGATTTTACAAGATTTTAAAAAAATACCGGTTCTTTTTGTTTTTAGTTTTGGTCTTGGGGTACTGGGTATTGAGCCCAGGGCCTTTGCATGGAGTTACATCCCTAGTCACTTGCTTTTTATTTTGAAACAGGGTCTCTGTAAGTTGCCCAAGTTGAGCCTGAACTTGCATCCTTCCTGCCTCTGCCTCTCAGAGCACTGGGTTATAGGTGTGTGCCCCTCGTGTCTGGCACCTTGTTTCTTTATTGATCTCTTTTTACTCATACTTTGCTGGATAATTATAAAATATTGTTTTTGAATCAGTTGTATTGAATTATGCTTATATTACATTCAGCTTTTACTGTACAGTTTGTATGACTTGTGATAAATACATTACCCTTATAATGAACATCACATTTCTATTTATGATCTTTGATTTTTCCCCATTTTCTTGATATGTGTAAGTGTAAAATTTGAAGTTTACCATGAAGTTGAGCCTTTTGTGCACCTACGTATCTTGTCAATGTGACAAGTACTTTCTCACTTTCCTTTTGTCCCACCCCTTACCCACCCTTCCCTCCCTCCCCACCCTACCCCTCCCCCGTTTCACTTTGTTTTTCATTTTAAGTTCCATGATATAGTTGTGATCTGAACATCATGCTTAGTGAAGTGAGTCAAAAGCAGAAGGTGAAACATTGAATGGTCTCTCTGATCTTTGATTTTGACCCTTAATCCATGCCATGTACAAAAATTAGTTTATAGCAAAAAAAAAGATAAAAGGTGAAACATGAAAATATGTAGAAGAAAGCGGAAAAGAAAATCACTGTGCCCTTGTACCATGCAGAGCTTTTCCAGGAGGAAATAGCAAGTATTAGGGAAGCATTGAATTTCATCAAGTTAAAGAAGTTTTGCTCTTAAAAATTCACCAAACAAAGAAGAAGGTCATAGGATTAAAAAAAATATTTGGAAGGGTTTTCCTCACACATGCATCTGACAAAGAGATTTTATCAAGAATATAGAAAGAGCTCTTACAACTCAATAATAAAACCAGCAGCGTCTATAAGCCTGAGTAGACTATTCAAAAGACACTGAAAAGACCCACAAATCCCATGAACACACACACACACACACACACACCAATGCTCAGCAGCCTTAGTTATTGGAGGACCGAGTATTAAATCTATAATGAGATATGCATGTTCATGCTTCCTTTAGAGTGGTTAAAGTCAGACAGATTGATGATTTTAGTTTGGGAGATGTAGAGTAACCAAGACTTGTGCATGGTTGGTAGACATGCAAAATTGTGTAGCAACTTTGGAAAATTTTGCGGTTTTGTGTGAAGTTAAATACACTTTCAACTGGCGACACTACAATTTTTCCTGTAGGTATTGGACAGAGAAGAGAACCTATGTTTATACAAAAGCCTCCACACAACTATTCATAATAACTTTATTGGCATTAGTCAGAAACTGGAAACAGTAGTGTCACTATTGTGATGGGTAAGCTTAATTGCCAGCCTGACTGTATCAGGAGACTCCTGGAAAGATGCTCAGATCACGGGGACACTGTGCTCCTTAGTGGCTCCGTCCACCGAAGTTCATAGCTGACTGCACTCTCAGGAGTCTGTTCGGAGGTGGCCATGGTGGGCATGGCCGCGGGAGGTGTGTCTCTGAGTGACACCCTGATCCTCCTCTCTGCTTCCTGGCTACCGTGCAGTGAGCACCTCTGCTCGCCCCCCCGCCCCCCCCACCCCACCCCACCCCACCCCACGTCATTCCTCCGCGAGGTTCCAGACTTGGAGCCTGCCAGCCACAGACTGAACCCTCGGAGATCGTGAGTCAAGTTACTGCCTTGACCTTGTGGGTGTCTGGTGTTATGTCTTAGCAGCGGGGAACTGACGAGAGAACTACCAAGTACAAGGTATTCAATAAAAACCTACCACATACTGCCGTGTCCTTTTCCTACATCTCTTACTACTCTGTGGCCATAAAATCTGATGATCCAAAGCGATCCAACTGCTTGCTATTTTATTTCATGTAAGGAGTGCATCATTTTTATCAGACAGGAAGGAAGCTGGGCACAGGCAGAAATAGGCATGTATTTAAAAACTTTGCCATTCCTCAGAGTCTTGCATATATTTATTCAACATATACTCAAATTTTCAAGATAATTTTATGTGAATTCATGTTACTGGAGTTAAATATTGGCTAGTATCTGGATATTAAGTTTTAATCTACAATGATCCCATAGAAGAAGCTCAAGGTACTCTCCATTAGATGGCAAAAATATGAATAAGAATTCTTCAGTAATATAATAATACTAACATTACCCAACTAATAACAACAAGAGTATTTATTGTATTGATAAGACTTACAGATAAGTGTCAGTAGATGACTTAATAATTTGTTGGATAATATGAGTTTTTGGAAAGTTGTCTTGTTCAGCAATTATTTTATGTTCTCATGTCTTAAAGTCTATTGTATTAAACTAATCTTACTTGAATTGTTACAGGTGCCTTTAAAATTTACTTATGTGAAATGCTTCTATTTTTGTGCCATTCTGTAATTTTCCTCTTCACCTTCATGCCCCACAAGAAAAAAAATCAACAAAATAAGCCCAGAAAACGAGCAGGCATGGGATATCCTTGGATTCCTTCTCCCATAAAAAATGGTCACCAAGTCATTGTTTTCTGTTTCAGAATTTCTCACAAAGATTCTTTCATTGTGTAACACTGTTGCTTCATGGAACCGGAGACAAAAAACAACTTTCAATGCTTGATTATAGCTTCTCCAAATGTACAGTATAATTATCGTTGAACGAGTGGATGTATTTCCAGTCTCCATTTCATACCTAAACTTCCTCCCGCTTTTAACTTTAGGAATGTTAGTTGCATTTTCACAACAAAGGTGAATTTTCTGGGAAACAGTGAAATGAACAGGAGATGTGACATGATCACTGAAGTATGTGGGGCGATTTCACATGTGTTGTACTTATTTAGGTTTAAAATTTCAATGTCTAATCTGTATCTTGGTCCCGGAGAGAGGCAGTCTCTCGTCCATGGCATGTCAGCAGCTCCCCTGTACCCCAGTTTTTGTTCTGTATTGGCATGTTTTTGATCTTCATTGTCACATATTTGCTTGCATTTTTTTTTTTTTTTTGGAGACAGGGTCTCCCTCTGTAATGAGGCTAATCCTGAACTCACTATACAGTCCAGGCTGGCTGTGGACTCATAGCAATCCTCCTGTCTTAGCCTCCCGACTGCTGGGATTACAGGTGTGTGCCACCACATTCAACTCATTCTTACGTGGTGCTGGAGAATCCAACCCAGGGCTTCGAGGATGCTAGGCAGGTGCTCTCATTGCTGAGATCTACCCCCACCCTATTCACTTGTCTTTTTATTTTTTTTAGTTCAGGTCTTTCTTTTTTGGAAAAGTAGCTCTTTGTAGCAGGAGTTATTTGTATTTTAGTACACTGTTCACATTCAGAATATGAATGTTCCATGAGCAAATGGATAAAAAGCAAATCATTCCAGCCTTTCAAAAAAAAAAAATTAGGACAGGTTCAATTTGAAGTATTTGATAATGGCTTTGAAGGAGAAACCTATTGACCACTGGAGGGCCAAGTATTTTGCCCATCTTTTCTTTCTTAAAGTTTCTTTTGCACAAACCTAAAAATTAAAGAACGTTTTTGGGATCCAGCTGCTGAGGGCAGATCTTTCCATAGTTACTTTCTTTCATGTTAAATGCTGTATATTTTGTTTGTGTGTCTAGTTTCTGGCCAGTTGTTGATGTTATTCAGGGAAAATGTTCTTAACAAAGCTTTGGTTCAGCGTGAGTGTTTGTTCCAAATACGCTTTGATAAAATTGTCCTGCCTGTCCCAGGATAATTTAAGCTCTTTGACAGCTGTAAATTGGTCTGTGGTATTCACTGCTGTATTTTAGCTCTTTTTACAGTTTTGCCATATAGTAGGTATTCAGTGTTGAATTAATACGCAGTTATTAAATTTGTTTTTAATGATCGAAATCAAGGACAACAGTTCTCCTGAGTGCTAGTGAAACAGAGGTCATGACACATAGGCAGAACAGTGTGACATACTGAGATAATTTTCAGAGCACAAGCTCTAGACAGGCAAAATAAAAGTTGTACTGTATATAATTCTCAAGGTCCAAAAGAACTAGGAGGTGAAAACCCCAAGTTAGTAAGACATCAAAGTTAGTTTGATACCTGTAGTCATAGTAGGTGACGGTCAAACTTTCAAGAGATACAAAATGTCTGGTTAGGAGCCAGCAACTAGAGATAAACATACGAACTTGACTCTGAAAAATATCTGTTTTAGCTAAAAAGTTGACATCTGTTACATGCCACGATCATGGGTATTTTATCCGACAGTCTTTGATAGACAAAAATAGGAATCTGGGCAAGAGTAGGTTAAAAATAATTCTTAAAGTTACTGAACAGCAATTGCATTTTTGTAAAGATGATTCCACAGTTACTGGGGCAGATCAAATAAGGCAGACACCATTGAGTTGTTTTTGACTTAGATTTGTATTCATGAATACCACTTATGCTTCATTAAAATACTTTCTCAGAGTGAATATGCATTAAGAGTGAGTGTGAAAACAATTAGAAGTGGACGTGGTGTAGCGGTGGGCTGTAATCCCAGTCCTCTGGAAGGCTGAGTAAGGCAGGAGGATTGCAAGTTCAAGCCCAGCTTTGGCAACTTAGTAAGACTCTGCCTCAAAATAAAAACACAAAAAGGCTATGGTTAGCGTAGAGCAAAGGCTCTGAGCCAAATCCCCAGTGCCACTGCCCTAGTTACTTTGTTGTCATTGTGATGGAAAACCCGATTTGCACAAACTGGAGGATAAAAAGTTTATTTTATCTCAGAGTTTCAGAAGGTCACAATCCATTCAGGCGTGGCTGGAACCCTTGGAAGCACATGGCCGAGGTGGCTCCTCACGGCACTGCACGCAGGGAGCCCCGAGGGGATCACTGTCGGTGTCTCGGATCCTTACGGTAGCTACTGTTCCCTAGCGACACTCATCTACACAGTTCCATAAGCCCTATGGTGTTTGCATTGGAAAACAGAAAGGTATAAATGCGTTAGGAACATGTTCCCTCCTAACTGGAGTAGCATGGGGAGTGTCCTCCTTTCTCCACCTCTCCACCCTTTCTGGTTGGAATTTTAGTTCTAACGCAAATCAGAAATCTGGATTCCCTCAACTCCTGCACCGTCTTTGCCTGCCCCCACCCCCTCTGCTATCCAGCCTTACTGGTCCAATGCTTCCTTAGGGCTTTGTCGGCTTTCTTGCCTTTGGCCTGCTGGGCCTCGTTGTCTCTCACTGCCGGGGCCCCTCCTGTCCTCACCTGCTCTCCCGCCCGATGAGCAACCTCAGAGGCAAGCCAGGGCCTCTCAGCCCACATCACCCTCCCCACTGCCCACAGGGTGCAGTTCGTGTTCTTTGGCTTTGGTGTTGATCCCTGTACTAGCTAGGTTTCACGGACAGGAGGAATTGACAGAAATTACAAAGCGGATTTATTCGGAAGGCCTACAGGTCTGAGGAGAGAGGTCGTTTAAAATGGCCACTGGCACATGCAAGAGCGGGAAGGCCCAGTGGCTGCTCAGACGTGAGGTAGAGCAACGCCTGTTCAAGACTGCAGGACAGTGACACAAGTCTGCTGCAGACTGTGGTTATTCAAAGGGCAATCGTGGAGACTGAGTGAATCTGTGATGGAGATTGGCAGCACGTGGCTAGGAGCAAGTTGATGTCTGTAGACAATCACAAAGGCCAGAGCCTTCCCAGGAAGTGGTGAGGTGATTTTTCTTCTTCCTTCCTTTTTATTTAGTTCAAGCTGCCAGTTGGGCTGCTCACATCTGGAGTGGGTGTTGTTCCCTCATTTGCTGGCCCACAAGTCACTCACATGCACCTGTAAGCTCTACCCTCAGTCTTCCCTAGTTTCTTTAAGTTGACAGAATCCCTTCACCATCATGATCCACCCCCTGTCAACTTGACAACCAGACATGTCTCCTTTTACTTTCCAAACGCAATAGTCAAATTCTAATTACATCTAACATAGCACAACTATACTGCACACAAATGGAAATGTGATAAATTCCTCCCCACCGTAGAGAGTTCCCCTTTGGAAGACTCTTATTCTCGTGACATTCAATTACTTAAACATTAGAAGGTAACTTAAAAATTCCAACATTAAAGCAATTAATAATATATATATATATATATACATGTGCAAGCTAATGAGATCATATGAAAGAAATTCTAATTCAGTCCTTGCCTCTGCCACGTCTCCCTACCCTGGTCTTTCATCTTTGGAGCCAGCCGACAGGGACGGAAACCATGAGCACAAACATACTTCTTCTCCTGAAGTTAAAGGCATTTTCTCCCGGAAATGAGAAAGTGTCCAACATTTCTCATCTTTCTTCTTAGTATCTGTCTTGGGGAAGCTGTCACTGATTACTAACTACTTAGAGAAAAGCAAGGAAGGCTTGATTTGCCTTCCTGCCCCTGCACATTCATAACCATAAGAGGCTTTTGTAAATGATCCACTGTGCCTGAGCACTTTCCAGCACGATGGTGCCAGGTACAAGGGATTACCCACTACAGTCACGGTTACTGAACCCTTGTCAATCCATTAAATCTTCTGCATGTTCAAATTAAGATATTCAACATTAAGGAAGACTATTCACTTAAAAAGTGTAACTATAAGTTTGAGGCCAGCCTGGGCAATTGTATAAGACCATTTTTCAAAACAATATCATAAAAATTGTGAAAGCTCAGTTATAAAGTACTTGTTTAAAAAAAGAAGCATAAATATTGCACTTTAAGTTAGATGAAAGTGAGAGATGCACATTTTAATTAATCTCTACATATTTCTAGATAATAAATTATAAGTCATTATCATTTGTTTAAAGTTTTAACAGCTCTGACTTAATATATAAATGTGTATCAATCTGTTATTATAAATTCTGAAGATTGCATAGTCATTCTTCACAAATTATTTTGAAATTAAACATTCACCCATGCAGATTGTAAATCTAGGTGAAACAAATCAGAAAACAGGAAAACATTTACATTTTTAAAAATTCCCTAAAATATAACTAACATATTTTAATTTTTCAATATTTGTTTCTATGATTTTCATATATTTTTACCCAGAGTAAGAATATATATGTTGCTTACTCTTTCCTCATTAAGACTACTGTATACCGTTTTGTAATCAATTCATATTAGTGACAAAAGACATAGCTTGTGAAGTGAAGTGGGCAAACTGGAAGTTTTAGTAGAAATAAACACATTTCCAGAACTTTGAAATGTTGTAGATGGAAATTTCTAAACTTTTCAAGTACACGAGTCTTTTCCAATTAAAAAATTTAAGCAGGATAATTTTAGTGTGTGATTGTTGGATGTAAATATAAAGCCATCCATACGTTTGGTATTCCATCCAAAAACATTTAAAATATATTTTCAAAATGTTTACTCTTTTAGTCCCCAAATAGTAATCTTTTATTGTACTTGGCAATAATTTTCAATGGGCTTTCTTCCGTATGTTTGGAAATCCTTCTGCATTCCAATGTCTCTAAAATCAGTAGTGTACAAGATTTTTGGGGGGATGGGGGATGCTTTGCAATCAAATTCTCTACTTGCTGGGCTCTGTCTAATACATATAGGTTACTAAGTTTAGGTTACCCAGTAGGCTTCACACTGGTACATAAGCTAGCAAACTTTGCTTATTTGGAAACTTTTGAAGTCTTGCTGACATATAAGTTCACTGTTATTCTGTCCTCTGCATTTCAGTTCTCAGGTCCTTAATCAACCATCAAGATTTCTCTTATTATTCCACAGTTAAATTGAAAATATCATGAATCATGTTTTTTTTTAAACAACTTTACTCACAATCATGACAAGTTTGTAGTTGTCAATGAATAACCGGTCTCCAAGTTCCAGGTTTTAAATACAATGGTCATTTCAACTCATAGCACTTAAGGCATCTGTATGAGTTTTTTTTCTGAAAAGATCAAGGAATAATTCTTATTTTTTTGAAGAATATCTTAGAGTTCAAGGATAGCTGAGCTACAAACACATATGTGGGAGTCATCAGTATCTGGTTGAAACCTTTGATGGGTAAAGCTGACAAAGGTCAAAAGGTAGAAAACGAGTAAAGTCTTGAGATATCTTGGGAGGATTTTAACACTTAAGGAGTGAGCAGAGCAAGAGAGGTTGGCAGAGAAAAGTTACAGTGAGAGTGTCAGGGAGAGGATTAGGAGAGAATGCTACTGCAGTAGCTGGTGAGAAAGTGAGCTTACTGTAAAAAAAGGTAATTGCAATACACATTGAAAATCAGCCTTTGGTGATTGTGTTTGCTTGCTGATGGAAGTTTCTGTCCATTTTCGTTTGCCTGAAAAGATCTTAATTTTGTCTTCTTTAGCCATCTTTTTTGTAGAGTGCAAAGTTTGGGGTCAGCATCTACCTTCTTTCAGCCCGCGTCTTAGTCACTCTCATTGGTGGAACACGGTGACTGACACCCACAGGGTAGGGAGGAAAGACTTACTTACTTTACCTCAGTTTCAGAGAGTGTTCATTCATGAGCAGCTGGCGATGGAGGAAAAGCATAGCTGAGGGCCACTGGAGAAGAGCAGGTCACGTTGCATGGCAAGCAGGAAACAGAGTGAGAAAAGCCAGATTTTAAGAATACATACCCTTCTATGCTTCACCCCGCCCTTCCAACCACACCCTGACTCCTAACAGCATGTGAAACCACCAGTGGGTTAATCTACTTCATCAAATTGATCTTTATGAAACAATTACTTCTGAAATACATAAGGCTTTCACGGGATATTTCTGATCAGATCCAGAGTGTAACAGCATGTTCAAACTAGCATTCCATCGTTGACTGGCTTCCATCAACTTTGTTAGAAAGTCAACATAGAATACAGTAGATACTTCAGCTCTGACTATTTGGTTATCTCCAACGCTTTTGAGCAGATGTTATTATGAAAGTTCTGTACAGTGTTATGGGCTTTCTTGAGAAGAAAATTGGTTGTCTAAGTAAGGTGTCTCAAGATAACTGGGAGTCTTGGTGAGAATTTTTAAGACTGTATTTTTGATATCATCATTGACCAGCATTTAAAAATATTCCCTTCACCAAAGTAACTGCATGTGTAGGGATTAAAAGAGGATCCCAGTGTATGTGTTTCTGTACTTCCATGTGGTTTCAGTGGAAATTATATACATGGCAGAGAAGAGCTGTTGTCAAAAATTATTAGTTATCATATAAGAAATAGTGTATTGAGAGTACGAAAATCTTAAGGATATCCTAAAGACATCTCAGTTTCTCCATGAGAAAAAATATCATAAGTAAATATGTTTTATCTGCAATAAAACCATGATTTGAAATAAAATGAGTAGCTATACAGCATTGTTTTTAATAAGTTAAAAAGAAAGGGTAAGAAATTTGTCAGGGATGTTGGGAGTATTCTCCTTGAACATGTAAGAGTCCCTAATATTTCATCCAGGGAAGAAAAGCAATGTTCACAAACCATGTGACTTTGAAATAAACAAGGGTTACACTCAATCCAGTTTGTTGGTTTTTAAAATAATTTTATGGTCCGCTTATATCTGAGAATGATAAAAATCCATCACAGTTCAAAATTTGATGTAAATATAGATAAATTGGCAATTAAAAGTCAAGATTTAACTTAAAGAAGGAGAAAAATATAGAGGGAAGAAAGATTGAGTGGGCTGGAGGAATGGCTCTGTGCTTAAAGCACTTGCCTAGCAAGCACTTAGTACCCTATTTCGATTCCTCAGCAGCACATAAGCTGGGTGTGGTAGTGCACCCCTGCAATCCCAGCACTCGGGAGGCTGAGACAGGAGGATTGCCTTGACTCCAAGGCCAGCCTGGGCTTCGAAGTGAGTTCAGGACCAGCCTGGATCACAGAGTGAGACCCTGTCTCAAAAAAAAAAAAAAAAAAGATTGCAGCTTTATCTTCTAATCTTACACAGTAAGGAGGCAAATGACCCTGGAATTTAAAAAAATGAATGCATCATTAAATTTTTCCAGTCAACTGACAAAAACTTAGAGAAAATCTGTCCAGTACATATCTGCAAAACAAGAGAAAGAGGGATACAGATATTGGGGGTATGTTCCATTTCATGTAAGGAATTCAGTAGATATTATAGGAAGTTAATTAAACAAGATGATATCATACCATGTTGCTTAGAGCCACAAAGTAGTCACTGAGGAATCAGAAACAATAACAAGGAGAGATTTTGTCTGAGAGTTCGGATTCAAGGATGAAGGGAAAGTTAACAAAATTTTGCTTCTCCACATAAAATCTGATTAGTTTACTTGGGCACAAGTCATTTTAATAACAATTTAAAGACATTTGTAGAAGTAGCATCTGAAGACATCACAGATTTCTGATGTGATAATGTCAAAAAAAATCAAGCTACAGACTTTTTCATTTTAAAAATAAACTTGGAATTGAGGCAAAGAGGATGAAGGGGAACTAAAGTGACAAAAATTGCTTTTGCACATATAAAGGACAGAATGTTTTGATCCCTGAGAGAAGGCCTATGCTAAGGGCACACAAGAATCCAACGCAGCGGATAAGAGATGGGTAGAAAGGCTACACCTGGTGTGATAACCAAGATTTCAGTCCTCTTCCTTAAGTTGTAAGACTTTGTATCTTCAAGTAACATTTGGTAGAGTTAAAGTTACAAAAAACCCCGCTGGTTATATATTGAATGCTATTTTCCCGACATTTCCCCTTTTATTAAATTCACCTTCAAATTAGCCAAACACTTCTTATTTTAGAAACTATTACTTTTGAACCATTCGCAACTCTGATGATAACTATTCCTGGCAGAGTGACACCGACGCTTGCATAAGTGGCTGCAGCAGTACGAACTTGGTTGGATCTTACTTGTCTCCTCGTCTCAATAATGTTTTTCGTCTTTGTCCTGAAATTAGTTAGCTCCTGCGTACATCAGCCAACCGAATGATCTTCTCTGCCTGGTGTAGCAGTGGCATTATCACTGTCTAGGCGACCCCCGGGGTGACTGTCACAAGTGGTGCTCTCACACACTGATCCCTTAATTTCCAGTCCCTTCCCATTTCACAGAAGGAGTTTTAAATATTTTTCACATCACAAAGCAGAACATAGGACTACAAACAGGAATTTAACTGTAATGTTAACAGATTGTTTCTGTGACACTCAATTTTTGCTTTTGGTTTTATGAATTTTTTTAAACGCCAATTGGAAATTGTTTTAGTCCATTTTCTACAAAAGTAAAGAAAGTCTACATAATTTTCTAGTTTTCCAAAATAACATTTCACTCCTAAGGTAAAAGAATTAAACTCACGAGTTACTTTTTGCTTTTATTTGTTAATTTATTTAAAAGTTTACCACTAGGATATAGTATACAGCTTATAAATCACTTTTACGTATCATTTCATTGTGTTACCAGCTCTTGTCTTTGAATTCATTTCAAGCAAGTTTTAGCCAGAGTTTAAATTATTTTCAAACTTTTTCGCTCCCCTGGTTTGCTGTCTGTTGATGAGAAGCAGGAGACTCATTTCTTACAGATTTCACTCTCCCTCATTAGCTCCACAGATTTCTCTTGGCCTCCAGAAAGGTGTGGAAGTTTGGAAAGATGTGTTTTTTTTTTTTTTTTAAATGCAGATCTGTACTCTGATGCATCGGAAATAATGTACTTCATCTCCGTTACCATTTGCCTTGTAATTGTAATATTTATTTTTTTTACCGTCATTGGAATGAGTTGGTTTATGAGCAATCTTTGTTTCCTGTATTGAATTTTGATACAGCAATTTCAACTGATTAGAAGTATCGGTGTTTTTTTTCTTTTTTGGGTGGGTATTGGTCTCTGTAAACCATCTGTTGCCAACTGATTTTGCCCTTCCTACAACCCCGTGTCCATCTGAGCGCTCAGTGCTCCCTGTCGGAGCTTCCGCTGTCCTTGTCCTTCGCCCCTGTTGTCCCGTCCACACTCGCCGCTGCGGGCCTCACCACGCTACTCCTGCCTCTGACCTCCTGCCCACCGCGTAGCCGGATCCCGCTTCCGTATTGAATCATGTTGGCTCCCGTCCAGGCGTGGGGTACCGTGTCTCCTTGTCACCTACTGCTACGTCTCCACATTTCTCCAACATTCTTTCTGTTCTTCTTTTTTTTTTTACCTCTGGCCCTTTCATGTTGACTGCCTAGTTAACAAAATTTTGCCTCCACTCAATGAGTAACCGTCTCCACTTCTGCACTTTGAGTTCATCCCTTTCCCCACATCACTTCTCCCTTAGACATTTTGTAGCTGACGTCTGTGAAAGTACACTGGGTACGTTCTTCCAACGTCAGCCACAATGTCTGAAAAAAGATCTGTAGCTCACTGAGAAGGTTCAGGAAGCCCACAAAGACTTGTTTCCTTCTGCTTTCTGCCTCTAGGACGTGAGGTGAGCACGCTGCTTCATCCTAGCCTGAGTGACAGACTTGATACACCCGTTGCTTGGTTCATTTTAAATAGATATTCTACTTAATACCAAGCTTGAGAAACTCCTGCCAAGTCTAATAGGCGTACATGCTTTCAGGTAAATAGAGCTCATAACTTTACAGCCCAGAACAGCAGGGGTTGAGTCAACTAAATTTTTTATTATAGTCATTTAGAAATTCATTTAAATATTGCTCATCAGCATCCATTGATCTCGCCATTTTTCATACAGGCGGAGAGGCGGGTGAGCGTGCAGCCTGAACACGCTTGAGTCGATCAGATTGTTTATGCAGAATTTCCCGGTACAATGTGATGATTTCATTTTACGGTTTGTTTTAGACTGCGGCAGCACAGAGGTAAATTTCACTTCAGCCTAGATGGATGCGTCTTGTTTAGGGCTCGTTATTTGGTGTTGATTGCTGTAATGAATTTCTCCCTTATTGATCCACGACTTAATCCTTTCAAAGTCAATATGTTTATGGACATATAATACCCATACATGCTTCTGTTGTTTCTGGCTCACTACATTCTCACAGAAAAAAAGTGATGTTGCAGCTTAATGGCTGAAAATCATTGCTTCCAACTGGGAATGCAGGGGATGAAGTAGATACCAGAATTAAGCTTAATCTGGCCTGTTTACACTTTATGATATTAGTTTGGTTTATGTTATGGGTACCTGAATGATCCCTCAAACCTCATGCGTTTGGAAAGAATTCGAGCAAGAAGGTTAATCTGTTGATTTCCTATGTGGGGCAGAGGTAGGGGCCTGGTCAGAAGGGGTGGGTCAATGGAACGTGACTTGGAAATTTTCCCAGAGCTGGAGCTGGGGAAAGTGGACCTAACTTTACCACCTGAACCCACCCCAGGTCACCAGGCATTAGATTCTCATAAGGAATACACAACCTAGATCCCTAACATGCACTGTTCACAGTGGGACTTGTGCCCCCATGAGATTCTAGTGCACCCCATGACAGAGGTGGGGCTCATATGGTCGTGTGAGTGATGGTTGGTGGCTGTAAATACCTATGAAGCTTTGCACACAGTCTCTCTGCTCACCTCTGACTGTGTGGCCTGGTTTTTAGCATATGTATTATCTAGTGTATAAAGAAAATGTTATACAAGAGAACTAATTGAGATAATGTGGAAAATTCTTAATACTTTTTGAAAAATGCAAAATGAAAATAGAAAAGAGATATCGAGGCCACATGGTATTTGATTCTAGGTAAAGGAGTTAGATAATATTTAAAAATTACCCTGCAACTCTTTTGGAGACATTCAAATAATACATTGATACCCTTACAAAAGATCCTTATGTTGTACAAGTGATCCCATTACGTTCTTCTAGATTTATTGTGGTTGGGATTTCCTAGCCTGGATTTACCACGTGACCAAATTTTTCTTTGGCTAGGAATAAGTAGAGTTTTTTTAGCAGCAGGAGCTCAAAAGTTGGTCCTGGGTTTCTGCAAGTTTTCTGTGGGGACATACCAGGAATGCTCAACCAGAGGTCCACTGTTCATTTTTTGCCCTTGATTTAAATGTAATAATAAAATATCTTAAAAGAGAAATTTATTACATATGTAACTCTACATATATATTAACTCTACTATATATTTTATATATTGCCTAAGAGAAGTCTCTTCATTCAAAGAAAAAAACCCAAAAAGCAAAACAAAAAATCAACCAACTAACCAACCAACCAACTAACCAACCAACCAAACAAACAAAAAACCCAGATGACGGCCAAAATCCCAGTAGGCCACAGGTTGGACATGCCCAATCCAATCTGTTGTAGCCTGGATCTAGAATGTTCCACAGAGTCTCCTGTTTGGAAGTCTATTCAATCATGAGAATTAATCCATTGATTTCCTGGGCTGTTAAGGCTTGGGTCCTAATTGGAAGGGGCAGATCCCTGGGGCTGGACCCTGCAGGGGTGCTTTCTTCCCTAGCTCCAACCTGTGTCCACTCTACTTTTTGTCGGGAGACTCTGAACAGCTTTTCTCTGGTTAGACCCGCGTGCCATTGTCACAGCCCATAAAGGAATAAGATCTGAAACATTTTCTCCTTCAGAAATCTTTCTACCCTTAAGTTGTGGATGTTGAATATTGTGTCCCAGCAATGAAAAAGTAACTAAGACAACATGTTTGAAATGATGATGGTTTTATCTTCAACATCAGATACCTACGGTATTTCTGTAACTTTGTCTATGGAATTCATGTGAATCTCATAGGGATTTAAGACATGCCTGTTTACACGTCCTTGGCAGTAGAAGGCAGCTCTACGGAGAGGTTACTGTACCGGGCAGTTTCCTTTTACCCCGAAGTTCGCTTCCCTTGTTTTCTCTGTATGACTCCATCTGGGTTCTTTGGACCTTTGGTGTTCAGTTGGGATTTTCTAGGGGAAGGCAATGGGGAATGCTGGCTGGGAGAGGGTGGCATGGCTGGGTGTTTTTTTCCACCTGTTTCTTCCTTTCTGGATTGAGAATTAGCAGTAGCTGCATTCTTTATCTAAGACCACTGCTGTGTTGGGCAAATGGTCCTCCAGGGTTCTGCCAGCAACTCTGCCTTTCTGCAATTTCAGGACCAGGAATGGTAGTGTTTCCTGTTTTGGTGGGCATTTGGGTCCAGCACCCTCTAATTTTGGTTTTCTCCCCTTACCCAATCTTTATAATTTTTTTCATGAAATTTTATTTAACTGTTGCTTTAAATTAACCAATTATTTCTTCAGTCCAACTATTGTATTTTGACAAATACTCCTGGTAACTAATAAATAAAATATTCACTGTATATCCCTCGAATAGCATTGTCGAGTAAGGGTTTGTGCTTAGTCAAGAAACAAATCTTCAAAATTTAGAGATAGGCTGAGCCCTTAGCGAAGATTTGCTTGTATATTTGTATAATACTGTGTATATGCATTGTGGAATTTGGCATATGGGATTTTGTCTGATGATTACATTTTAATATGTGACTTGAGACCATTATACTAAGTGAAAGAAATCAGACACCAAAGAAATATCACACGATTTCTCTTATACTAAAAACCTCAAATATAAATAATTCAAAGAGAAAAGTAAAAGAAAGAATAGATAATGAGTAGGGGGACCTTGCAGGGGTGGGTGGGGATTTGTGGGCGGGGGAGATGAGAGGGTGGGGAGTGGAAGAGGAAGCAGAAAGCGTGGAGGTGAGACATGCTTGGGCACCGAGGCCCCAGGGTGCATGTTGTTATCATGTATTGTAAACATGTAGTAATAAAAATAGTAATGATGGGAAAAAGAACCTCACAAATACATGTCACATCACAAAGAACAATGCTCTGATAAAGTCTAGTGGCAGACCTGGTCCTCTCTACCCATTCAAAACAAACAAACAGAAAGAGATAGTGCTAACATTTCACTTTCAGTTGCTCTTTTCTCTGAGAAGTGGATTTGCAAAACATGGGTTAGAAGAGTAACTGGAGAGATGCTGGAAATCCAAATTAATCACGCACGGAAGCGAGCAAGTAGATGCCAGGTTTCTCCGGAGCAAATGTTTGTTCCTGACAAAAGCTAGAAAATCTTGGTGGAGATATAAGGAAGATATCGCTCTGTGATCAGCCAGTTTTGTAGTTAAAAGTTTAGCCTGAAGTTCTGGGCTTTTTAGTAAACTTTGTTCAGATGAAAAGCTCTTTCCTTTCAGCTGTTAGGGTTATCCTTGAAATATTACAATGTCTGTGCATGTTTGCTTTATGTTTGATCTAGAAACATGGGAAAGGATGTATCATTATGGCATTCAAAGTACATAGATTACGGAGTGGAATAGGCGCTGAGGATGCTCCGGGATATTCATATTTGTTGACAAAAGCTATGCAATGCGGATTTAAGTTGCATTCACGACAAAGCCATCTTCAGCCTTTATTGGAATTTATGTGAAAATGGGATAGCGAGAATCAATTAATTGTCACTTTGAGCAAAGCATTATCTTCCTCTTCGAGGGACTCTATTCCACGGCTTTTGTTTTGTGAGTCTCATTTCAAAGGAACATATTCCTGAATGACAGATGATTATTTGACAAAGAAATTCTGGTCTTCTGCAGAATGATCTAGCACCACATTTCGAAGTCGATGGTATTTAATGGTCCATTTTTAAAGTATATATCAAATTATTAGAAATGGAATAGCTTTTTTATCCCGAGTCATCTTGGTCTACGCTGACAACAAAGGGATAAATGCGGAGTGTACCAGGGTTCCTCTGGTAATACCATGATATGACACCTGTCATCCGATGATAAATTGGCTCTGTGTCTGTTCAATTTCAAATCTAAAGCTCTGGAGGCAGAAGTGTTAGGAAGCAGGCATAATTCTGGCAAACAGAGGCCTCAGATGCACAAAATTAGTGTGCATGGAACAGATAACAGGGAGACAGAGGCACGGTGAGGGGAAGTTTGCACAGGTCTGTAGACTTCCTGGGGTTTAGGTAGAACTGGCAGATGTTAGGTGGGGAAGCAACATCTGTAAGTGTGATAATGAGCGTTCCCAGAATCTGAAGTGACAACTGTATCCAGCACAAATGCTGTCTTGTTGGCCTATTTGCATACCAATTAAATTTTAAAATAAAGAAACAAATATTGGGTTACTGAACGTGTTTGACAAATAATCTGTAGGGCTTACTCAATACAACTGGGTCAGGCATGTTGGCTGTTTGACAGATGTTGTATCTATGGAAGTTTTAAACAAAAAATGTATCCAGATTGTTACCACCCACAGTGTTATAAGCAGGAATCTGAAATGGGTTAGAGATGGTTTGATACCCTGAGGCAGCCCCCGAGGAATGCTCTCTGTGCGTTGCTAATAAAGTCAATTAGGTGGTATTTCCTATTAATTTTCAAACTGGGAAGTTTTTTTTTTTTAAACACAGTGTTCTAAAACATAATACTGCATTTTGTTGTAAGCTTTTGAACTTGACTTTTTTTTTTAGGAGCCTTGGGCAAAGGGACAGTTTGTTCTTCTTTCCTCGTTTTATTAATATGTATATATGCAATACATAATGTTTACCCTGAACTTAAATATGTTGTGTACATATATACATATTAATAAAATACTTTGTTGTGTCAAAATTCCAAACCCTTCCCTTCTGCCTTTATGACTCTCTCACGCCCTCTCCCTGCCCCTCGGTCCCACTATTCCCCCATTCAGTTCTATAAAGTGACTGTGTTCTGGGCTTCTCATATTAGAGAGACCACTTGATACTTAACTTTCTGCATCTGACTCACTTCACTGAGCATGATGGTCTCAAGTTGTGTCCGTTTATCTGCACAAACTTCAAAACTCTCTGTCTTTACAGAGCTTACTCAATACAACCGGGTCAGGCTACTGGGTCAGTATTACTCAGTACTCCATCGTGTACATATACCACAATTTTTGTATCCATTGGTCTGTCGAGGGCATTTTAATGTCTTCCACATTTTAGTTATTGCTGCTTGTGCTGCTATGAACATGGGTATACATGAATCTCTTTTATATGATGTTCTACTGGAAAAATTCCTGGAAGAGTTATCACTGGATCAGAGGGGAAATTTATTTTTACCCTTTTGGGGAATTTTTATAGTGCCCTTTATAGTGACTGAACTTAATTTCTTAAATCAAAGGATGGGATAACTTTAATCTTCATAGTTATCAGAACCCAGGAGGTTGATTAATTAGATGGAAGGAAATTGTCAAGACTTCTCTAAGAGTTTCGCTGAAACCCCCCAAACCTTGGATATAATTCTGAAATGTATTCTAAAGAATCCTGAATGCCTCTGTACTTTGCAAACTAGTATACACTATAATTTCTGGATTCTGTGGTACAAAGAATGTCTTAGGTATCAAAACATGCCCTTTCAAGGGAAAACTTTCTTGTCTACCAGATTTGGCACATTAAATAGAATATGGCTCTCCAATACAGAGTTCAGTTTAAGAAACAGAACATCTGCCACATGCTAAGACTGAGTTAAGTCCTAGTGAGACCAGTACAAATAAGGTGTAGTCCAGGGCCTGAAAACATTATAGTTTCTTCATTGGGAAGCAGACGCAAACATAAATTATTCCAATAGAATTCATGTACATAGAAGGAAAGATATCAAAACCCAAGTCTCAGTTCTAGGAGTTCACATGAGAAAATTCATAGGGGAAGTTAGTTACAATTTGCTTGTGTCTTACATAATGAACAATTTTTTTTTTTGGTGATGTGTGCAGATCCCACATGTGAACTGAATTCCACTTCCCTGAGTCACACACACACCAGAGGCACATTGTATTGTCATTTGGCTTATCTTGCTGTCAAGTCTCTCTCCTGCCCTCAACCGTCCATCTGGGAGCTCACCACTTAAACCTGTCGTTGCTCTAGAAGTACTTGCTGTCTGAGAAACCCCTCACGTGAGCCATTATCTAAAGTGGAAATCACATGGTTTGAGCAGCAGTTATTTTCTTTTACCTGTTTTGGAGGAAGAACCACCCAATCACTACCTTCGATTAATGTCTAGGAAGTGTGGCTATACTGTATTGTGCTATTTGAATATCTGCCTATTTGAACATAAAGTTAGTTTTCAAATAAGAAGCTAGGTTTGCTGAGTCTCTTCTCATTACCGCACACGCGGTAACTCAGCACCCAGCTGTCATTTAGAGGTGCTATTGACAACTCAAGCTACTGGGCCATCTCAGGCTTTTTCTTTCCTCAGATGACTCACACTTCTACGGTGAATGTAAACCAATAGCAGATAATGTACGGAGAAGTGAATGACATCATGGGGTGGGGGGGGGGGGCTCTAGACACCTTGCCTGCAGGGTAGGAGAACCCCAGAGCGACAGGGGCAGAGGTCGGCGGGGCACAGGGGGACAAGGACTTCATCAGAGGCTCTGGCCACTCTATGCTGCAGGTCGAAGGGCACTATGAAAAGGCAGCAGGGGCGAGGCTGGACAGGTGACACGTGGAGGACCTTGTGTGCATGTTGCGTGCATGCTGAGCAGAGATGTTTGCTTACGTGCAGGGGCTGGGGAGCCGGTTCAGCATGGGCACAGTGGAGGGGCAGGACCTATCACGGTGTAGGAAAGTCCCCCAACAGCAGCGAACGCGGCTGCAGCTGCCGGGACAGATCGTCTCTGAAATGATAGAGTGAAAGGGAAGTCCTGAACGCCTCTGTACTTTGCAAACCAAACATCATGAGGTTTTAACCGCGTTATTTTCATGGAGTGAATTAAACTGGAAGTTCACAGAAGCTTTTAGCCTTGTGTGGTTTCTGGCTTCCGTCTGGACCTGTCTCTTTCAAAACTGCTTCCACAGGGCTGAGTCCCACTGGAAATTTCAGCTCGGGCCGACCCCGGAGCGTTCTTGGCTGGCTGTCCGCTGTCTCCCGAGCCCCGGCTGCCTGCGCTCGGTGGAAAGGCTCCCAGTGGGCAGACTCTTCTGCTGCTCGTTGCAGCTGATGCCACTCTTGCAGGGGCACCGTGGATGGGGTCCCAAGTTCTTTCAGCAAAGCGAAGACTTGCATGAGATGTGGCAGCTCTGTGGAGCTACTTACCAACGAGGGAGAGGCGAGGGGGTTGGCACTTCCAGGAATATGACAGAAATAAAAAGAAGAATAAAAGCTGCTATCACACCTGCCACAAAGGGCAACGAGAGGCATGGCAGGGCGGGAAGCGAGCGAGGGAGCCGAGCCGCGGGTGAACAAATGGCGTATGTAGGGCGCCACGGAGCGTGCTAGTTAGAAGTATTATTTTAGGTCGTATTATTCTTGACATGTATGAAGAGTGTTATACTAAATCTATGGATTCTCACAGTGCAGTAGATTGCCATGTTAAAGACACGCTGAGGGCTGGTCTTTCGTGTGAGTCTAGAATCGCAGGTGACTCACATTGGTCGTTTAAGAAGGACCAAGCATTCTGGGTGGTTTTGCACACATTCTGAATGCGATGTATTAAAGCTCCACTTCAGATGACTGTTATTTAGGATTACAATTAGACTAAATCTGCTCTGGCAGACCCACTTCCACTAGGACCTTTGGCACACACTGGTAACAGCTAGTTACGTCTTAGGTGATGGGGTTAGGGAGATCAAAGTCATTGCATTTCTATTCCCACTTTTAATAAACTTATAGATTCATTAATAGATAATTGACAAGAACAGTATTGGAGTAATCAATGGGATCCTGGACTGGATGTGGGTATGAGAAGGCTGGGAAGGCATTGTCACAGCTATGAGTGGTCAAGGACATCTTCCTGGTGACATGAGAGTGGCGGTGGTATTGGAGGCCAGCTGAGGGACATTCCAGAGTAAGCAGGTTCATAACGCTGCAGTGTGTGTGTGTGTGTGTGTGTGTGTGTGTGTGTTGTGTCTTCAAGGAATGTGATGTGGTGAAACTTACCCGGGAGACTAGGAGTGTTAGAGTTAAAGCTAGAAGCAGCTTAGATCCCAAGTTGGGCAATCTTGCATGCCAGCCAAAGAAGCCATTTAGAGTTTGGGTGTGAGAGTCCCTGAAGGATCCTAACTGAAGGAAGAGAAGGACAATTGCTCCTAGAAAAATCTCTCAGACAGCTTGTCGATAATGATGGCTTGGGACCGGCAAGATTTGTGTGAGGGGCAGCAGTGAGGTAAGACTGTGGTGGTTGGGGAGGAGGAGAAGTTCGGTTCAGAGGCTGAGGGTAAAGTGATGCAGAAGAAACTCAGGAAACTTCAGAACCTAAATTGCCAGTGTGTGGCGGCCACCATGAGCACAGGCAGAACTGGTGGCAGGGAAAGACACCCCCACCGGTTAAGAAGGTAATTGTCTCCATTTGAGACATATTGGATAGGAGAAGAAAGACTCTAACTTACATATATTTTTGAGCAGAAGTACCAGTCTGTGAGGTAAAGTAGGGTCAAGAAGCTACATAGGTCTCGCAAGCATCATTCAAATGGAGAGAGAGAGAGAGAGAGAGAGAGAGAGAGAGAGAGAGAGAGAGAGAGAGAGAGAGAGAGAGAGCAGTACAAACAATGCTTTTCAAAGAGCCCAGCTTCCTTTTCAGAGATGGCTTCCTTGGCAGCTTCTGGATCGGCAGGGGACCGTGACTGAGGGTGGCAGAGTTTCAGTACTGAGCAAGGGCAATGCATGAACAGCAAGTCTGAGATGGCTTTCAGTAAACTCTGCGTGTCTAGAAGGGACCTGCAGCCTCCAGCTTCTCATGAACAGTGCTGGTGGTTCTCTCTCTGTCTCTCTCTCTGTCTCTGTCTCTCTCTCTCTCTCTCTCTCTCTCTCTCTTTCTCTTTTCTCATAAATTTCCTCAGCAGTAATTGAGACGTCCAGGTCAGTCCTGCCACAGCCCACCTGTTTGTGTCACCCAGGGCAGTTGTGATGAAGTATAGACTCCGGGGCTCAGTCAACAAGCGTTTACTGCTTGCTACCAACTTACCAAATTCTTTAGAGAAACAACAAAAAATCATGGGTCTCAACTTCCTCTTGCTGCTCCCAGCCCGTTCATAACGGCTTTTCTTCCATAATTGTTCTCTATTTATGGCTTGTCAGCTTGCTTGAATCCTATGCGTGCTTGAGTCAGGCCTCTTTTACGGAGCGTTTCTTCCCATGAACAAAGAAAGGAACACAGTGCACTTGGCCTCGGGTTCTTCTCCTCATCTTGGGCCCCTCACCCTAGTTTTCTGCTTACAGCTGGTGCTCTGGTCAAAGGAGTCTTCTCCTGACATCACGTGGCTCTCAGGAACCCAGAGCAGAGATACGGATCTCTGGAGGTACTTATTCATGCATGCTCTGCAGTAAAAATTCATTTTCATTGTGAACATGTTTTGCTTTAAAAAGTGTTTTTAAGGGGAAATTGTATCTTTTGTTGCCAGTCACCTCAGCACATCCACTTCTCATGTGTGGATGTAAGTGTTTCCAGTAATGAAAAAGCCACCACAACCCGACGAGCAGGCCGGAGTCCTGGTAGTGTCTGATACTGAGCTGTGCTCAGTGGTGGCTTCGGCTGGTCGACTGTCTCTTTTCCTCCTTAAGACCCACCAGAGAGAGATCTTTGGTTTAAGCGAGCCTGGCCCTACTGGGAGACTGAGCTGGGGCACTCTCTCCTGGGATGGTTTCCACCACAGACCTGGAGCGTGGAGTTGTGTGTTAGGTGGATGGGGGGATCACCCAGATTTATGGGAGACACATGTGATCGTGAAATATTCAAAATGCAAGCAGAGGCAACTCTCCTTTCTGCTCCTCGATGTATGGAATACGTTCAAGTCTGCTTAGCACAGGAAGCCAAGTAGGAAATGGTGTGTTTAAGGATGGCGGAGCACCCGTCACCTGGAACATGTTATCACTTACCTAGGGGAAGAGAAACTGAGAATGTCCCTGATAAAGACCAGTGGAGCAGCACGGCTCCAACCCAGCCCATCTGAGAACGACACCGGGAAACTGTGAGCTGTCAGATTTTAGATCAAGACAGTGATGTTTCACAACTTATATTCACATGTTTGTTTGTCTCCTTTCTTTTTTTTTTTTTTTTTTTTTGCACAGAAAGAGAGAGTTCTATCTGCTTGAAGAAACAAAGGAGTGCTTGGAAGGCAGTGACAGGAGGCAGATCTTTGGAGCGACACTGAGCACCTGGAAAGCCAGGGCAGCTGCATCAGTTATCACCAGTAATCGGATTAGTTTTTCAGCAAAAATGATTGGAATTTGGTATCTCCTCCTGTAAAGTAGAGAAACTCCCATTTTACTCAGTAAGTTTGCTTCGAGGTTTAAGAGGATGGAAAGGCGACTTCCTGTGGAGCCCAAGAGGTGCTGGAGTTCCAGGAAACAGAGATCAGAGACCCTGAAGGAAGTTCCTCCTGGAGAGCTGTGGGCGCCCCCAAGCTCCATGCCAAGGCAGCGCTGCGACTCCCCAGGCCTCCAAGTCTGCACCCCAAGCAGCACCAGGCCGCTGGGCTTGGCTGTTTCTCCTTCCCTCTTGCTAGCATACGTCTGCAGCACGTTCTCATTCCATTCATCCTGGAGGACTCGTACACACACGTGTTACACCCTATTCTTTTTTACCTCTCCTTCCCCTCCTCTCCTTGACTCCCCCTTCCATCCCCACAACCTCTCTCTGTTGCCTACCATTTCTCTTTTGTTTTTTTGCATTGTTTTTATGTTCTGGGTTTCTCGTGTGAGAGGAAGTGTGTGTAGTTGATCTTCTGTGCCTGATTTATTTCATTCACAATAGCATTATGGTCTAAGATCAACCCACTCACGTTTATCCTTCTTTGTGGTTGAGTAGTACTCCATTGTATAACATGCCGTATTTTCTTTAATCATTCATTTGTTGATGGGCATAGAGGTTGTTTCCAAAATGAGACTTTCATGACTTGAAAATTCCTGTCTATCTGGATTCTACACGTGCACAATTACTGTTACTTTTGGCTTGTTTGATTTCTGCTGATGTGTATCAGGTTCAAAAGCTGGCCTTTTGACTACCTTGAAAACCTGCCATCTCGCTATTAGCTGTCTCGCAACAGGTTAACGTCACCTGAAAACGATGCAAGATTTTTCTCATTGTAAGGAAAGTATCAGTTGCATCCAAAATTCCTATTTTTTATATGTTTAAAGTTGTTTACTCAGTTATCAAATGAAATTTTCATGCCCTTGAAGTATTACAAAAGAAAAAGTCCAGCTTTACAGAGAAACATGTTATATGTCAATGTCCTGAAAAGAAAAGACATGATGTGTGAAATATTTATTTAATGAATTAGCTACTATACATTAGACACCATTAATTTCATCTTTTTCTTTTGTATTTAAGCTAATTTCATGCCATCTATGTGATTTAGTTTCTATTTGATATATTGTATTTATTCATCTTAAGTTTCAGTCACTTTAGTAAGATAAGTACTTGTATTGTTTATTCTGTGTTAGTATTTTACTGGAGTACAATGTGTGGATTTCCCAAATCCCATGTCTCGAATGTGTTACAGAATTTAAAATTCTTGCATGAATAAAAAATATATATACAATAATTAGGCAAGAAGATAGTTTTTAAATTCCTGAATCATGTACCCCTCAATGTATTGAGGTCAGAGATTCATTTAAATTTCTTGATTACTGCATACTTTTTGACTTGCATGCCTTTAAGCCTTCTTCATGTTCAACATTGTTCAAATGAGACTTTCAAATAATGAAGCAGAATTTCCATTTAAAAATGTGGCTCTGGTTTGTATATTCAATTTCTTCTTTTTAAAATGATATCTTGAGTTTCACAATTACAGTTTTGGCTCACTTTTTGCTTCTCATTTTGGAGTAACCAATATGCGTGGTATGAATTTCCCTGATATGTTATTAAGAGCCAAGATTATTAATGTGTATTGTGAAATTAACCCTTTTAACTATTTGAGTTATAACAAATGCTATAGAATCCTCATCACAATCCATATACAGAATATCAATTGTCCTTCTAAAATTCCCACATACTACATTTTATTCATAAAAATTTGCTTTCTTCATAACATTTTACATTAGCAATTGTATTTTTTATCAGTCCATTCTTTGTGGCCAGGATCTTAATTATGGGGTGACCAACTGGGAAAAATGCTTATTCTTGGTTTTTCTTCCTTTTTTAAAAGTAAGTGTAATTAAAAAATAAGATCATAAATTCTCAAGGTGTACATAATGTTTTGAATACTTGTTCATATAATAATAATTCATGGATTATAGCTCATGGATACATATTTATGAAAGGCATAGTTGATACAATATTTGGTTCAAATCCATCTACACAGACATCTGAAAAAACTTCAAAATCTGTTTTGGTTACAGAGAGTGGAGCACAAACCCTGTGGCACGTGTGACCTCTACATGCCGGCGTCACTTGAAATGTCCTTCCGTTCCAGCTCCACTTTTCCCACAGGAATTGTGTCTGTGACTTCTCAATTTCTTCCTTCCGGATCACATAGACACTTATTTACTTGTTTCATTCAAAATTATTTGAAAGTATTTCCCAAAGGCAAATATTTATTTTATTTTCAAGTCAGATTGTGAGGTAAGTCATGTCTGTGTGAAGACATGAATTGTTCTTAGAAATATAAAACATCTCCTGAGATGCACACCCGGCTGCCTCTAACCTGTGAATCCTTGAAAGCAGAGACTGGGTGTGTTGCTCACTACGATCCCTGCCCAACACCTGGAGGATCAGAAAGTATTGCTTCTGAGTGGCATCGCACACTGCGGAACATCAACCTGATAAAAGGAGCATCAAGAAAGCATTGTGCCCTGGAGCCCACATTTGCGTGATTCTAAGTCCACTTACCATCATTACTGAATGCCTTGTTTTCCTTTGTCAGTATTCTTATTGATGCTGTAAGTCCTGTTTATTTGAAAACCTCAGTCAAAATTGATCTCCCTGATTAACTTCTTCCAAATTGGCTTGTTTGTTGGGATGACTTTCTATTATGTTACCAGATATCTGCTTAATATTGTTGAAAATGTTATCCAATATATATCCAGTGTTTTAACTGCACTGTGGATGTCCCAAGACAGAGGCAGAATTATAGATATTTCAGAAATTGGAAGAGCAACTTCTTCATGCATGCTGTCTATGAGTGGTACTTGTTCAACTACTCTTTTTTCAAGTGGGGATGTTGAACTCATAATTGTAACATTTATAAAAGTAAGCATTGCAACAGCCAAACAGTAAAGACATCTTCAAATATATCTGTGTTTAATGAATTTGTTCCCCAAAGAGAAGACAGTGCCCTACAAAGCCAGGCCTGGACCTATCCCTGAGCCTCCTCCACGAGTTTGAGAAGACTCCAGCTTCTGCCTCAGGCCTGTGATAAACACTGCTTTTATTCACAGTCCAACTTGTGTTCATGTGCTATCACATTGTCATAGAAAGAACAGAAGTGATATACAAGACTTTTTGAGAGTCATAATTTTGCTATGAGACTTTAATCATATCCCTACTTATAGTTGGAAAGCTGAATATTATTGCATAAATTATAAACTAACAAAAGAAAATTTAAGAAAGTTCAGCCATCAGGTGCAGTATTCCTTTCTTTCAAATCTGCTAGGTAACCACTCAAAGACTCATATATTTAGAGAAGTGGATCATATCTCATTAAGGCTTTTTTCATTCTTTTTTTTCTCCATTTTATTGATATGTATAAGTGCAAAATTTAAGGTTTACAATGAAGTTGAGCATTTTGTGCACCTATGTATCTTGTCAAGGTGACAAGGACTTTCCCGCTCTCCTTTTGTCCCTCTCCCCACCCACCCCTCCTCCCCTCCCTACCCGACCCCCCTGTTTCACTTTGTTTTTCCTTTTAAGTTCCATAATAGTTGCGATTTGGGTCTCATATCAGAGAGACTATTGGATATTTCGCCTTCTGCTTCTGACTCACTTCACTGAGCATGACGTTTTCAAGAATGTTCAAGAAAGGTCCAAATTGAGATTCCTTTTTGTAATCAGCCTTGTTTTGTTCCTGTGGCTTGGGATCAGTCTTAGCTTTTTGCCATAGATTTAAAATGGTGGACAAATCAGAGAATAGTCTTTTTAAAACCTTTCTAAGTTCAGAAGTATTTGACACTGTACCAGCCCTAAGCTTCGGTAACAACATTTAAGAAACTTACTGCCCATCAGCTGGTTTGTTCTCACGCAGGTTTCACTGCTGCTTCTGTGGCTGCATCCTTGGTCAAAGGTCATGCTTTACGGGAAAGGTGACAGGGTTACCTTTGATCCATTTCTTAGGTTTGCAAAGAGGCCAAAGCAGGCCATTCTGTTTCTAAGGAACCACAAAGGAATTTTAGCTGGAATTTAGGATAAAAGTTCTTATGGCTTTGATGGAATTTAGGAAGATCACTTAAACCACACAATTACAGGAACTACGGCAGTAAACCAATGCGAAGGGAAGTAGATATGGAGGCTATTTGAATTGGTTAGATTTTTCACTGATGGGACAAAACATCTGACTTCTGGAAGCAAAAAGAAGACAAATTTATTTGGCTCATGGTTTCCGTCCCTGATGGGATGGCTCCAGGCAGAAATGTCACAGCAGAAGGGCAGGTGGAAGAGGGCTGCTCAGCTCATGGCAACTGGGAGGCAGTGAACAGGAGGGGAGGGGACAAAGACCAGGCACTGTTACTAAGGTCACACCTCCACAACCCCCACGCCCCCAGAAGCCCTTAGAAGTGTGCTCGAGTAATCTCCTCTGTTTGTGTCAGTCAGCCAAGGAGGCATAAGTCTTCGCCATCCCTCGGTTTGTTTTAAAAGATAGGAGTGCTCTGCCTTTCTGAAGCCTTACTACACTACAGAATGACTCTTTTCTTGTGATCAGGACAAAAATCTACTGGACAATAGAGAGATGCAAATAGCTAGAAAGAAATCTGTATTGCCACTATCAGTGAACAGATTTATTTCTACAACTCTGATTGAGAGACAGACTTTTCTCTAAGTCATTGTTTCTGATTTGCTGTCATAAAATGAAGACAAATTAGTTTTTTCATTATCAATTAGTTTTTATAATTGACATAGCTAAAAAGAGTAAAAATAAATTCCACCAAGTTCTCTTCCCTGAAAAATAGTTCGTAAGTCATGACCAGAATGTCTCTTGGTTCTGATCAAGATGGCGGTGGAATAGGACCCACAGAAAACCTATTCCTGAAGAAACTGACAAGTACATCTTGAGACTACAGCATGATCCAAGAAGCAGAGGAAAAAATAAAGTCGGGTGATCACAGGCTGGAGAAGCCCCGAGAGGGAGAGGTGCTCTCTGTTGCACACAGCAGCTTGAGCCCATGGAGGCAGAGCCCTGGGGCAGAGGACGTCAGTCAGCAGTGCCGAGAGCCCAGCCTGGGTGGCACTCCAAGGACTACCAGGAGCCGAGCTGGGCAAAAGGGAAGGAGCTGTGACGCTAGTGTGCTCCCAACTGTGCCCGGAGAAAGAGGTCAACACTGTGGGCAGACTCAACAGGCAGTAGTGACTAAAACCAGGCCGAGAGAGGGTGGGCCCCATGTCCCACCAGCTCCACCTGCACCCTAGAATGGCAGGAGACAGGTGTTGCTGTAAACACAGGATGGACGAGACACCAAGGACTGTGAGTTGTGAGAAACGGGTGGGAAATTGGCTTTTCTGCCCATACAAACCCCAGCAGAGGACGTGGCTGGCCCAAGGCACTATCTATGGGACAGCTGTGGAAAACGAAGACGCGGAGAGCTGAAGGGACGGAGCAGGGCTGATACCCGCCAGCATCATCAGGCAAGCTCAAGAAGGAGCGCACAGCTCTGGGACCCGCTGGGGACAACACAGAGGCCTTTGGAAAATTTCCAGGAACAGAGCACCCAAACCCCACTTCGTACCAAAAATATAGCAGGTAGCTGGTTTTTTAATGATCAGTTTGTTTTGTTTTGTTAGTTGGTCCATTAATACTTTGGTCTTTCTTTTGTTTGTCAGTTTCTTTTCTATTTTTATCCTTTGTTTTTTCTCCTTTTTTCTATGTTATAGTTTTTTTATACAACTGAATACCTTCCCTGATTTTAGTTACACCTTTGTAATATTTTCTTCTTTGTCCTTTTTTCCTGTGCCTTTTCCTCCCCTACCTTTCCGGCACCCAGTGTCTCCTTTTAAATTCCCTCCTGAGTCGTCCCTCTCTTGATCAACACTCTCAGCTCTTTCATAAGTCTGCAAGCAGACCTGGAAGCCACACTCTGTCTGCTGCACCCACAGCTCTCCCCAATTCACCTGAATATTACTACAGTGCTTTTCTCTGTTACCTTCTGACCGGGGCGGGAGTATTTCCAGGTTTTTCTCTATCATAGAAACACTTCTGTACTTCTTACGTCTCACCTAAAGCTAACTCCTAATCTTAGTCTGCTCTCTCCCTACTCCAGCTTCTCTGTTAATTGAACCATTAAGTATTAATAATGCATAACCATATAGATAGACTAGTAGAGATGTATTATCTGTATACTATTTAGCTAGAAACAAATTGGTAACATAATTTTGTGTCTATATTATTACCAATAATATAGAGATGGCATGAATAAATCCTTTTAATGGGCTACCAAACAATGTGTATGGAAACCACCTTTACTAGTTTAGATCATAATTAGAAGGCTAAGAGGGGTTTGGGTGTATATATCAATACTTGGTTGGCATAAGTATGCAGCCAGTAAGAAACAAATGTAAATATAGATACAAACATATATCACATTGTTAAAGAGGGTATAGTGGGTGGGCCTACAATGATATAGAGCTTTCTTATTTTAATGCCTGTTTTATACTTCTGCCACCAACATACATTTCAGTAAGTCAATACTAGGCTGAGTTATGGTGAACGAACACGGTACCTGTTACTGTTGTGCGTAGAACAGTTAGAATGTTGAATTAGCTACTAGACTCGGCCAAGTCTGCAGTTCTGTTCCTTCAGCGAGTTGACAACAGCGATGAAGAGGGAGAGAAGGAAGTAAAGGCCAACATTAGATAGCTGCCCCGAGGGCTGACGGCGGCGCTGGCCTGTCGCAGCTGGTAGTGACTTCCTGTATCTTCCTTTCCATGATCGGAAGCTGGTTAAGAAATTTGTCCTACTGACTTACATGCCTGCACGTGCCTGGCATGCTTTCTGAGCAGCCAGCGGTGCTCATTCTGAGCTTTATTGCCCTGGTATCTGTTGCTGCACTGGAAAGAGAGGCCCAGCTTGAGTTGGTGTGACAGAAGGACTGCCTTCTTCTTATTTTATTACAGAGATACTCTTTTCTTTTAATATTGGAAGGTCTACTTAGCACACTGTTTTTCAGCAAATGTTTTTCAAAGAAAATATTTTAAATAAATTTATCACATCCAAAAATATTAGATAGTATTGTGAAGGAAGACTTTATTCAAAATGCGGATGCCGACATTGACTGCTGTGGTCCACTTGTCCTAGAAGGGAGGAATGAACAAAAAGACGCAGACAAAAGACACACACACACACACACACACACACACACACACACACACACACACTCACACATAGGGGAAGGCTGCAGCAGCAAGAGACTGCGCTCCTTATTTTTTATAGGTCCCTTTCCCCAACCCCCTCTTACTAGCTAACCTCTACCTAATTCTGTCTTAGCCACTTATCAGACCACCTGGCTTTGTTAACAAGTACTCTGTCTCTGCACCGTATGTAGTCCTATATTCTGTGCCTCCTTTCCCAAAGAGCAGAGGAGATTAAGGCCTCAACAGAAGGCTGGACGTTAAGAACACCTTCAAAATTAAGACCTAAATAAAGTGAAAACAGTCATAAATTCTAAAACCTGACTGAATTCAGGCGAACAATTAAAGCAGTCATAGGCTAATAAAAGAATTTCTGGAAAAGAGGCAGTGGCCGTCATCAATCCCTGAGCTTCAGCTCACTGAAGCAGAGTCACGGGGAGTTAGCTGTGGGAGAGAGGTGCTTTCTGTGGCAGGGCCTAGTGGTGGGATACCGACCAGCGTCGTTTTTATTGGGATGGCTGAGGGATGGCTGCCTTTCTCTGGCACGCAATCTGCGGTGAAACGCCTTCTCAGGTGAGGACGAGGGGATGACGGGAGCCGGGAGGGCAGGGCTCACACTCCGCATGGTCTCTGTAGTAAGCACGTTGAAAAATCCTAGTTTGCTTCTGAGGCGCGGCACCATTTGATTCCCTGGACATGTGTAGACCACCTCCCGGTAACTGGTAGGGGGCAGGATGGGGGAATGAATGCCAAGGCACATGTCTGCTTCAGAAACTTCTACTGTAGGGGCAAGAAGTCCTTGTGAGGGTGAGCATGGACTAGGTTAAGAGAAACTTGTGTACGGAAAGCAGTGTGTGTTTCGAGGGACTTCCAGGAGGCTCCCAAAGTTAGGAAGATTTCTAAAGTATTTGTTGTGTACCCTTGGCCTGTGCGAGTTGACACTGAATATAAACATAGTCCAACATTTGAAAAGTTAAATCGTGGGCATTTATTAACCACATGACTACAGCTGATTTGTTATGTTTTAATTTCCATAATCCATTTGGAAGGTTTACCCACGTAAAATCTCTAAATCAGCACGTTCTTCTGCTTCTATTATTCAGGTCGTTGCACCTGACTTAAGCTAAATATTTAAGTGTTGACTGGGAGGAAAACAAACAGAACTTTGTATTGAACACGGGAAGGCCCAAACAAGGAAAGCTATTTTCAGGGATTTGAACAGAAATTTCTATTGTAACTAAAGGCTTATATTCTATAAATTATAAATAGCCTCTAAATTAAATTATTCTGTAACTTATTAGAGAAAAATGTCCTATGTAGTTAAGTATTTTAAAATGGAATATTACATAATTTTTTTCATTTGGTCTTTATATATACACACATTCTAGATCCTATCTTATGGTAAATAATTCAAAGAAAGTTTTAAACAAAATAACCTTTTCTTGCTTTCTTTCTTTCTCCATCTCTCTCTCTCTCTCTCTTTCTTACTTCCTTTCTTTCTTGCAGTTCTGGAAATTGATCAAATCCAAGCACTCTATCACAGAGCTGTACATGTAACCTCCTTTTTGTATATGTATGTATGTATGTATGTATGTATTTGTTTATTTGTTTATTTAAGATAGGGTCTCACTGTGTGGTCCAGGATGGTCCTGAATTCACCATGTAGCCTAGGCTGACTTCACACTTATGGCAATCTTCCTGCCTCAGATTCCAGAGTGCTGGCATTACAGGCATGTGCCATCACCCCTAGCTAATCTCTTACTGTGGTTCAGGGGAATTGAACCAAGAGCCTGTTGTGCTACATAAGTGCTCTACTCACTGAGCTATGCTCTTATTCCTTCAGTTTTATTTTAAGACAGTATCTTGCTGAGTTTCTCAGGCTGTCCTTGAACATAAGATCCACCTGCTTCAGCCCCCTGAGTAGCTGGGATTGCAGGCATGTAGCTCAGTGGTAAAGTGCTTGCCTAGCATGTGCAAGATGCTGGGTGTGACTCTCAGTGCCACAAATAACAATAACATTAGCAATAATGATGAAAATAACAAGCCTGTATATTTTATTTTTGTTTCTGAAAAACTACATACCAAAAGAATGCCAAATGACCTAAGTCTTATGCAACCTTTAAGATTAAAATATCTATAAGGAATAATTTATAAACTTTCATTAATTCCATTGTAATTTTATACAGTAGTGAGAAAGGAAAGGCAAAATATAAATTCAGTAAACATACATGAAAATTAAAATTACTATGACAAATCTCAAAACATCGCTGGTCCCCAAACAGTAATCCCCTCACATAGATTTCAACAGTAATGTGTAAGGAAATGTGTGTTTGTGTGTGTGTGTGGTTAGGAATTTTGCACTGAGCTATATGGCTCAGCCAATTTTTCAGTTTCTGATTTTGAGATAGAATCTTCCCAGGTCACTAAGTTGCCTTGGCTGGGCTCAAACTTGTATCAATCTCTCAGAATGCAGGGATTATGGGTCTGTGTCACAAGCCTGGCAAGAGATTTTGATTCTTTAAGAAGTGTCTGCTCACTCACTGCCCACTGTAGGGTAGTTAGCATGGTGGGAGATACGCTACTTCCCGCAGCAAGCATGAAGTCTAGTAATAGAACTAGAATGTTAGCCTACACAGCTGCACTGGTAGCTCGGTCAGAAAAGGCCCAGGGCTGAGGTATGGTGGAAGTGACACGAGTGCGGGAAGGTGGGATGCCTGGCTTTCACCAAGGGGCTGCCAGCTAGTTTATTCAGGGACGATTCTGCAGATCACAGATCAAGTGGCATTGTGCTGGAGTGGGCTCCTTAAGAGTGCTAAATATCCAGGACAGAAGTCTTCCTGTGCAGGAACAGAGAGCGTAGCACGAGCTGTACAGGACAGAGGCGCTGAGGAACTGAAGGCCAGAAGCCGCGAAGTATGTGGTAGTTGTCTATGAAAGAGCTTTGCGTGTGAGGTTAGAACGAAACCATTCAATTCTATGCAGTGAAACTATGTCACATAAATTACTTAAATGCTGTGCAAATATCTGTGCATATTTTTTAAAAAAGCAAGGCAACAAAGTGTCCTTCCTCAAGCAGTTAAGTCTGTGGAGGCTGTAGGTGTCCTGGATGTCCCAGTGGACCTGACGGGAGGAGTATCGGACGAGTATGATTAGAGGAGATGTGGATTATGATTTTGGAAGGGACAATTTGAAGGCGATGTGGAGAATGAATCAGAGAAGACGCAGGCAGTACCTGCTTAAATGTCAGCCCTGCCAATTTTATTTTATTCAGTCCTGAAAAAGACAGCTCCTCAAAGAAGGAAAGGCAACATACCCAATTATGTTTGCAGGCTGGTGGGGAGACCAAGTGCACGGGGAATAGAGGTTGACTTTTTTCTTCAGGAATCCCAAGTTAATGTTCTAATTTCACTTATGTGAAGGTACTTCTGACACTGAGTAGTCACTCGGATGATTTATTTCTTTAATATGCACAACTGCATTCACTAATGAGGGCAGAGGCATGGTGCCAGATTGTGGAAACAACCAGTGCTCCTGCCCTCTCAGGAGGCTGTGCCGGCAGCTCGGGAGCGTAGCGAGAGAGAAGAGGAGGTACTGGTGACTTCTGTGAGAGACGCGGCAGTGATGGAAGAGAAGGGGAAAAAAAAGCTTTGCTAACATCGAAAAAAGAATAAAATTAGCGTTTAAAATCAAAACCCACTCCTCGTCTCAGGACAAGGAAGGCTTCCATGTGAAATGAGTGATCTAAAATTCTGGTGCTGAGTTGTAAGAGTGAATTAATTTTTTTCCATGTAGTAGAAATCTTGAACATCTCGCATCCCTACCCTCTGAAGCACACAACCATTTAATCCCTTGTCCTTGAAGGCACAGGATGGTGAGTGTAACGATGACTCTCTCTTGATATTGTGGCATCTTCCGTGGTTTAGCTATTATTAATTGTGCTGCTATAAACATGAGCATGCAAGTGTCTTTGCTATTGTGTGGTGTTTTTAATGTTTTTGGAAAGATACCAAGAAGAGGTATAGCTGGGTCAAAGGAAATATTTATTTTTGATTTTTTGAGGCATTACCATACTGATTTTCATAGTGGTGGTACCAGTTTACAGCCCCACCAGCCACATCAAAGTGTTTCTTTCCCTGCACCCTTGCCAGCATTCATCACTTTCTGCCTTCTTGACATACGCCGTTCTCACTGAGGTAAGAGGGTATCTCCGTGTTGTTTGGATTTGCATTTCTTTAAAGGCTAAGAAATATCCACGAGTAAACTGATGGATGAAAAGACGTGGTACGTCTACACAATGGAGTTCCGCTCTGCCGTAAAGACAGATAGGTGTGAATCGTTTGTACGTAAATGTGAACAACTTGTGCTTAGTGAAGTGAATCAGACTCAGAAGGTTAACCGCATGGTTTCTCTAACATGAGACTCCCAGGATGTAAGTAGATAACAGAATGAAATGAGGGAATGGGCGAGGAGAGAGAGGGGCGGGGAAGGGACTGAAGCTGTTTAACACACACGTGCGCAAATCCTCAAGTTTAATGTAACCATCACCACACACACACATACTGATAAAATGGGGGGAAAATAAAAATTCTTCCTTGAGGAAATCACATCATGTGGCAAAAGCGGAGGGCGCAGGAAGACAAACCCTGGTTCCTCCAGGCAGTTGGCTTTGGGCTGATCAGAAGGGAGGTCCTGCCGAGTATCTCAGCTGCTCTCTGGACGCGATCTGTGTGGGTGCCTTAGACTTTCAGGGTTCTCGATACTAAACTGTCATTTAAGTTCCTTCAAACATTAAGAGCTTTTGTAAATACAAGGTTAGACCTAAAGATTCTAAGATCAAAAAGTGTGTTTGTCAGTAAATAAAATTTCAAGTGTCATTATCGTTATTAATAGTTTTGGTGGTTTGGGGGTTTCAAATTAGGGTCTTATGCATGCTGGGCTAGTGCTCTACCACTGACATCCATCTCCAGACCTTCAATTATTTTTATTATTGCCTACAGAATATTCCATGTGTGCATATAGACACAGGGCAGCCCTTGAAGCCACATTCCTGCAAATGGTGCATATTTCAACATAGTGCAGAAGCATGCATCGTGTTGAACAGCACCCTGAATTGGGCAGTCAATCTTTCTGCTTTCCTCAGACTCTTCCTGCTACTATAATAGGACGCCTGAGGGAGAAGAGCTTAAAAATAGCAGAAATGCATTCTTCACATTTCTGGAGGCTGGGAGTTCAAGACTGTGGCACTGACAGGTTCTCTGGCAAGGTCTGGATGCTGCGGCCCCTGGGGTGACCCCAAGGGGCGGGGCTGCAGTGGGGCAGCATCCCGACGTGGCAAAGGACCAACTGCTGTGGGGAGCATCTCTCCTTGGGCCTTCACTTGGATCTTGAGACAGGAGCCCTCGGGGCCCGCCTGCCTCCTGGAGACTGCGCCTTCTCGTCCTGTCCCATTGGCAACATCTCAGTTTTGGACGGGGACCTTGTCAGCCCACAGTGGTGGCTTAAGGTCACCTCATCCTAAGACTTCCAGGCCTCCACCCCTAGCATGAGGCCCTGGGCTCCACCTCTAGCGTGAGGTTTCCGACTTTGGCTTCCCCCCAGCTTGAGGCACCCCCTTGGGGTCCGCCCCCAGCATGAGCCTCTCCCCATCCCACCCCATCTCCAAGGTCCCAAGGGCTCCACCCTCAGTGCCACCGATTAAAAAATAATAATAGTAAAAGAAAAAAACCAAGTGTTTTAAAAATATTTTTAAAATGTTTTTGAAGGGAGAGAATCTACCAAACAATTCGCGGGACAGTCTTAATTGGGGATAATGAAGAGCATAAAGGTCCCTACGATAAGCTGTTCAGATTTCAGGAAGATGGATGATAGGTAAATTAATCACATGTAAATGTAAAAAGAAGGCGTGCAGGTACCGAATGAGCCAAAAATGGCCACTGTGATACTTGTAGGAAAATGAATGCGCCCAGAGACGGTTATGCTTGGTGAAATGAACCAGACACAAAGGGTTAAATACCGCATGGTTTCTGAAATATGAGAAACCCAAAGTATAGATATGTAAAAGAGGAAAAATGTGATGGCAGAAGACAGGGAGACAGATTTTGTGGTGCGGGAAAGGGGAGGGGGACAGTGGGACGGGCCCAGGGGCATGAGAATGACCATGCCCCAGATCCTCCAGCTGGACAGAATTATTATGAAAGACAAACACACACGATTACAAAGAGGGATTTTGGGGAAAAAGGAAATGTAGCTTAGGGAAGTATCTAACTTGATAATGGAATTCATTAATATTAATTATAATGAAGCAAAACAAGAAAAAGAAAAGCTATGGAGTTTTACATTTAGTCCAGTTATATAGAATGTTCCCTAAATAGATATCACACACTTACCTTGCATAGTCTCATTAAAAAGAGTAACCACCGTAAGTAGATATGTACATTTACACAAATATATATTTTTGATTTATATCTACTGATGTGAGTATAAAATGGACACAAAAGGCCACACATGTCACAAAAAACTCTGGGGGCACACTTATTTTGTTCATCCCTCCTTCATCAAAAAGCCCAAACTAACAATTATATATAAAATGTAATGCCAGGGGCATATGGGTGGAACGCTGAGAGGTAAGATGGAGAATAACTCAAACAGTATACTGTTATTCTTGCATAGCAAGTTACAGTGTAGTTTGTGATATGAGATGTGTGTGTGTGTGTGTGTGTGTGTGTGTGTGTGTGTAGATAGATAATGCTAATTTAACTTTATAGGATGATAAGGCAGGGACTATTTCACTTTATAGATATAAAAAAACTTAGAAGCAGAGTGATTTTCCCCTGAATTCAGGACCAGTGGAAAAAAAGATAAACTCACCTTTTCAGAAGCATACAGAACTAGTCATATAGAAATATTCTGTATGAATTACAGTAACATCCAGAAATATAATTGACTGATTTGATTTTTTTTGGTGAACGTGTGCATCTTTAGTGGGTATGCAGAATATATAATAAAAATAATGTTTTGGAAGTCTACTTAAGCAATATAACATAACAGACCATAACACAATAAACATCTAATTAGATATTAATTTTACTTATTTATTCTAAATGAAATATAAAAAAGCTAAAATTCATCAAAGATATGCATGGAAAGTATATTAATCTTTTGGAAACTATGTTCTAAAAATGTTAACTTAAAGAAATAGAAGAATATTATAAGACACATTGCAGACTGAAGGCACAGCCTGACAGTTAAGAGTATTTGCCTGGCAAGTGCAGGGCCCTGAGTTCGATTCTCCAGTGCCATGTAGGCTCGGTGTGGTGGCACATGACACACCTATAGAAAATAAATGAATAAATAGAAGATAAAGGCCTCACCACTGGGCATGGCTCAAAACAAAACAAAACAAACCACATTCCAATGGGGATAGAGACGATTTCTGTTTTGTGTGAACGAAAGTTTGTCTTGCAACAGATAATATAATTTCTGTCCTTATTCATTTAAAGGAAAGATATTTGATTTATTTCAGAGAACAGTACTAGAAATAGGAACTGGAAGTAATAGTGAGACAAATTATATATACAGAGTATATAATGTAAGAAATTTCTCACAAGAAATGTGTGTGTGTGTGTGTGTGTGTGTGTGTGTGTGTGTGTGTGTGTGTTGGGGATTACTTTAGTGCAGAAAATGTCTCTTTGAGGCCTAGATCCCTCCTGCACTGTGCCAGACCCTCCAGGAGGCTGCTTCAGGCCCAAGACCTTTACACACCATTCCAGGTGTGCCCAGAAACCATACCAGGCCTATGTCTACCTAGTGACACACCAGATATTCCCAGAGGCTGCTCCAGGCCTAGAACACTTGCATGACACTCCAAATCTGCCAAGAAGCCATCCCGGGACCAGGCCTCTCCTGTGCCAAACCAGACCAACCTGGAGTCCTTCCTAGGCCCAGGACATTTGTGCTCTGTGCCTGACCCACCAGGACACCATCCCAGGACCTGGTCCATCGCTCACCAGCTGGATCTCAGCCAGAAGCCCTATTAGACTGACTCACCCAGGAGGCCGCTGGAACCTACTGGACACAATGCAAGCACAAAGAGGGTACCTCCAGGATCAGTAGTGGATTAGGACCTACCAGATGAAGAGACTCAGCACCCGAAAGCCTTTACATCCAAATAACACATGGGGTCGCTGACTATTTTGTGTCTTGACTTTTCTTCTGTTGATTTTTGTTGTTTTGTTTTTGTACCCCCCCCCCCCCCGCCTGGTTTGGTTAAGTTCTTACTTTTCCTGAAACTGACCAAGTTTCCTCAATTTTTTCTTCTCTACTTCTTTGCATACTTTTTCTTTATTCCTTTTTTGTTTCCTTACCCCTTTCTTTCTCGTTGTACGTCTATTTTTCTCTCCTTTCTTTCAATCTCCTTATGTCTCTTTATTTGGTAGTTTCTGATCCCTTCCCCACTTGATTAACTCTCTCAGCATAGTTTCATAAGTCTTTCTCCAGATCTGGAAGTGACACTCTATCCACTTCACTCTGTTTCTCTCTGACTCATCTGAATCTTGCCCAGAGCACTCTTCTGCAGCTGTTGCTCTCTGACGGACCACTCACGACCATGGGGACGCTCCTCTGCTTTCTGTAGTACACCTAAAGCTGACTTCTTATCATAGTCTGCTTTCCCCCTATTTCATTTCCCCTTACAAGCAGAACTGTTGAAAATGAATGTTTTACAACCATATCGTTAGACTAGTTGAGACTTATTATCTGCATACTATTTAGCTAGTAATAAATTAGTAATGTAGTTTCTTACTTATACTGATATCAACAAAATAGTGACACCATTAACAAATCCATGTGTATGGAAGCCACCATTGGTAGTTTAGATCATAATTAGGTGGCTAAGTGGGGAGTGGGAGTGTATATATCAACATTTGATTAGCATAAGTATATAACTAGTAGGAAACAAGTGTAAATGTAGATACAAATATAATTCACATTGCTAAAAATGGAGTAGTGGGTGGACTTGCTAAGAGTGGGCAACCTACAGTGATTTGGATTAGCCTAGACAACCAATATAGAGCTCTATTATTTTACTGTCTGGGTGTTTATATTACTGATATTAAGAGTACACTTTAATAAGTTAATATTAAGTTTAGTTAGATATTTACTGAAGGTATGTTGCACCTATTAATATTGTGGGTATATTGGTTATGGTGTTAAATTGGCTACTAGAGTCTGCCAGTGAGTTCTTACTATTGGGTAGTACTGTAAGTGTGAATCTTTGCTCATGATCTTCTTATTCTAGATATTCTAGCTAACAAGTGCTCTGTCTCTGGACAGTTCTGTATTCTCTTTCTTTTGCACAGAAAATGGAGGAGATTAAGGTCTCAGCACAAGGCTGGACATTGAGAATACTTTGAAAATTAATAGCTAAATAAATCAAAAACAGTTTTAAAATTTAACACTTGAATGAGCTCCAGATAGCACTAAAGGCAAATCTAATAAATGAATCTCTGGAACAGAGAGATTCCATCAACAGTACCTGAGCTTCAACTCACTGCAAGAGAACCATGAGGAAGTGAGGTACTAAATCTCTGATAAAAAGGGCGAACACTCCAGAAACCAATACCAGGGAGCTTGAAATAGCAGATGCCATAGACAACAAAGGTAAAAAGGAGGCTGACTACTGGGCCCAGAAGCTCAAACAGGACATAAAAGAGGTGCACAGGGATCTCAAAGTGGACATATATACTCAGAGTAACAATAACCATTAATAAGAAATTAGGGAAACACAAAGATGAAACAAATAAACAAATAATGAAAGCAATTTAAGAAATTAGGGAATAATTTGGCAGAGATATAGAAACAATGAAAGCTGAACTCCAAGATATGAAAAATTCCCAGGACATAATAAATACCCAACATGAACACTTTGAGGATAGGCTATCAGATCTTGAGATAAAACTGATAATATGTAACACACAGTAGCTGAAGACTGTAAAACAAACAACAAAAATCCCCTCAAGTAATAGACTAGTTACAAGAGCTGATGGATGAGTCAGGAAGAGAAACAACCTCAGAATTATGGGAGTGCAGGAAAAAACTGAGGACAGAGCAAAGGGCTTAAAGGACATGTTCAATGAAATTATGGAAGAAAATTTCCCAAGTGAAAAGACGGAAATGAGCATTAAACTTCTGCAGACATATAGAATTCCAAACAAGTGTGATCAGAGGACAACTTCCCCATGACACATCATAGCTAAAATCTTAGAGACTCAACACAAGAGATAATATTAAAACCTGTAAGAGAAAAACTTGGTGACTTACAAAGGCAAGCCCATCATGATAGCTGCCGATTTCTCCACGCAGATTTCTCAACACGTCTAGAGGACAAAACAACATAAAGCAACATCATCCAAGAGCTAAGACAGAATAAATGCCAATGCAGACTGCTATATTGAGCAAACTTACCTCTCAAAATAGGGGAGGAGTTAAACTTTTCTATGGTAAAGAAAACCTAAAGAAATTAGCATCCACCAGACCAGCATTGCAAAGAATACTTAACGGAAACTTAGACAGAGAAAGGGAGACAAATGGCACCAAAGACCCCAGGAAAAAGGTAACAACAGAAAGAGGAAAGTGAGCAGACAAGACAGTGGGTCAAGCAAACAACAGTGAAGCATCATAGAGCTGGCAGGACATACCTCGCTAATAGCCCTGAATGTTACGGTCTTAATTTGCCTATCAAAAGACACAGGCTGGCTGGCTGAATCAAAAGACAGATCAAACAGCAAAAACTCACAAATTTCTGCTGATAAGAGACACACTTCACCCATAAGAAAATATATAGGCTGAAAATAAAATGATGGAATTTAACATATTATGCAATAGGACCTAAGAAACAAGCAGGAGTAGATATACTCAGACACATTAGACTTCACACCAAGAATACCTTCAAGAGCAAGAGAGAGAAAGACTCTATATACAGGTTAAGGGAACAAAACAACAGGAAGAAATCACCATCATTAATATATGTGTTTCCAATTCTGGAGCACTCAATTACACAAAACAAAAATTATTAGACTTGAAAAGCCATGTATGTCCCAATAAAATTATAGTAGAGGACCTTAATACACCACTATCACAGATAGACAGGTCAATTAGATAAAAAAATCCACAAAGAATACTAAAGTTAAATGGCAGTATAGAAAATTTAGACTTAATGGGTACCTATAGAGTCTTTCATCTAACTATAGAGTGTTACGTACCTACCACATCAACAGAATACACTTTCTTCTCAGCAGCACATGGAACATTTTAAAAAATAGACCATGTTATAGGCCATAAGACCTGCCTAATAGGTACAAAAGAGTTGAAATAATCCCTTGCTTACTCTAGATCATAATGGAATAAAACTGGAAATTAATAGCAAAAGAAACAGGAGAAATTATACAAATACATATAGACAAAAATAAGTTACTACTGAACAAAGAATGGGTCACAGAATAAATCAGAGTAAAAGTAAAAAACTTTCTAAAATTAAATGATGAAGGAAGTACATCTTATTAGAACCTATGGGATACAATGAAAGCAGGCATAAGAGGGAATTCATATCCATAAATGCATGCATCAAAAGAATAGAGCAATCTCAAATGAACAATCTCATGAGGTACCTCAAGGTACTAGAGAAACAAGAACAACTTAAATCAAAAAGTAGTAGAAGAAAAGAAATTACAAAGATCAGAGCAGAAATCAATGAAATTTAAATTAACATAAAACACAAAAACTCAACAAATTAAAGAGTTGGTTCTTTGAAAGAATAAAAACGATCGACAAACCTCTAGCTAAACTAACCAGAAGATGGAAAGAAAAAAACACTTATTAGTGCAATTAGAAATGAAAAGGATGAAGCTGTAGTGGACATTGTACAAATTCAGAGCATTATACGGAACTATTTTGAACACTTATACTCCAACAAATTGAAGAACTTAGGAGAAATAGATGACTTTCTAGTCAAATATAAAATATCAAAATTGAACCAAGAAGACATAAATACCTTTAAAAGTTCCATTGCACACACAGAATTTGAGGCAGTGATAAAGTCTCTACCCACAAAGAAAATTCCAGGACCAGATGGACTGAAAGTAGAATTTTTGAGCACTTCAGAAAAGAGCAAACTCCAATGTTTCTCAAACTGTTTCATGAAGCTGAAAGAGAAGGAACTCTACCAAATTCATTTTTGGAGGCTAATATCACCCTAGAATCAAAACCAGACAGACTCAACCAGGAAAGAAAATTATAGACCAATCTCCTTTATAAATATAGATGCAAAAATCCTCAATAAGATTATGGCAAATAGAATCTAGCAAGCAATCACAAAGATCATACACTGTGGTCAAGTGAGCTTTATTCCTTGGATGTGAGGTTGGTTTAACATACATAAATTAATCAATGTAATACACCATATTAACAAAAGCAAGAATAAAAACCAGATGATCATCTTAATTGTTGCAGAAAAGGCCTTTTACAAATCCAACATCCATTCATGATAAAAATCCTGAGTAAGGGCCATACCTGAAACTGATAGAAGCCACATATATGCCAAGCCTACTACAAATATCATAGTAAGTGGGGAGAAATTGAAAGCATTCTTCCTTAAATCAGGAACATTACAAGGGTGTTCACTTTCGCCACTCCTATTCACCATAGTCCTAGAAAGCCTTACCAGAGTAATTAGGCAAGAAAATGAAATAAAAGGAATATGGATCAGAAAGGAGGAAATCACATTACCTTTTTTCAGATGATAAGATTATCTACTTAAAAGACCCCAAGAACCCCACAATGAAACTCTTAGAAATAATAAACAATTCCAGCCAAGGTGCAGGCTACAAAATCAATACTACAAAACCAATAATGTTCCACTACACTGTGACATAATATATATGTGTGCAATGAACTTACTGAGAACTCAGAAGAATAATTTCACTCTCAATAACCCATCAAAAAGTTAAGTATCTAGGATGAAACCTAACCAAGGAAGTCAAGGATTTCTTCTACAAAGAAAACTATAATATCTTGAAGAAAGAAATTGAAAAAGGTATTAGAATATGGAAATATATCCCATGTTCTTGGACAGGCAGAAGTTAATATAGTCAAAATAACTATACTGCCCAAACTGACACACAGATTCAATGCAGTTCCTGTCAAAATAGACAGGTCAACCAATGGAACAGAATTGAGGGTGCAGAGAAAAGCTCAAGTACCTCAGGTACCTAATCTTTAATAAAGGAGCCAAAGCATACATTGGAAAAAGGATAACCTGTTCACCAAATGGTGCTGGGAAAATTGGGTATCCACATGCAGAGGAATGAATCTAGATGCACACCTTACATCATATACCAAAATCAAACCAAAATGGATCAAAGATCTAGTTATTAAAACCGAAACACTGAACCTTCTGGAAGACAATGTCAGCAAAAATCTGAAAGAATAGGTGTAGGCAAAGACTTTCTTAATCTGACACCCAAAGCAAAAGAAATAGCCCCAGAATCAACAAATGGGATTCTTTCAAATTAAGATGTTTCTCAGTGGCAAAGCAAATAATCAACAGAATAAACAGAGAACTGACAGAACTGAATAAAAATACTCACCATCTATAACTCAGATGAGAGGGAAATAATTAGAACATAGAAGGAGCTGAAGAAAAGTGGAACCCTCAAATTCAAAGACTCAATTAAAAAATGGGGAACTGAAATGAATAGGCAGTTCTCAGATGAAGAAGTTCAAATGGTCAATAAATACATGAAGAGATGTTCAACAGCCTTAGCCAGAAGACAAATGCAAATCAAAACATCAGTAAGATATTATCTGACTCCAGAGAGACTGGCGTATATCAAGAACTCAACCAGCAATCAGTGCTGGTGAGGCAGTAGGGAAAAAGGAACCCTCCTGCACTGCTGGTGGGAATGTAAACTGGTACAACCGCTATGGAGGGCAGTATGGAAATTCTTCAAAAGGCTGAAGATCAGTATTCTCTGAGATTCAGCAATGTCTCCTCTGGGAAGTTTTCCAAAAGAGTTAAAGGCATTATATACAAGAGATATATGTATACCCATGTTCATAGCAGCACAACTAACAATAGCTAAAATGTGGAAGACACCTAAATACCCATCAGCAGACCAGTGGATACATAAATGTTGGTATATGTGCACAGTGAGATACTACTTGTCCATAAAGACAGTTTTGAGGCTTTTGTAGGTAAGTGGATGCAGCTTGAGACCATCCTGCTCAGTGAAATGAGTCAGACTCAGAAGGTTAAATATCGTATGGTTTCTCTTATATGAGAAATCCAGATTACAGTCATTTCATGCAACTAAATGGATGGGGGGGAGTGGGAACTAATGGGGAGGGGGGAAGGGTTTGTGTGTGTGTGTGTGTGTGTGTGTGTGTGTGTGTCAATAAAATGGGCAAAAAAGAAAAGTCTGCCTAAGCTTCTCTATTTCAATTTAGGTAAGAAGAGCTGCTTTGTTAAGAGTAGAATATTTTTCATGGAAGGAGTACGCGATGTACATCAGACATTTTCCTGCTATGACCTAGACCATAAACAAAACACTTAAAATCATTTTTATGACCTCACCTCAAAGACTAAAATATGGATTCTATTCTTCAAATTGAAACATTTACCACTACAAAAATTGGTTAAAGTGGGCTGGCATTAAAAGTTAGGGAATATTCTCAAAAACCTCAGAGAATATATATATATATATATATATATATATATATATATATATATATATATATGACTTACAGCTCCTTGATTATCTAGGTGTGAGTCTTTTGCTTTTCTTTCAATCTTTTAATTAGAAGTGATCACAGAAAAAATGACTGTAAATGGATGAGAACTTCAAGTTTGGGTCAGAGAGTTGTTATTCATCTTTGTTTATATACTTAGAGGGGAAAAGTTTTGATGACATCGATAGCACTTGTGTTTTATTTTCATATCTTACTTGTATATGAGCAAAGTCTATTGAAATCTTGAATGCCAGGGTTTGTGTATGGGATAATCCCACTTTTCAGAAGAATTGACCTTAGAATAGTGCAACCTGCTTTAGAAATATAAAAGAGCTGGGAAATCCACACCGCATCAATTTTACTTTTGTTTGTTTTGTAATGAGTGATCTGGTTATTTTTCTTTGGCGATTGATTTGTTTCTTAATTTACATTTTGTTGAGAGTTAACCTCGTTGCTTTGAATCATTTAGTAAAAACAAACCTGTAGAATGCAAGTTAAAAGCTACTCCTCAACTTCCTACTTATGCTGACTTATATTTAATATGTGTAATTAAGAAATACATTTAATCCTAATCACTTAACTACATAATCTAATATGCCCAATTAATCATATATTTAGTATACATATTAAATCATTAAATCTTAAACATATTTTATAAACCTTACTAAGATTTAGAGGGCATTAAACTCCCCATTGAAGGATAACAATTCATACATAAAGAACAAGTTTGGAGTGCTGATTTTACAGTGAAATAATTCTTTTTTGTCAAATTCCCAACGTATTGTTTTCTGGGGCTAGAAATGCTAAAGACATATTTTCATGGAATATATTGTGCAATAACTTAAAAAGTAACTTTTTTCATCAAATTCATAGACCAGGGAAACTGGTGTTTTTGTAGTGGCTGCTTTTATTTTTTTTCCCATTATTTTTACTAGAATGTATTTGTGTTACTCAATTTACGTCAAACTTGAGGAATTGGTGCATGCGCACATCGCCTCACCCTCTTGTGCTGTCCCATCTGCCCCTTGTCTCCCCCCTTCCCCGCTTCTCCATTCTCCCTCTCCCTGCCTCCCAACCTACCGCACTGACTGGGGCTACTACTTACTTATACTCTGGGTTTCTCCCATTGAAGTAACCATGCAGTTTTCAATCTCCTGAGTCGGATTCACGTCCCGAAGCACAATGGTCTCAAATGGTATCCAGTTTCCTACTGAGGGCGCCAATTCATCTGCGTTTGGGGCAGAGTCAGACTCCATTGTTTACGCTCATCACGTTTTCATCCTATGAACATGATGGCTGTTACCTTTGCTCCATGATGCTTTTGACTCTTCTGGAAAGACACCCGGAAGAGGTCTTCCTGGGTGTCTTAGTTACTTTTTGTTGCTGTGACTCAATACCTGACACCCCCAAACTCAGGAAAGGAAAGGTTTATTTTAGCTCACAGTCTAGGTGGCCGGCAACAATCGAAGTACATGGCAGAGAGAGAGGTGGAGGCAGCTTCCCTGGACCAACAGGAAGACAAGCTGAGGCTAGTTGAGACTTAGTCCAACCAGTCCCTCCTGCATCCAGGTGCGGCCTCTACACGCCGTTAATCCTAACTTAACTGCAATGCAATCCACCCCTCCAGACCAAACCTCAATCCACCAACATCACATGGTTCCATTAAAATACATGAGACTTTTGGGGGACACTCTAGATCCTAACCGCAACACTGGGTCAAATGGAATATTTATTTTTCAGTTTTGTGAGGCATCCCTACACTGCTTTCCATCATGGGGGGCGGGGACCCTTCACACACGAAATACAGTGCCATGCTCAACATAAAACGTGAACAAAACATGTTGCAGAGAAAGAAGGCGAGCAGAAGCCCGCGTCGCGAGTTTCTGATTAGTACTGACTGAACGTCATCCGTCCCATGATCGTGTCCTCAGCATTTGTGAGTAACTGAAAGCTAACTGGGCTCCCCGCTGGGGCAGTTTTGACCTTTCCACTTGGGGTGCTTGCTTAGGCCACAGACTGGCAAAGGCCTCCGAGGTGGGAGAAGCGGGGAGCAGAGCTCTGGACTGTGGCGCCAGTGTGACACTGTCTCCGGAGAAGGCACAGGAGAGGATTCCTCGTGGCGGGGGCGAGTTTTACTTTGTTGTTCCCTCTACATGGGTATGGGACAGGGTCTTCCTTTGTGTGGTTGGGAATAATTTGTAGGACATTTAAAAGTGCTTTGTAAGTGCACGAGGTTGTGCCAGCGCTCCCTGATCACGAGAGTGGTCCAGCGTGAGCAGAAATGAGCGTCGGAGGAAGTCCTCACAGCAGCAGGGAGGAGAGTGGCCTTCCCTGTCCTCTAAGCCTCCATAACCAGAGTGGGCCCAGCCCGCCCACCACTCACCAGAAAAGGCGGACCCTGCCTCGTGGCAATCTATGACTGAAGGAAGATAGGCCGAGCCCAATGGAGCAGGCACGTAATCCCCACACTCTGGGAGGCAGAGGCAGGACGATCAGAAGCTACGGCCCATGCTGAGCAACTTTGTGAAACTCTGTCTGAAAATTTAACTAAAAAATGGACTGGGGATGTAGTTCCTTGTGAAAGCTCTGGGCCGGATCCTCAGTACCACAAGACAAAAAGAAAAAAAAAAGGTCTCATGGAATTTTCCATTTAGAGGGGAAGGCGGGTGGTTCGTATGCCTGACAATATCTTGCAAGGACTTGTGGGGAGGAATTGAAGCTCTTCCTGCTGGGGTATGGAGTTAGGAAAAGTTTTCCAGGGCACTTCGCTCTCAGCTATTTGGTTGGAGTTTGTGCTAGGAAAGGGCAAAATCCTCAGGAAGGTAACAAATATGTCCCCCAAACTGCAGCCGAGGGCTATTTTTGCATTCTTCTCCAGCCCTGCTTCTCTCACTTGCTGACGGGACTTCCCTTAGTTCTGCGTTCTCCCTGTCTGCTTCCCAAAAGCCAGTTTCCTTCTCGCATCATAAGCTCCTGAGCTGATCTTTCAGAATTCTCCACAATTTGATAATGATGCATAAATCTTAAAACTCAATAAAAAAGAAGCGCCGTCTAGACATGACACCGCTTGATCTTTCCTGTGTGTGGACTGTGGTCTTTGCTTTTTCTATGATGCTAATCGTAATTTAAGACCTAACTAAAGCTCACTGTCTTCATAAATTCTTTGATTCTGATCTTTGGAACGGTGGAAGAAGACATTCTGTAGAGAACTAACACACACACACATATTTCATATTTATAAGATTAATTTGGTACCTACTGTATATTATCATTTTTCTGAGAAGACTTAACTGGCAGAAAATATGTGAATTAATGAAGTGTTTAAACTGAAAACATGACAGCTTCAAGAATTGGTGAAGAAAAGTATTTTTTCACATCACAGTTACACTTTTGAGCTCATGAGATTTGATGCTAAAAAATCAAACACACACTTTAAGTGTACTTTGGATCAAACGCTGATTCTGAAGAAAAAAAAATAGTACAGAAGTTTTATAATAGTTCTTGTTCAAAACTATATAATTGTGTTCTATGATATATATTTTTCCATTTTGGCTTTACAACTAGACTTTAATAATCCCAATGAATTACAGGTTTCTCTTCCATTCTTCCCTTTTTGCTACCTTTTTTCACTTTTTCTTGTTAGTTCTTTCCTTCCTTCCATCCATCCTTCCTTCCTTCCTTCCTCATTTATCTGTGCATTCACTTAAAGGCACAGATTTATGGAACATTTAGATGCAATAAAGTCTGTCTTAAATTGAAGAGTCGACAGAAAAGAGCTTCAGACTACATCAGGAAACCCAGTGGGTGAAAATATTGCTAGATTTTGAGAGGCACTATAATTATGATATGGAAAGTGTGTAGTTGCTAAAGTAGCATTACCTTTGATTTTTTCTCTTTATGTCTGCACTACTCTCTTTCTCTGTAAATATGACTCTCATCTAGTTTTGTCTTCTTTTTTAATGTACTCATGACTCAGAAATGTTAGCTACCCCATTCTGAGTCAGGGCCACTGCTGACCAGCTCCAGGGATCTATGTCCCAGGGTTAGGCTTCTGTGCAGAGAGAGAGAATCTTAACTGCTCAGTTCGCAGGCTGGGCCTCTAATTCTGGCCCACAGAAGAGAGAGGACCCATCACACTGCAGCAAGCCTGGCATGTGAAGCCATCTTCCCCATCCTTTCTGCTTGGGGATTAGTCCTTGTCTTAGTCACTTTTCAGTTTCTGGGACAAAGTACCAGACAACTGTAACCTAAAGAGGGAGAGGTTTATTTCCTGTTTGTTTGTTTGAGGCAGGGTCTCCCTCTGTAGCCCTGGTTGGTCCCAGAGTCACTACGTAGCCTGGACTGGCCTCAGACTCAGGCTATCCTTCTTCCTCAGCCTCCCAAGAGTGAGAGCCTTCCTCTTGCTCACACTTTTGCATGGGTTAAGTTCATGTTTGTCTGGTTCCAAGGCAGAAACCTCTCAACAGATGGCATGGTAGAGGAGAACTGCTCACCACCTGGGAGCTGGGAAGCAGGGAGCGATGGAAGGAGACAGGAAGGAGAGACACACTTCCAAACTGTGGCCCAGCCACATGCCCCTTCCAAAGGGCTCCGTGTCTGACAATGCTTCTGAGGGACATTTTAGATCTCAACCATGGTTGTCATCGAATCAGAGTATCTCAAATGTTTCCATTATATGATAGTTACCTAGCACCCTGCCTACCCAGGGACCACGTACAGGAAGGCAAAACCTTACTTAAAGTAAGAGAATAAGATTCCACAAGCAATAATGAGCTTAAAAATTGGCAAGTGGATCAACATATTTCAACATATTTACACATTGAACAAAAAGTGTGTAACTGAGGAAAATATAAACAATGTGAAATGCATTTTACGTTGCAACATGGTAAAATAATTTTTAAAAAATAACAAATATGAGTTGGAAACTCTAAAGATGATTCATTCTATGAACTTCTGAAAAAAATATGTATGTTCCCTACCCTCATGCTCTTTTCTGTGCTGTCTTCTGGAGAGAGCAGTGAACAATATAATAGGTAATTTCTCCAAGTAATTCACAGAGCATGATTGGAGGATGAAAAGAAAATCAAATTGTATTGTAGTAAGTTATGTGTGAGGTCAGGATGGTTCAGAAGCATGGCAACCAGCTGCTTCCCACCTGGGCATCTGGCAAAGCTCTTTGAAGGCTGTGGCTTAGAAGCAAGACCCAAAAGCCAAGAAGGCATTAACTGGAGACGGAGGTAGGGAAGAGAACTGCCGGTAGGGAGCTGTAGGGGAACTTCCTAATATGGAGAAGTTCACCAGGTCTGAGATACCCAGTGAGGAGTATGGCAGGTAAGGGCACGGGAGTGGGCCAGGCAGGGCCTTGGCAGCTGTATCAGCCTTTGTATGGAAAGCAGTGTTGGGTCTTTGCACCATTTTAATCAAGAGGGCCACGTGCTCAGAGTTGGCTCTATGACTAACACTCCATGCATCATGACAAAATCGAGTCTTAAGAATTTTTTTGATAATTTGCATGCAGGGTGAGTGGGGCTTATGAAAGAAGTTGGCAGTGGGAATGGAGAGAGGTAAGTGGAGTCAAGAAATATGAAGTAGAATCTATAGGAATCTCTGATTGTAGGAAAGAAAGGAGAGAAAATTTGACATTTAGGTTTCTATCTTATATCTGGACTGTTGACTAATGCTGAGACACAGAAAGTTGGAAAGAGAAAAATGATTTCAACCCTGAATAGATAAAGTTCAAATAACCTGGAGGACATCCACATAGGTAGGTCCTCAATTCTTGGTGAATCGTTTGGGTACCTCTACTTAGGAGCAATTTCTCATTTGAATAAATAATTCAGTGTTGATAAGAATATATTATTAAATGCCTTTTAACTTTCTATCTTTAACCTAATCAAATAAAAAACTTGAATAGATTCTTTTAAAACCTACCTCAAAAATACGACTCAGGAGTTACAATATTAATATTTAATAAACATTAAAATGGAGATAGTCTATTCTGCTACTTTTTGTGCGTAAAGAATACTCAAAATTTAAAATAATTCATAATTTTTACTTACTTGAGGTAACTTATGAAATACCAGCAGAGAGCATCACACTATTGAGATGCAAATGTAAAAAAGAGAAGATACGGCTTTTTAAGTGGTTTTAAGTCTCCGTGACACACACTTGAATTTTCGGAGTATATTTTATGAATAGAGAGGTAGAAGCTGAGACAAGCAGGAGCAGACCAGGATTTGGCTACTCTGAAGGAGTTTAGATTTAATAAAGTCTCGAAAACCTAGAAACATTAGGGAATTCTTAAGGGGCTCAAGATTAACAATGTGGGCATTGAGAAGGCACTAAAATATATTTAAAAGAGAATTCTCATTTATCTAGTGATGAAAAGGTCATTCATTACTTTTTTGAGGGCAATTTTAGAGCATGAGTGAGTGCCTGTGTCAATCAGGAGTGTACCACAGAAAGAAATGAAGGAAGAAATCATAGTCCACATTGAAGTCATTTTTAGATAAATTAACTCAGTTTATGGATAAAAACTGGGACTCAAGCAGCATCTCCATGTTTCTGTGTGTGCATCTATACATGTGTGTATATGTATACATGGATATATATGTCTATATTTTATGTAAATCTCTCTCTCTCTCTCTCTCTCTCTCTCTATATATATATATACATACATACATACATACATATGTATGTATTTATAAACTTAGACAATTGTAGTTTCCAGAAAGAAAATCATGCCAAGGGCTATCAGTTTTCATGTGGTTTTAATCCTATGTACAAACACTAAAGAAAAATTGTCTGCAATGACTAAACTAAGGATAAGGAGAAGTAAATTGCTGTGTAGGTAAGCTGAACCAGAGGAAAAGCAGGATTGATTATTGGTGCTGTTCTATTGCTTTTATTGCTTTCCAGAGGGGGAGGGGCGCAGTGAGGCAAAGCACCATCGGGCTCGCGGTAGGAAGACAAATCCAGAAGGGTATTTTTTGGTGATCTTTTGGGGGCTTCTGGATTAACCTATTTTTAAAAATAGTATCCTTTTCTACAAAAGATAAAAATCTAAAGTAAGCCTATGGTGTACGTAGAGAAAATATTTCTCTCTCTCCTTTTCTCTTTCTTTCTTTCTTTCTTTGGAGGGACTAGGGATGGCCAGGGCCTTCACTTTAAATTACATCGCCAGCCCCATTTTATTGTTGATTTGAGACATGGTCTCCCGAGGTTGCTATGTTGCCCTGGTGGAGCTTGAACCTGCGGTCTTCCTGTCTCAGCCTCCCAGGGTGCTTTTCAAAAAGCTTTAACCTATGCCAGTGTAAGGCACATAAAATCCAGCTAGATATAGAACGTGGTACATTTATTGCTATGGTTTGAGTGCTTGTGTCACTCTGAAATTTATGATTTGGAATCCTAACCCTCAGATACCTCATGTTGAGGAGACAGGCGCTTTGGTAGGTGAAACTGTCACGACTGGGATTGATGTGTTTACAAAGTGGGCTAGGGACAATGTTTCACCTTCTGCCGTCAAGGACGTGGTGGGAGCTAGGAGGTGGGCTCTGGCCTGAACTGGGTCTGCGGGCGCTGTGATTTTGCACCGCCAAGATTTCAGAACTGTGAGAAATCAATTTCTGTTGTTAGTGACTCGGTCTATACTATTTCAATACAGCCTTCAAAACTGATTACTGGAATCGTGTCTGAAGAATAGCTTTTCCTCCTATTTAGGATTAAATATTTTTAATTTTTATTAAAAAGTCATCAGTCTTAGCTAACCTTTCTCTTCTTTCTCCTTCCTTTTCTTCCTTCCTTTCTTTCCTCCCTCCATCCTTTTTATTTTCTTCTTCTTTTTTTTTTTTGAGACAGGATCTTGCTGTGTAGTCCAAGTAGGTCCAGAACTCACTATGGAGCCCAAACCAGCCTCAAACTCAAGGCAATTCTCCTGCCTCAGCTTCCAGAGGGCTAAGATCACAGGCATGCACCACCAAGCCCAGATCATTTTCATATGATGCTGGAGAATGCAATGCAGGGGACTTGGCAGTGCTAGACAAGTGCTTTAACCGTTGAACTATGCTCCCAGGACCCTTAACCAACCTTTCTCAAAATTGATTTTTCTTGAAATTTTCATAAATCACAAATGTTCATTTTATACTACATATAGTTTATAAAAGTAAATATTGTAGGCATACAATTTTATATTTTGGTACAGTTACATGTAGAGAACTACATACAATTATGTCCTATATAAGATATATATCTATATCTATCTCTATCTATATCTCTTTCTATATCTCTATCTATCTATCTATCTATTCTACAAGTTCCCTTTTAAAAACTTGAGCCATGCTTAGTGTTGTAGGCCTTTATTTATTTTCTATGGATGTGTTGTGCCCCAACGCTTCAGGCCTCTGTGGGGCTGGGGCACTAAACCCAGGGCCCCACACATGTCAGGCAAGTACTTTTACCCGATGAGCTGTGCCTGCCACCCCTACAGTTTTTTTTTTAAACCAAGAGAAAAGAATAAATTTGAAATCATCTCACTTGTATAATCACATAATTACTTGTACTGGTATTCTTAAATTTCATCCCTAGCACTTTGTATAGATTTTCACTCTACAACTCCCTCCTCTGAAACTTCTTCAGAGATCCAAAATACATTTATTTGTTCCCCGAAGTTGCAGCTGGCAGTGTGATAGGATAAGAGTGTGGCTCATTACTCCTTACCCTCATTTTAAATGTGTTCTCTCTCTCTCTCTCTCTCTCTCTCTCTCTCTCTCTCTCTCTCTCTCTGTACTGTAAATTGAACCCAGAACCTTCACACTTCATATACCCCCCATCCTTTAAAAAAAAAATCTTTACTCTGAGGCAGGGTTTTGCTAAGTCATCAAATTGCCCAGGCTGGTCTAGGCTTCGGGATCCTCCTGCCTCAGCCTCCCAGAGTGCAGTTATTACAGGCCTGTGCCTCTTGGCCTGGCTCCATTGTCTTTTTTTTTTTTTTTTTTTGACTGGCATTCCAATGTCCTGAGTACAACTCACTCATATATTTTGCCTACAATGTGGTTTTTTTCTTCACATGAAGGAATCATTCTAGTCTAGTCTAGTCTAGTATCATCGTCAGAATAGTTTTCATTTTTAGCAAGAAAAACGTGTAGGATACATTCACAAACTCAGTCGCTTCTCTGGAAAGCGGTTCCGCGTGAATTAACATTTGGGCATTACCGTTCCTGACCACAGCTACAGGCCAAGTTGAAATTTCTACAAGTTTTAGATACATGAGAACTGAAGTTAGAGATTACACATGCACACTATGGAATTTCTTTCCTGCTGTATCTTTTATTCATCGTTGTATTCTAGCAACTTAAATAATTACATTTTCAGAGTAAGTGAACTATTTGGTAATTAAATGAATATATACACGAGTTTAACATATGATCAAAGGAACACTACAAAACAAAATAAGAAATGATAATAAGAAATGAGTATCTCTTTTGCTCTACTGTATACAAATTTTATATTTAAGTATATGTAGATGATTTTCTGGAAAACTTACTAAAATTTATACCAAGTGAGACCTCTGACTCATGGAGGCAAATTATACCAGGTTCAAAATAAGGCTATCAAAGAACTGCTCTTCTACCCCAAAAAGCACCATACCAAGTCATATTCCATATGTCAGCTCCAGCAAAACTTACAGTAATATGCAGCTCCTTTGGTATTTAAAACTTTTCAAGCAGAATTAAGGAAGCAATTTTTTTTTTAACATTTTTAAATCAAGGCAATAAACCATTAGCAAGAAAAAAAGAAAAACAAACAAAAAGAAATATAGTAGGCATATAAATGTCAGTAAAATATTCTTAATAAAATATTGGTGAATAAGATTCAACAGCATATTAAAATGTACTAAGACAGCAACTGACATCCATAGCAGGAATGCAAAGATGGTTTAATTTTAGAAACTCTGGTAGCATAACACTTCAATGCGGCTCCCTGGCACAGCACTTGCCCAGGGTGTGAGCCCCCGGGTTTAATACCCAGCACTGCAAAAATAAGTACATGACTAAATGAAGTTCTGTCAGCATAAGTTATCATACATAAAGGAAAAGAATCACATCATTACCCGTAGATATTGAAAATTCAGCATCAAATTTTGATTAAAATTATTCTTAATGAAATAATAGTAAGTTAATAGTATCTCAGTGTATAAAACATGCTCACCTCAACTCAAAATCCACGATCATGCCTAATTCAGTAATGGGAGAAACATTTGTGTTATAGCCAAGAACAAGGTGTAAGTATTGAAATTACTGCTTATATTTAACGTTATTCTAGGAGTTCTTGTCAGAGCAATTGAAAAAGAAGAAAAAAGTAGGTGGTAAATGTTTATAAAGGCAATAACAAAACTGACCCCCTGGGATGGAATCCTCGGAGTGATTAAGTTAACTCTACTTCAAATGACTGTTGTAATCCAGGACGAGTTGTTTCTGTAAATCTGATTTCTTGTATATAATGACATAAGACAGGAAGGTGTGAGGTGAAATTCTGATATGAGAGCTATATTTTTTTGTAAGTAGCCAATTTCGTTCTTCTATTAGACTCCTACTGTTTGAAAACCAGTAACACATGGCATTTCCACTAGATTAACATTAATATAAAACTAGTAATGGTAGTCGACTGTGTAATATTTATGTTAATAAAATGGATATCAAGTGGGAGTTTGGTGCTGGGTAGCAGTTGGAGGAGATGAGCTGTTATTTGACACTAGTTGTGGGAAAATTTCTTGCCCATTCACAGAGGCAAATGTCCATTCAGGCTCACTGCTCCAGGAGGGAAAGTGTCATGGAGAGTGATGAGGGAGGCAGGCTACCAAGCCAGGCAGCTGGAGGCCTTAATTCTCATGTCAATGGATAACACAATCTGATTTTTAAAAAAATCTTTTTAAGGACTACTGTCAAAGTTCATGAGGACAGAAATGACATTCTTTAGCAGTTTAGAAATACCATCTTATCTAATATAATCTGCTTAACATTTTACAAACTTTTAATTATTAAGCAATTATTTTTGATTTATTAAAGTTGAGAATTAGTGTCTTCAAAACCATATGGAATGGTTTCTGAAGGTGAATAGAAAAAAAAACCAGATAAAGTTTGTTGAGCTTTAGGGGAGTAAATTATTTTTTACTTTCAATTGAGGAGAACCAGCTCATTCGTTGTCTTGTTTTGCTGCCAGGATGTAATCAGCTTGTGCCAGAGAGAACCCACAGCGGATCCGCAGCTGGCGACGAAGCAGAAACATGTTTTTCTACCCAAATGGATGATGGCAAGAATGAAAGCAAAACCCACAAAGCTACAGAGCAAAAACAAAACGAGCAGTGCTGGGTGGGTGGGAAATAGGTGGTGGAGATCGACGCATTATTTTATAATATAAATAGACAGGAGACAACTCACTAAACAAATAAAAAATCTGAATTTCTGTCCACACACTGTGATGAGAATGACCCCAATAATCTGATTTATTTTGCAAGGTTTTGTGTTGGCAGGAAGCGCATATGGGGAAGGGGTATGGTGGTGGCTGGGGTGACAATAGGAAGAATGTCAAAAGTTGGTAGAATAGAGCCATCAGCTAGGTAGGTCCCTCCCATCCGCCTGCTTCCCATCCACATAGCAGAAGGGTTATTTCTTCCTCAGCCCCAGCAAGGTCTGGTTCTTCTGGGAGGAAGGACAAGAAGGGTCCTTGGTTCAGAGATACTAGAGCCCACAGAGCAAGTGACATGTGCTCTGGATTTATGTCTTCTAGTGTGGAGACAGGGTGATTTCTCTGGGGAAATCTGGGAGCAAAGCTGTCAAGACACAGGTGTCTGATCAGTAATCCTATATCCCCAGGCCTCTCAGCTGGTGAGTCCTCCTTCTCACACACTGGGAGAGGCTAGCCAGATCTCTGGGTAACAAATGAAATAGTTAGGAATCACCCGATATTAGCTGGGCTTGGTAGTACAGGCCTGGAATCTCAGCAGTATGAGAAGCTGAGGCAGGAGGATCACAAGTTAAAACCCAGCCTGGACAGTTTTGTGACTTACTTGGACTCTGTCTCAAAAAGAAAAATAAAAATGGGTTGAGGAGGTAGCTTGGTGTAAGAGTCCTGGGCTTCACCCCCAGTGCCACAAGGACAAGAAAGCAACAAACCAATCAACCAATCAACGAACCAACCAACCAACAAACCAACCAATCAACCAACCAACCAACCAGAGATCAAAAAAGAGCAGCAGAAACTAAGATTTAAAAGTCCCCAAAGTACTACTAATAAGGATTAAAATTTAAAGTTGAGAAATTATCCAAGAAAAAAAAGACACAAGCCAAAGAGAAAAATATTGGGGCCTCTACGGCCCTCTTATTTGACCAATGGGCATCACTGCACTCTGCTTGTGAAGAATGGTCTTAATAAATAATGCTTTTTGGGTAGTTATCTATATGGAAACAAAAAATATTGGTGTCTATCAAACACTGAATTGATTTGGATTGGACCTATATATGAGTGAGAAAACATAAGATTCTTGGGGAAAAACCTAGAAGATTAGCACTAACTTGGGTCCTCAAAGATTTCTTAAATAGAACATAAAGGGAATTGACCAAATGGTTAAGAAAGATTAAAAATAAAAAGTCACTAAAATTAGCAACTTTTGTTTATTGAGATGTAATAAATAGAGAGAAAACTCTGATGTCATCCATAAGCCCCATGAAAGGTTTTTGTCCAGAACATGTAAAGGGATAGAAGCCAATAAACAAGAAAACCCAAACGGCTAAAAACAAGAGAACCAAAGAAACTTTGAACGAACACGTCACAAGAGAGAGGAGACAAACTTAGCAGGCCTATAAAAAGTTGGCCCACGTGTCCAGCCATCCGGTGAATGAAATGAAACTTAAGGACACATTGACACGTCAATACACACATGCTAGGACATGGGAAATGGCAGATGGAAGGAAGGGGCAGCTGGAATTGTGCGTGTTCATAAATTGGGACAAACGCTTCAGAAAACTGACAAACCATCTAGACCTAATTGCATACAGGCCTGAGATTTACTCTGGATGATACAGTAAACGTGGTAAGTACATAATCCCCACTTAAAAACCATGTAGGAAAGCTCCCAGCAGCGAATTCCTAACAGTCCAAGACTGGACACAGCTGAGCGCTCACAGCTCATTTTGAAGGGGAGAAGAGAAAACCAAAAATATCAAGAAAATTGTCAAAGAAATAAGGCAACGCCATCTTCCACCAGAATGGAGAGGTTGGGATTTCCAAATAGAACTCCTCCCTCCCTCCACGCCTAGCGCCATGCGGGGATGGAACAAAGCCCAAAGGACAAAGACTTCTGACGCACAGGAGGAGACTACTCCAATGGCTCATGGACGTGGGACCCAAGGGGTCACAGGAAAGGAATCAGAAGTCAGACCACACAAGGACTTCTGGTCTGGAAGCTAGGAGACAAAAAATAACCTCACAGTCTGGTTTTAAATCCCAGCCAAAGTTTCAATCAATGCTGAAAGTATAAAAGACATTTTAAGAGAGTTAGTGCCTCAAAAATGTATTTCTAGTTCCCCGGTCTCAGAAAGTTCCTTCAACACATGCTGTACAAAAATAATATCGAAAGGCAGCATAGGATGGCAGAGCACCCCACAATATTGTCCCTTCTTTTTTAGTAACAGAACGGCTGAGAAAAAGACAAGTTTCTCCTTCAAGGTAGGCTTGGCCATTTGATGAAGCAACCACGAGGTTGGGGCGAGGGAGTGGGCACATGTTCCAGGAAGTGCTATATTCGGAGAGGGAGCTCTGCTTCCTGGTCCACATTCCTCTCTACGGAGCACAGCACGTCATGGTGGCTCCCGCTGCCTATAACCTGACGCCGGAAATGAGAAGCAAGCTTGACAAGGCGACTGGAGGTGATGACGCTGGCTGCCCCACATGGCTTCCATTCCCCTCCTGCGTGATTCTCTTGCCCAGTTATGAGCAGGCCGCTGCTTCCTTGAATCCCTTGTGCTACTTTTTATTTGTTTTTTAGAGACAAAGGAAATCACAACTCAAGGAAAAGAGCTCTGTTAAAAGGGATGGGATGTGGTTGCAGGTGTAGCTCAGTGGTTCAACTGCGTGGTAGCAAACGTAAGGCCCTGGGCTTGACTTCCCAGCATCATCTAAGTTGACCAGAGTGGCGGTCATCCCAGCACTGAGGAGGATGAAGCGGGAGGGTTGTTGTGAGTTTGAGGCCAGCCCGGGCTAGAGACTGAGAAAAATAAAGCACTTGCCTTGCAAGTGCAAGGCCCCGGGTTCAATTCCCCAGCACCAAATAAAGCTGGGCATGGTGTGCCCACCTGCAATTCTAGCACTCAAGAGGCTGTGAGCCCAAGGCCAGCCTGGGCTACACTGTGAATTCAGGATAAGTTTGTACTATAGAGTGAGTCTCTGCTTCAAAAAAACAAATAAAGGAGCAAACAAACAAGCAAAAGGATGGAACTCAGATGAGTGAAAGAAGAAATCCTCAGGACAAAACAAAGCAAAAAAAAAAAAGAAAGGATTTGCAAGGTTTTATAAGGGTGTGTTATTTTTTAATGAGGAAAGTCTTATTTAAAAGTCAAGGCTGTCCTCCCTAAGACTCATGTTCCTATGGATACTGTGACTGTCTGACGTGGGACTTGGCTGGAAGGGACGGATGCTTGGTGCTTGACCTGGAGATGTGTGTGCTGGTTCCACCCTTTCCTCTCAGACTTGTCTCTGCTCTGCCATGTTGTGAGGACTTCTGGCTCTGGCTGTGGCTCCAGCCTCAGACCTGGCCCCAGCCCTGCCATGTGATTCCACCATTTTCCAACCTCTCACCTATGTATAGATTATAGTCTTCTGAAATTGTGAGTTAAAGTAAATCTTTCCTCTCTTCCCACAAAATAGTAAAGAGTTGAGAGGTAGCAATGTAAACATAATTATTTAGAAACATGAGCTTAATGCTTGAGAAAACATCTCAGAAAGGCAAAATGAGTTTCCTCTGGAAGTAAGAAGAAGCAGAAGAAGGAGGTGACCTCGATAGCATCGGCCATCTTGTTTTCCATGATCTGCCTGGATGAGCTGGTCGCACAATTCCATGTTGTAAATATATTACTCTATTGTTTACTGTGTTTATGATGTAAGGAAGAGAAACTCAGCAAACGGAGGGTAGAGATGTGAAGAAGCAGCAAAAATGGTTAAAATGCAATGCGTATACGTCTCAGTTCCCCAAGATGAATGTAATGATCATGACTTGCAAACATGCATGAAGAAAAACAGTAATTATGGAATAAATAAAAACAATGTTCACAAAAATAATTTTACAAAAGAAACTCAGCCTGAGCGTTCTTTCAACTGCGTCTGATCAGAATGGCAAGGAAGTTTTATTATTGGTGCAAGTTCACTTACCGGAAGGGGGTTTGAAGACAAGGCATTCGTAAGCTGAGAGACAAAGGTCAAAGACAAGCAATGCCTTAGCTGTTAAACCATAGATCATGGAGCCTTAACAGGGAACAATGGCGGTCCCTGGGGCGTGGGGGTGTCTTTAGTTTGCTTCTGTGACATATTGCTCCGACATGACACTATTACATTTTGGTTTTTAGCATTTTTAAAGAGGAAGTAATAGTTATGAGAGATGAAGAACTCAGAATTAAGTACTGTAGTTATACACAGAAGGGTAATTTGGGTTTGATGGATTGGCCTGGGCCTGTTAACTAATAATACCAAATTTTAAGTAGCATCTCACCAGTATGAAAAAGAGGTAGCATCATTATTAATGTCTAAACTATAGTGTGTTTCACACAGGATTATGGTAAAGGTCAGGCCATGTTTCTCTGAATTAAAAGCTATCCTGAGCTATCGCATTCCTAATCAACTCAGACCTAAAGGTGCATAGCTCAGTTATAATGAGGTGCAATGAATTTAAATAAACTGCGCGATACTGTGTAGTGATTTATCAGCACACGTTGATATCCTTTTAACTCATTAGCAATGAATGATACTGTGTGTTCCCGACTGTTTTTTGCTGTATAACTATTTTTTAATCACAATATTTCTTAGTAAAAGTGCCTTATGCTCCCATTTTCTTTCTGTCTGGGTAGGGTAAAAGGCGAAGGGTGCTCCTGGCGTGCACCCAAACATGAGTCATCGTGGAAGGAAGCTGTCACACAGGCACTCAAATAAATTTCGTAAATTAACAATTTGTAACGACGCTCACGTGTTTATGGTTTCACATTGTAGAACTGCCGTGGGACTCGGGAAGAAGAATTGAAGGTTATGCAGGTTTCTGTATTACGCTTCAGACTTATCCTTGTACTAGAATTTTAAAAAATCCACAGAACACAATGGAGAATTTATTAAGAAACAAAAACACAACACCAAACTGTGTCAGAAACTTCTGCTTTATAATTTGAGACCTATTTACCATCCTCTATTTTCTTGTAAGCAACTAATCAATTTTGTAAGCAAATATTCCATTGGCTTCCTCATATAGCAGGATGCCACCCACAAGGTTTGAATTCCACTTAATGAAACGCTTTTATTTTCTTTATTTTGTAGATTAAAATAATTATGTTGGGGTGTGTGATCAAATGTCACTTGAAAAAAGGAGTCATAAAATAAAAATTAAAAGATTCTTTTTATGGATTGTTCAATTGATGTTGGCTGGCTAAAATGTCCCAAGAAAGGGACTTGAGAAACATGTCCACATGTTGTGTTGGTCTTCGTTCATACACTTCACACTCAAACTGCACCCGATGTCATAGGAACTGAGTTCCTCTAAGCGCTCAACCACTTTGGGTTCATCAGTCACTTATTTTTCCTACGATTCTATTATTGTTACGATTATTATTGTGATGAGTAGTTTATCTAGATAAAGGTGGTCTTGTCCATGTTAATTCTGCAGTAATTTGTGGAGCTAATGACTGTTCCCCAACATTTACTCTCCTTTCTTCCTCCTGGTAGTAGACCTGAAATTCTGTCTGGTTAAATGACAATCCAGATATATCCCAAAATCCACTTCCCAGCCTCCTGGGAAGTTGGGTGTTCTAGGCTGATGTTGGACCCTTCAAGTTCACACATGGAAGTATTAACTCCCAGCCCCTCAAAATGTGACTGTATTTGGAGAGAGTCTTTAAAGAGCCAATGAAGGTTGAATGAGGTCATTAGCATAACCTTAGACCAATATGATGGCCTTTAATGAGAAGAAAAGGTAAGGATGCAGACCCAATCAGGTGAAAGACCACGTAAAGACATGAGGAGATGGCCACCTGCAGGCAAAGAAATGGGCCCTGGAAGAAACCAACATACTTTCATCTTAGACTTTCAGTCCCCAGTGCTGTGAGGCGATGCATTCTGGGTACTGAAGCCTGTAGGGCTTTGCTGTGACAGCCATACCATACTACTGAGGTAGTGGCTGTGAAATTGAGTTTGGGTGAGTGGGTAGAAGCAGAACTGGTGTGTGTTATAGGTAATAGGTAGGTTGTAGGTAATTTTGTGAAGATGTCGAGAAGAACACATTGGACCAGCTCCTTGCCCTTCTCACAGGCTGGAGCACAGTCATGGTGACGGCTGAGCTTTGAGTGTTCAAAGAACAGCATCTGGGGCATGGGGAGGTGACAAGGTGGGAAGAACTTAGGCCCCTCCACGGACAAGGCCACCAAGTAGCCAGCACTACTCACATCTGTATTCTTACACTTTCTCTCTGGTACTGGGATTGAGCCCAAGGCCTTTACACCGAGATATCCCCAGTCCATTTATTTTTATTTTTATTTTGAGAAACGAGCTCACCAGGTCCCTAAGTTGCCCAGGGTGGGCTTGAACTTGCAATCCTGCTGCTTCAGCCTCCTAGAGCCCTGGAATTAGGGGCCTGTGCCACCAGGTCTGGCACGTGTTTACACTATTCTGTCACACAATAAACCTTTATTTAAGTAACTGAATCTTTTCTGTGTTTCTGTAACTATTCAATATAGGTCAGCCTTTTCCCTAATTAATAAAACATACCAGAGAAAAAGAGTACTAGCCAAAGGCTTCCCATTCTGTTTCCACTTTCAGTGTTCATTTGTAGTCTACTCATAACACACTACAGTTGTGTATAATAAACTATAAATATTTATAATCTAAATACATAAAAATTATAACATTCATATACTCTGATTGTACATTACATCACGACACAACTATTTCCACTACATTCCAACTTTAATTGCATTTTTAATAGTAATGCACTTGAAATAAATTTCTTTTTTCTTTTCCTCTTGTTGGTCATTATCCAAAGTCCTTTGCAACTATCATTGAGGTCAATTTCACCCTTTTTGAAAGCATCTGAGAGACCTAAGATGTCATTTTAAGATGTCCCCTTTTCATTTTTAAGTCAGAAAGTTGGTGCCTACCCACAGGCTGCCTGGATGCCCATTTGAGACCATTGTTGAGGTTTCCCTGATGAATTTCTGTCTTTATCATAGTGATCATTGATGATATTTCTCCAACTTTGGAAACTGGAACATAGGGCTTTCTGTTTTCCACATGCTTATAGAGTTTACATATTCATTATATGAAGCTCATTGGGGATTATCTTTAGAGCTAGAAAGTCCTGCTTTGTTCTCTACGTGCTATTTCAGCTGGCAATGGTGGGTGTGCCGAAGAGGCCTACTTGAGTGCTCAGAACCAAGGTCTGCAGTCAACAATCATGCTGCCTGCCTGAGGTGATACACCTTGTATCCCCCAGGTCACTAGAACTTTATCCTTTCACTTTGATTAGTGGGAAGTAATTTGCAAACAGTGCAGCCTCACAGGGCATCGGCCATGAGAAGCTAAAGAATGGGTATTTTCTTGCTGTCTTTCAGCAAAAGAGTAAGTCTATCTTGACCGAATGGTGGTAACTACACTTATCTCCTCTCACATTAAATAACTAACTCACTGGAAGCCTGTCTTAGCTACTTTTCCACTACTGGGACAGAATACCCAGCACGCACAGTTTATGGGAGATTTATTTTAGCTTACAGTTTCAGAAGGTCTCAGTCTACTTATGTGTGGCTGGCTCTGGTGGAAGCTTGGCTGGAGGTGTAGCAGGACAGCTGTTCATAGTCTGAAGGACAGGGAGCCAAGCAAGGATGAAGGGCAGAGCCAGCACATACTCTTCCAGAGCCTGTCCTTGAAAGCTGTCTCTTCCGGGTCAAGCCCTAGCTCCTGCCCCTTCTGGGTCACATACTCACTATTGTATCACATGCCCTATAATTTTCTACATGCCCCTAATCCACCACACATCTGCAATCCACACCTCCTGACCAGGCCCCATCCCTTAAAAGCACACAGTTCCTAGGCATTCTACAGCACCCAAATACATGAGACTGGGGGAAATTGCAGACCCCACAAAGTCTGTGATTGGCATTGATGTCCCTGGCATCAAAAGACTCAGCACAAAGGATCTACTCATATGAACTGAAGTTCCTCTAAAACAGAAGAAAAAAAATCTAAAAATGAAGACAACGAAATCTCCAGTCTTTTGTACTTTGTCTTTAATTTTTTTTTTGCAGTTGATAAAATACCTTTGAGCATCAATACGGTTTTGAGATTACCATGATTTATTCTCATATATACTACTGGAAGGACAGCTCTGAAAGGTCCCTGCACAGGGTCCTGCCCCCTGTTAGCTCAGGTAGGGCCACAGCTACAAATAACCTTTCGAGGTTTCTGAGTTGCTGTCCTTGACTTGCCATCTCACTATTGTGTCATTCTAAGAGACTGTAGCTAGAGACGGCGAAGTAGTCTTGGCATTCTTTGAAATGTGAGCAGGGAATGTGAATTATTTCTGCTTTTGAATATCTGGACCCTGGAGAGTTCACTCTGATAATTTCAGTTATTAAATATTGGTTATTGAATATTAGAGTTATTAATTATTAGTTCTCAGTAGGGGAGGGCAAATAATCGCTTGGCTGGAGTGGTCTCCTTGATACAGAAACAGAGGTCAGTTGAAAATAATTCATTGAAGGTATGAGTTGAAATCATGCATGTCTTAAAATGTGTCATGATTGCATATCATGTCAAACAACAACAACAAAGAAATCAAAAGAAAAGTGGAAGTTAACACTAATACAAAGAGAAGATGAGGCTAAGTATTTCTTAAGAAATACAGAAACAAAGATTTGCACTTCTGACGTGTGTTCATACTGAAGCTATGAAGTACCACCAGTACACATGATATGCTGAGTATTATAGTAAGACAAAGTATGTGAGAGGTTTAGATATCAGTTTGATGGAATTAGTAATATAAGAGATATTTCTTTTATGATTTGTTCACATGTGTTGTGGTTGAAAGTTTTCAAAGTCTGGCAAGACTGAAACATACATTCAGTGTATCGTTTTATTGAGAAAACACTTACTGAGCAAGTAGCACCTTCTAAACCAGGTGGACTTATGTTTTCCTTGATTGGAATAAACCTTAGACTGGTTTCCTCCAGACTTCCCTTTTATTAGAGTATTTATTTTAGAAAATCTGCAATTGTAAAATTTTTGCCTTAACATGCCAATGTTTTCCCATCCTTTTGCTAGTTTTACAACTCAAGAGTCTCTTCCTGAAGGGCCTGGGGGCCCTGACTCTGATATGTGGTCACAGGGAAAGTGAAGGCCTTCTCCTCAAGTCTTGGTGGAAAGGTAGGCGCTTCCCTTGCTAAGCCAGCTAGCAATCAGGCAGCATAGTCATGTGTCACCCTTGTCTCTTACCTGGCCCATGCAGTACTTTTCTTAGAGCTCACTCCAGTTCTTAGAAGGTCTCTGAGGTTTTCCTACTGTAGAGATGAATTCTGTGTCCTGTCCAGTACAATAGTCTTGACTAGCCTTCTCGCCTGTTTAACTTGTGGGGTTCCATTTTTATTTGAGGATTCCAAGTTTTTTCTTGGCTGGATATTGAAAACATGATGGGGATAGTTTCACAAACTGTGATTCTTAAAGATCCTACAAACTATTAAGGTTAATTATAACAACTTTTTGACCATAAGGCTTGAAATACACATCAAATACACATTAGCATTTATCTACAAACATGGGCGTTCCAGAGGTCTTCCATACTGACGATGCTTATCTGAAAGTGACTAGGAGAGAACTCATGACAGATTTATGTCAAAAGCCAGGTTTACCTGGTGTTGAGTAACGGTGTGACTTCACAGCATTGTACTGAGAAGCATTGACCTCTTTCCCACCAGCTTCTGGATGGCTGGACACCTGTGTAACCACATGTTACATCATCTTGACAACTGTCTTTTCTTTTGCTTTCTTTTGAAATGTGATAAGTGGAGCTACCATCTCAGTAGGAAACAGTGCAGCAGATAGTCCTTGCTGTGGTGCAAAGGAGTTGGGGCACCATGGGAGCTCTGAGAAGGGGACCTTCGAGCAGAGTAGAGGGAGTAACAGAGAGGGCTAAGAGAGCAATTTTTGAAAGATTTCTGTAGTGCCAGTAACTGTTGGCAAGGCTCTGTTAAATAGCTCAAGTCCAGTGGGTGCTCAAAGAAATCACACTCATTAGTATTACTTTGAAAACTAGAGAATAAAAGCCAGGCATGGTGTACATGGTGAGGTCAGGACTAGCCTGGACTACAGAGCAAGACCCTATCTAAAAAATAAATAAATAAACAAAACAAAAAACAAAAACAGGGGCTGGAGGACTGGCACAGCAGTTAAAGCACTTGGCTTGCAAGGGAAAGGCCCTGAGTTCAATTCCCCAGCACCACATAAAGCTGAGTGTGGTGGCGCACACCTATAATCCAGCACTCAGGAGGCTGAGGCAGGAGGATTGCCATGAGTCTAACTGAGGCCAGCCAGGGCTACAAAGTGAGTTCAGGACCAGCATGGGCTACAAAGCGAGACCATGTCTCAAAACCAAACCAAACCACCAACAAACGAGCATGACTATGGTAAAAAGGACTAAATTGGGATCAGCTCTAAAATTCCCAAAACTGTATAACAAGTGTATTATCTATCTTGATTTATCCTGAGTATCCAGCTCTTGCCAGTTTTTGATATCTGCTAGGTCAAGCGTACTTCAACTATCCTAAAACAGCTACTGAGTGTTTTCCTCTTTCTACTCAAGTCATTTTTTGCCACTAATCTCCATCCAGCTTGTCTTCTGAAGGTGAAATATTTCTGAAGTAACTAAATGTATGATGTCGTGAAATCCCATGCAAAAGCCTAAGAAGGGGTCATTCGGTCCAATCCGAGCTCTCTGCCTACAATGGCTGCCTCCTTCTTGCTATTCTGGCTCAGCTCCCATCATCCCTTTCGCCATGCCTTCCCTGGAGACCAAAGACAAAGAAGTTTCCCCTCCCATCCAGCCACTGTCACAGATTCAGTTTTGTGACTCTACTGTACATTTATCATAGCACCTATTACCTCTAGAATTATTTAAGTTACTTCTGTATTAACTCTTTTCTCCCCTTAGTAAATAAGTTCTGTGAAATGATGGATATCGCCCATACAGTTCAGTTATCATTCCTTCAGTACCTAATTATGGCTGGTTCTTAACTGCACTTTCAATAATGAAGAAAATGTCACACTCAGTTCATATTAATCTACATATATTAACATGTACTTTCTCCTTTTTATTGTGAATTAATTTAGCCGTTATTTGAATTTTATAGTTTCTATATGTCTACTGAAGCATTCTCTTCCTCCTACTCCAATTAAATCTTGAGGAGTTTAGCTGGGGAGCAAGTGTTTGTTTGCAACCCTATTTATTTTCCGTTTGTACTTGTGAGCTAGCCCATTGGGAAAGCACAAGAGAGCCAGACTATGTCTTATTATGAACAATTTATTTCAAAATATGAAGGTGCTATAAGGAACAGGGCTTTACCAAAAGTTAATTTGTAGAATGAGAGAAGTTGACAAGTTCTGCAGCCAACTTGCACGTGCAATATAAGAAGATTGGCCCCTCAAGGCCCCCCCAAAGCCCCCCAAGGCTCCTCAAGGCCCCTCAAGGCCCCCCCAAGGCCCCCCAAGGCCATGCTTTCTGATCTTACTTATGGCAGCAGGCTTTCTCTTCGCTTTGTTCTGTGGATTGCTTAGTGTATCATTTGGTTCTACGCATTTCTTCCTCCAGATATTTCTTTTAGGCTGTCAGATCCTGCCATGTCCATTCAAATCTAAAATTGTGCAGAACTGTCGAAGTCACAACAAATCTGCTGTGTGAATAAAATCGAGGTGGAGAGCCACGAGGTTTTCCAAGGCATGCGCATCACAGAAATTCAGCATGGCTTAATTTGCGTAGAGGCACGCCCACCCACAGTTGCCTGCGCAGAGACGCACAAAATGTGCCCCCCCGGAAAGAATGCTGTGCTAGGGAGACTGGCAAGTGGGTTCCATGCCACAGCCGTGTGAGTCACCTCGGGGTGCTGGTGATAGGGTGCGGCATTGTGGAATTCAAAAGACTCCTGCAAGTATCGATGGTCATCAGTGTTGATTTACAACCGTATACTCCTCTGCCTAAGAATTAAACCCAAGAGGAAAAATGGCAAACTACTGCACAAACTACTTTAAAATGGAAAATTTGGCATTAGTATCTGACTTTATTGCCAACAAAGCAGTTAGGGAGAAAAAAGCTTACAACTACAAAATTTAACAATTTTATTGTATATTTAAAGAATTAGTAAGAAGTCACTCTCTCTAGGACAAAAATTAAAAATTGACACATAGAATGAATTCCTATGTGTTTCTGAGCGAGAGAGAACATCATTTAAATTGGTTTAGAACAAATATTAAGAAGTTTATTGGTTTCTTTATCCTTAGGATAATTTTGTTCTAATCAACGTTGCTAAAAGCTGGCAGGGGGAGAAGGTTAAACTTAATGAAGATTGAAATTATTTTTGGAAACATTTTAGATGAGTCTATGATTAAATTTACCTTAGAGAGATTCTGACCTCCGTGTATATGAGTCGTATAAAGTTAAGCATGCCAAATTAAGTTTGCATCAATATTTTGCACTTTGTAACTGATTGAATTTTTACCTGATGCTTATATAATAAAATAATTTAAATAATTCAACATCAAATATCTAAATTTAATGTTTTAGTTCACAGTTGATAATTTGAAATATAATAGTCTAATAATATTTTAATTGATTTATACATTTTTTTCTGGAGTTAAACAGCAAAATATAACCTACAAAAAGTACAATTCTTAAAATCAAATTAAATTTCAGGAATCTGAAGTTATAATTGATCTTAAATTAAAATAAAAACATATATTTGGCTCAATTTTGACAACTGGAATTTTTGTTTTCTAATTTGAGACAGGATCTTGCTCTGTAGCCTAGGCTGAGTTCTGGTAATACCTGCATGCACCACTGCATCAGGCATAGAACATCTTCAGTTAGTGTAATTGCTACTTCCTTATTACTTTTAAAAGAAAAATCAATTCATAATAATATATGGCTCTAAAGCACAAATTCATTAGACTCTCTAGTCAAACATTTCAATTCAACTTAATAAACTGATTATGTTTAAGTAGCCACCAATTCCATGAAATGAGGGTCACAGTTTTTATTTTTGAGACAGGATCTCACTCTGTAGACCAGGTTGGTCTTGAACTCACTATGTAGTAACAGAGATTAAAGATGATTTAAAACAGAAATGAAAACAAGGGAGTGTTTTTTTCCTATATTAAAATATGATTTAGTAAGTACAGTGACTTAAATGACTACTGAAGACAAATTTTATTGTGTTAACCTGATTTCTCCTGATGTTCTCTCAAAATTTTTATGTTTGAATCCAAATGTTGGGCTGGAGGAGTATCCCAGCGGTTAAAGTGCTTGCCTAGCAAGCTCAAGGCCCTCAGTTTGATTCTCAGTACTACATAAAGGTTGGCAGGGTGACACACCCCTAAAGTCCCAGCACTGGGGAAGCTGAGGCAGAAGGATTACCATGAGTTTGAGGCCAGCTTGGGCTACACAGTGAGTTCAGGACTAGCCTTGACTGCAGAATGGGACCTTGTCTCAAAAAAAAAAAAAAATCCTACTCTCCAAGGTGGCTACATTAGGAAGTGGGGTCTTTGGCTGGTGGCTAGGTCAGGAGGGCAGAAGTATAGTGAATAGGTTTAGCTTCTCCATGAAACCGGCCCGAAGGAACTCACTTTCCCTCCCTTGACATGCGGACACAGAGAGACATCTACCTCTATGGAAAACGGAACAAAGCAACAGCAGTAGTCTCTCAGCAGACAGCCGGGCATCTGCTGGCACGGTCACCTTGGGCTTCTAAGCCTCCAAGAACTGTGAGAAAAAACTTTCTGTTGTTTTAAACTACTCAGTTTATATTAAACCACGTAAGTTATATTGTTATAGCAGCACGAGCGAGTGAGGACAACTTCCCGGAACCACAACTTGGCCCCGGCCTCAAAGCCTGCCTGGAATCCCAGAGGCTTGGGAGGCCCAGGCATGGGGGGCAAACTTGAGCCTAGCCCACCTGCGCCTGCATAATGCAGCAGGACTCTGACTCAGAATGAAAATTCAAAGAAAGCTGGGGTGCAGTTCATGAGCTGAATGCTTGCCTGTGAGCGGGAGACCCTGGATGCAATTACTGGTATCCTCTTCTTCCCCCCTCCCAAACAAAACCAAGAAAAAAGAAAAAAAGAAAAAGAAAAAAAGAAAAGAAAAAAATCCCAATCTTGAAACTATTTTTACAAAAAATGACAGGAAATGTCTATACACCCTTTTAACACATATTTTCAATAAATCAATACTAATGCAAAATTTGAAATATATATGGAGTGTGTCGGCTTATGTAGAACCCTTCCTTCCTTCCTTCCTTCCTTCCTTCCTTCCTTCCTTCCTTCCCTCCTTCTCTCCCTCCCTCCCTCCTTCCTTCCTTCCTCTTTCTTTCTTTCTTTCTTTCTTTCTTTCTTTTGTTCTTTCTTTTGTTTGTTCTTTCGTTCTTCCTGTCTTTCCTCCGTTCTTTCTTTCTGTGTGAGGTAGGGTCTCACCGCGTCGTCCTAGCTGGGGACAGACTCTGGGGCTAACCTTGCCCTTCAGCCTCTGGAGCTGAGCCACCTGCAGCTACAGCTGCACAGACGCAGGCTGCGTGCTTCATCTCACTTTACCCTTACTCAATGCTATACGCTTTTTCACCAGTCATTTTGAATAATAACAGGATAAATGCTTAGGATGACCCAATCGATAGCCAAAGCAGTCACTTACAGAACCCTGACACTTTTCCCGACACCCAGATGTGTATTTTGCAGTGGTGGTGGGTCTTTAAGGCTCTTCAGTCTTTGGCTTTATTCAACTGTTGCTGCTGTGGTAGCTTACTAGTTGTGGTGCCTTGGGAAGGTGATTGTGTCTCAGTTACCTTTTCTGTAAAGCAGAAACTGGAAGAGCCCTTCTCCCGAGGAAGGTTAGGTGAGTTGCTACACTGAAGGCCCGAGGCCAATGCTTGGTACTCAGGACATACTTAAGGAATTTTGATTTGATTAACTATTGTCTGGATAGCTTATCATGGCTTTTCCCAGTAGACTGAAAGAATAGTTTCATAATTATTTTGTAGATAAGAAAATCAAGGCTAAAATATTTTGCTCACATTCATGCCTCTCACCAGCCAGTGGCTGCACTGTCCATTCCCAAGCCTCTGCTCTTCATGCGGCGCTGCTGCCTCGGAGGATGCTGAGTCCCTGAATTACTCCTCAGGTGACTAGAGAGATTCGGAGGAAAGCAGTCACGCTGTGCTCTCTGGCAAGCGTGGTAACGCAGTCATCACACCGTCACTACCGCAGCACTGTTTCATCTTCTTCACAGGCGAAGACGTGGAGACGTGGCTGAGATTCCTAACTCGCACCTTGTCACGCTCCTAGTAAGCGGCAGAAGCGCAGGTGCTCCTTCAGTAACGCGGTGGTCCCCAAATGAAGCTCCCGGTTCACTAACGGGACCCAGGGGTGAGTCGACGGACTCTGGTGCAGGACTGTAGTCTCAAGAGGCAGTGGCAGCGCCTTCCTCTTGTTGTGTGCCGCAAGAGCCCGGATGCTGCCAATGCTGTGGGTGTGGTAGACCCTCTGCTGTCTCTCGGCTGCGCCTAAGTGTACACACGGGCTGTGGGTGTCGCCTCGGGCCAAGTGGCAGGTGGTTGAGGGTGGAACCTGGACGGCTTTCTCCCTGTTTCCTCACCGATGGCTTTCAGGCTTATTCTTTAGCCTTCCTTCTGTTTCTTTTGGTGTGGGGTCAGATCGTGCATCCAGGGCCTGGAATGACAGTGCATCAACCACGGGTGGGACTCGTGTCTTCTCATCTGTTGTAACTGACAATTGATACTGATCGGAACTTTATCACGTCTGGGTGTTAAAACACTCCACCGTCATCCAAGCTGACCAGGCATAACCCCAGAAGGGCATGTCAACTGTACCCCAGGGATGACTAGGTCCTGAAGTGGCCAAAGGAAGGCAGCGGCTTAAGCAGCAAACTTCACCACCCAATCTCCATCACCACCACCACCACCACCACCACCACCATTGGAGTCAGTAAGTTTGGGCTTTCTCTCTTTCTCTTTGCATGCCAAATGACAAATTAGACCGTATTTTTGTTTTATCAAAACTCTTGAATTATGTCCAGATCTTAGTAAATACGTGATGTAAATATGTGACTGACGCTAAATGTAAAGTATGCACATAAATGCTATTCATAAGATTATTATGTCTGAGAAAGTGTCTAGACTCTTAACTTCTGAAATGCTAAATGCAATGCTCTTATTAAATAATTGTACTTAGTCTAGCTATAGTACATATTTCATAGCATAGTTTGATGCATGTATATGTAGTGTACTAAAGCTGCAAGTTATGATTTATTGTATATTTTGTAAAGAACTAGAAGGAATTCAGAGACTTTCAACAAAAAGAAGTTATAAATGTTTAAGGGGATAGAGATACTAATTATTCTGATGTGATGATACACTGTATACATGTTTCTAGTTATTACACTGCACTTCATAAATGTGTATGATTTTAATGTGTCTGCCTTAGTTACACTCTCATTGCTGTGGCAGAATACCTGGCATCTGTGATTCAAGGAGGGAAAGATTTATTTTAACTTACAACATGAGAAAGTCTCACACAGTCCGTTCATGGGCAGCTGGCAGTGGTGGAAGCCCATGACGGAGGCTGAGAGCTGCTCACAGCATTGCAGACAGAAGCCAAGTGAGTGGGGAGCAAGTTGTATCTGAAGACTCAGGCAAGGCCAGAACTTTCCCAGGAAGAAGCTGAAACATTGTTTCTCCTTCTTTCTTTTATTTAGTTCAAGTTGCCAGGTGGGCCTACCATGCCAATGGTGGGTGCCCTGATCACTTCCTGGTCTACAAGTCAGTAACATACACATGAAAGCTCTGCCCTGGGCACTCCCAGTCTCAACAGACTGACACAATTCCTCAAGGTCAAGCCCCAAGCATCTCTCCTTCCAGCCAGCACACAATTCCATAGGTATCCCACTACCTCCAAATACATCAGACTTTTGGGGGACATTCCAGATCCAAACCATAGCAGTGTCAATAAAAACTTAAAAACAAATTTGAGGTAAAACATGAAGTCTAGCTTTCAAACTGGGGATTCAAGCTTCCCAATGTGTGTGTGTGTGTGTGTGTGTGTGTGTGTGTGTGTGTGTGTGAATGTGTGTGCATGAGTGTGTGTGTGTGTGTGTGTGTGTGTGTGTGTGTGCATGTGTGTGAGCATGTGTCTTCCACAGATGACTTTTAACTTTTTTCTTTTGGCATGAAGTTTTCTCGCCACAATGTTGTATGAGTTATCCATATATGTTCATGTTCTTGTTTTCTGTCTTTGGTGCAAAAGATTGATCTCATTTATTTGAAGTATGGTGGATCCCAGCCCTTGGCCTGTCTGCCTGTCTCTCTTGTGGTAATGAGCACTGAACCCAGGGCCTATCACTGAGCTGTTTCATTAGTGAATTTTATTTTTAATTTTGAGACAAGGCTTCCCCAAGTTACAATGATAGATTGCCTAGGCCGGCCTCAAACTTTTGATCTTCCAACCTCAGCCTCCCAGTGGGAGGCAGAGGCATGTACCACCTCACCCAGAAGCCTCTGATTTATGACAGCTGTATTTCTCAGACCTACCCAGTGAACACGGTGCATTTCCATGGCCTCCACTTTGATGGTTCAGGGCTAAATGTGTGATGCAAACTATGACGGTCTAAAACTTTGGAACTGTCCTTTGCACTGTTTGAAATACTAAGTCCAAAAGAGCCAAGAAAATTTTGAAGTGGATCCCGAGTCCAGAAGTTCTTGTCTACCTGGGGACTTTTTAGGTATGTAAGTTGACATTTATTTTCTTTGTTTAAGCTAACTGAGTTTTTTTTTTTTTTCCTGCAAACAGTAGAGTTTATAATAACAGAGAGGAATAGTTTGGGAATCATTAAAAAATAAAATTTAATAATGAAAGTTTAAAGAAAGAGCTTAAATTTTCAATTTAAAATTTCTTTTTAATGTTTAACCTGAAAATATTTTATATGTAGCTTTTTATTAATATTACTCATGCCAATGACACTGTTTTAATGAAATGCACTAAAATTCATTGGCGTCATTCTTTTTCTCCTTGCTTTTCTCTTTCATTTTCAATTTATGTTTTATACAGAAAAAATTAAAAACAAAGATAACTCTTGTGAACAAGAAGGAGGTATCTTTTACCTTTCATTTTAAAAGTGATTTTCAGCAAGCTATCTAACAGGCAAAAGATGAAAAAGAGATATCAAAAATTATTGATATTTCTCTCCCATTACTTTCCTGATGTCTTCCAGGCGGGGCTGCTGCTTACGTACCTAACCAAGGAATGTTTGCTGAAGGCCTGGGTGAAGGCAGCCGGCCTCGGGTCACTCCTACTTGTAGGGACCCGGCTTGTTGCGTACCACCTGCGGCTGCCCTTTGCCATTTCAGGGGTTCAGAAATATCCTGAGCTATGTTGAAAATCTTGAAGTATCTGGGTTTGCAACTTTAAAACCTTTCCCATTACTATATTCTACATATTTCTTGTTTCCACTGTGTCCTTTGACAATGTTGGGCTTGGAAATGTCTGCTTTTGATTCATTGTCAAAAGAGTAAATATTTATAAGCATCCTGTCTTCCCCACTGAAAAAGAGTCATTCTATATTTTCTCTTGTGAATAAGATGTTCAATTGAAAGAGTTGAATGCAGGTGTGTGCCTTTAAAAATATTAAAATAGTATAACAGTAATTACCTAAAGAAATTAATTTACAATGTAGTCATTTAAATACCAAATAAAATCCCTCAAGGATTTCCTGGAATAGTGAGCTCTTTGAAAGATTAAACAGTTTATAATAATACCTTATTTTCTCTGCATTATGATTTTATCAGTTCTTATAAACCACTAATAGATCTAAAGGGGAATTTTATTTTATTTAACAGTCAAACAGAATTTCTTAAATGTTGATTGTGAACTACAATTTTTTCTAAGAATTTTTCTTAAGGAAGTCAGTGTAGGGGAAGCCAAAGAAAAGTAAATTCCAACCTCAGTATCCATGGCACTTCTGTATCCTCAAAGTAGAAGTGTTGTCTTCCAAGAAACTTACAATGTGTTATAGTTTGGGAAAAACATATATGAAGAATACATTGTAACAAACAATGTCATAGATTAAACTACATATACTAACATATGGCTTTGATAATGCTACTGGAAACCAAAGAAAGGACATATTCTTATCAATCAATTGGTACATTTGGATATGCTGGTAGCAGATTCCAGAGTATTCTAAATTAGAACCCAGAGGTAAAGTCACCCAGATGAGAGAGCTGAGGGCCCTAGCTGCCTGGAGCACAAAGCAAGTCAGGCAAAGTCAGAGTGCTTCTGAGGCGGGAAGTTGCAGAATAAGCGTGGGCTTAGAAATAAAGATCTCCACTGGTGGCTGCGTGAACAGAAGGGAAGAATTTCTTGTGGGTATGATGTCGTCTTTGAGAATTATTTTAGTAATATGAAGAAATACTAATAGGACCTAGGACAGAGGACCTAGTGTGAGCAGAATAGAGGGAAAGAAGAGTGAAATCATTACTATGATCCTAGAATTGGTGTAATTGCCTGGATGAATATAAAAGAGAAGTAGGAGGAATTATATTCCAAATATGTGGCCAATGCTGCCAAGTTTGGTGTTTTACAGAGTGGGGGGGAGGGAGCTATGGTGGAGATGAGCTCACCCTGCTGTGACCTCTCCTAGCTCCGCTCTCCTGGCTCCTCCACTAGTACAGATCCTTTGGTTTTGGTGGTCATCATGGACACACCTCGTGTCTTCCAAAGAGAAGCCATGAAATGGGGGGGGGGGGGGGCTAGGCAAAGGTGCCAGAATAAATCTGTTAACATTTGGGCTATAGAAGAAGACACGTCAATTCATGTGTGAAGAATCACAGTGTGTTTATTTTGCCGAAGATTTATAGTCTCAGAAAAAAGTTAGAAAGATATTAGTTTCTTTGATGAGAATGTAAATGCATTCCTCTAATCTATAAATACAAGTTAATTAATGTTTAACATATCATGGAATATTCACGTGGTTCTTAGATCTGTTGTTATAAAATAGTTTATCTTCTGGAATGTTTTTTCCTTTATTGTGTAGCATAATTACAATTATAGTTATTACAATTATTCTTAATGATACTGAGGATTGAGCCTAGGATCTTCACACTGAGCTATAACCCCAGACCATTTTTATTTTTTATTTTTAAGTTGCTAAGTTGCTAAGGCTGGGCTCAAACTTGAGATAGTCTTCCTGCATCAGCCTCCCAGAATGCTGGGATTACAGGCATACACTACTGGACCCCTGCTCATACAATTAATATTGAAGAGTTGTTTCATCTTAAAGCAGAAAAGAGTTAAATTCTTTGAAACACTCTGGGTTGAGATTTCACAGAGAATTTTCTGATCACAAAAGAGTACTTCCTACCACAGCTTGAGGAATTCCTCACGGGGACTTTCTATACCTGAAGCTAAATTATTTTTCTCATTTGAATTTTTCCCTGATCTTTTTTTTAACTCTTGAAAACTCACCTAATGACTTTAATTTAAAAATAGTGACTTCCTATTGGTTTTTAATGACAGTGTCAGTTTTAGACTTGTTCTTAGTTTCCTAAAAGAAGACAAAGGTTAATGAGTCCTTTTCGAACCTAAATGAGTTTTGGTAACTTTTGAACAAGTAGAGAGTTTCTGAATTGTAGGATATCCCTCTGTCTCTTGGTCTGTCTGTCTGTCGGTTGTGTGTGTGCTTGCGTGCGTGCGTGTGTGTGTGTGTGTGTGTGTGTGTGTGTGTGTGTGTATCCTCGAAAGGCCGCAGGCATCTGGAGATAGATACTCTGCACAGTCAAGTAGTAAAGCTGAATTGGGTGTGTAGAAACTGACTTTGTGTTTATGTGACTCACACATGCATACATTTATTTCCATGTGTGACTATCTGAATTTTCATTCACATGTTGAAGTTTTTCTCTTTTAAATATATGTAATGAAATCCGGTGCCAAGCACAATCTCCTCTTATAGTCTTAACATTTGCGATTTTGCAAGCACTCCAAAATGTTGGAGTTAAAAATCTAAATAGTCTGGATAAATTTTATCTTTGTCTTCAGAACAAGTCATCAACTGTGGTGTTAAAATGATTCATTACACAGCTATATGATTTAGAAGGTGCTGCTAGCGAAGGATTGCAATCAAGTCTTGTCTTTTGTCTTTAGGTATAACTGTTTGAGTTAGTTCCAATAGATTTGGGGGGGGGGGTGTTTGTTGTTGTTGGCTTTCTTTTTTGTGGTACTGGGGATCCAGTCCAAGGCGTTCAAACTGAGCTAATCTCCAGGTCTCTTTTTTATTTATTTGTTTTTATTCTTGATTTTGAGATAGGGTCTTGCCAAGTTGCTAATTCACCTAGGCAAGGTTTGAAAGTGTGATCCTCCTGCCCCAGCCTTCTAAAATGTTAGGGTTCAACCAGGGCCTGGCTAACCAGCAAGATTCTGCACATAAAGTAAAGTTTTACTGTTTTCCCCCATCTCCACTACCCAAGTTCAGTAGGGGGAGTATTGGAATTGGCCTGGCCTGGGACAGAAAGCAAATTGCAGTGGGGAAGAAGAGGCAAAATATTTTACCCAAATGAACACAGATTCCAGACGGATTAGGAGGACAAAGGTCAGGAGTGCTGGATGCGGTGGGTGTCTGTGGCAGGGCACAACACCTTGGAACACTTCTGTCACATTTGGTTACTCGCCAATTCTCTACCGTTGCCTACAACTTTCTCCTAAATGCTTGGGACACTGCTGTGAACAAAGCCAAGGAAGATGCCATTTGCGAAACCATGAGTTTCACTGAAAGGCTAAACTTCACCAGAAGCTTCGCATCTAATAAGGAAAGAACAAGTCACTTACACACTTGTATGCTTTCATGTTAACCACACGCAGCCCCTCCAACAACTGTATAAAATGGGCGTAAGACACAGGTTTATAAGTGAGAAAAGAGTTCAGCAAATATAAGGAAATTGCTCAGTCGTATCATTGGTCAGTGAAAGACACGACTGTTGATTTAAGCGTGTCACTAGTTTTAACAAAGTGATCCAGGTAGGTAGAGAGATATGTAGGTGGAGGAAGGATAGATATTTCGTAACCATAGCACACGGGCATCAAGAGGCTGGTGAAATATTATAAGAACACATATTCAGCAAATCTCAGGGAACAGGAACATGCAGGGCCAGTCTTTTTGTGACACTGAACTTTGCCATGCGGTAGACCTCTGACCTCAGACTGGTTACTTAAGACTGTAAGACCTCGTTGAGTAATTGCATGTCTGTCTCCTCAGATTATACTGATGATTAAAGTAACAATTATAAAGCACTTAGTGCAGTGACTGGGGTACACTTTTAAAATAGGTTATTTCTTACCATCACTATTAGCGTTATTGTTTATGGTAACTTGTCCTCTACAAATAAGGAAAACTATCTGCCCTTCTAAAATCCATAACTAAAATGTAGGATTATGGCTTGAAATACTAAGGAAGAATATCAGCATAAATTTAAAGATACAAAATTTGGGAGACCCAAGTATATAAATATTATACTATGAGCCTCAATATTGTTTTTAAATTTGAACAAAATTATCTCTAGGTAGCAAGAATCATTTTAGTGTTTACTAAGACAATACATTCAAATTAGATGTATGTTTTTATGTTTTAATTGTCCTGATGTGGGAAAAAGAGACAAATGTTTAATGATGGCATTATTAGAAGCAGCATATTTAACTGAAAACAAAATGAGTTATTTATGATATTTGCATAAATACATTTGTTTCATAGATATTCTTCCTTCCTGAGTCATAAGTAAGGCTGGATTGCAATTGTATATTAGCTTTACAATTATACGCAAGCAACACAATTAAACGCTCACTTACAATTAGCAATTACGGACTTTCTTGCACAGAGAGTAGCTACCGGAGGAGGTAATGCCTTTGCCACAATCTCACCCCCTGTATTGTGTGTCGCTATTCTGCTTTTCGAGCAGAGGCTGAGAGTGGGGAAATAATTTCACACTGCATATAATGCATCTGATATGAAGGAAACTTGAAAATTATTTAGTTGCAGATTTCTCTGACCAGGCTTGCAAAGCCGCATATATTATGTTAATGGGCAAGCATTTGAAAATGAATTTGAATATTAAATGCCCTAAGTTTGGGTTCTGACATGAAGGAAGGCACAGTTGCTATACAATTTACAAACAGGTTCTTGTTAACGCTTTCATTACGACTGTTCACAATCATGTGATGTGATTAAAAATTGGAGAGTCTCCCTTTTTTTTTTTTTTTTCCATCCCGGGAACATTCCAGAGTGTTAAATCTCACCGCAAGGGCCTCCAAGTGAAGTTCTATTACGGCATTAGATTTGTTATCCGCGCCGCCTATGTTTGCTTGTATTGCATGTTGTTCCGTGAAAAATAGTTGCTTATTCATTGAAAGTTCTAAGTAGAACAGAAATGATCAGCATCCATCACTGTATTAATGGCATGCTATGTTTTCCAGCTCTCATTTGTAAAGTAACACACCTGCCTCAGTGTGTGTTGGCGTGTGTGCGACCCAGCCACTGCTCTATAGTCAACCCAAGTATCTTGTTTTCAAGTTCAAGCAGAGATCACCAATTTATGATTAGTGGATTCGGAGTGTTTAAATTTACAGAAAATGAATAGTTCATAGGGAACCTTCCCACCAAAGCATATTTTCATCGAAAGAGCATAGCGGTACAGTCCACCGGATGTTTTAGGTCATTTATTTTGTTTTCGCTCTGGGTCATTCTACAAAAGCACTTCTGCTCTCTAGCGTTAAAAGGAGAGCCACTCTACTCCCCGGATATTACCCAGCAGCACTTGGGGGCTCTTAATGATTAATGCCATCACCGTCCAGCCACAAGCCTTTCTGCCGCGGATAATGCCAGGCAGCAAGCGCGCTTGACACTTTTAATGTATAATTAAGTAGGAAAAGTCAGCACTCAGTATGCAAATTTTTCAAAATGATAAATGATGCCATACAGCAGTAGGGATTGATTTGGTGTAAATGAAACTAATTAAGGAAATGTCAAACATAATTAATAAAACAGGTTTAAGCTGCAAAACATTGTCAATTGAATGAATGAGGAGGCATGGGCTCCCATTGTTCCTGCTTTATTTAGGGCTTGTGTTTAGCTTGTATTCTGTTCCTAAATGCACTTTCGCTACCTCACACCCTCCACCACCAATTCCCAGAGAGGGGGAAAATAAATTTGCTTGTCTCTCCACTGACTGCAGAAATTAATTGCAGAAATCTTGTCCCATCCGAGTGTTACACTCACTCACAGGACATTAACATAACTAATTTGAAAGAGCCCACATGACTGCATAATAGAGCGCTGTCAGTGTGCCTGACAGTCTTTGGTCATACCAAATTAGCTTGGTTTTCTAATTGAAATTTTTTTTCCCTTGGACTCTTTTTTATAATTTTTTTCTCCTCAGCTATTCATTTTTGATAAGAACAAAGGTTTTGTAATTTACAAAAGAGTGCTTGACCTATAATTACGAGAAGGAAATTAGGGGAGATAGGAGAGTCAGGCTGAGTCTTGGTAATGATGCTGGAGACCTCGCTCCCCCTGGGGAGCCTGAAGAATAATGAAATCTTCTATTTTTACGGGCGACCTGTGCACTGGTGCTGACTCTAACTGTGAATCCACTTTACTTTGCAGATCACTTGCTTAACACTAAGAGTGCCAGCAGAATGGCAGGTCATTACTTTAAATGTCATTCAATAAGGGCCACTGCCCCATGCCCTTCCTCTCAGAGAGTGAACCCAGCAACATCTGCCAACTCCTCCCCTGGTCCCTTGTAAGCCAACCTTGTGGGATTACCTGAGCTGACCTTGTGAACCATCAGAGGCAGGAGGGCAGGAGAGGGGAAGGCGCTTCATCGAGAGCAAGAAATAAATGCAGGGTGCACTGAGTTGATTGGCTTGGAAAGAATCCCATGGATCTTGATTTTAAAGTGATGCTGCTGGCACACCCTGTGTCTTATCATACTTGATACAGTTTTCAACGTAAGAAGTCCATGAATAATACCTACCCTCAGTCCAGAATCTTTTCTCAGCTGCATGTTTTCCTTTTAATTCTGACATCAAATAACTCACCATATAAGAACCTATTCTCTTCGTACTGTGAATTGTAAATTGTCTAGTTGATACAACACTTCAGATTAACTGGAGAAGTCGTATGGGCGCAAAGGTAGACGGGGTGCACACGTCTTAATCCAGGTGGTCTCTGCTGGGCAGCCGGCGGGAGGCGGCACAAGCCGGGGCATGGTTTTATTTGCTTCAAGTCTTGTGTCTGCTGCACCCTTTTATTTCTAGGGCTTCTTCTTTAAGTTGGTTTCCATAGTAGAAGTAAACGGTATGTATTTCCTACACAAGCTTGCGGAGCTTCTTGACTTTGAACTCTAGAAGTCTTTTGGGGCTCATTTCTCAACACTACTCAACACATTCTCTTTAGTTACTGAATATTGCACATGTGGTCGTCTATTACTTCTACAGCATTGATAGATCGCTTTGTTCTTTACCAGTATGCATGGTACGGGCTTTCTGGAAATATCTTGTGAGCTGCGTGCAACTTTAAAGAAAGATGAGATTGTCATTTTATTCTTCACCTTTAAGTGGAATGCATGTGCCCTGAATGAGTAGGATTCGAAATAGACCATTACCGCTTTATCTCCTATCCATAATGAACACAAGTACCTCAGGTTTACTGCATCCTGCTTGTTATGCTAGTAATTTAAAGGGTTTTATTTGATGCCGATTATGTGCAACTTAACTCCAACTTCCCTAGTATTTATAACAGAGAAGTTAAGATATGTGTCATGTCATAGAACTAGAAAGTCTAGGAAGTTGATGATCTTAAGATGTTGGTAAATAAAGTCGATTAAAAATGTGACCCCGACCAGGGATTTTTCTTGCTCTCCCATCCTGTCCCTTGGATCTGCTTGTACTGTGGTGGTTTCATCCCCAGATGCCAACCTGTGGGCTCAGTGGGCTCAGTGATCCGGACCGAATCAATTATAATAGTTCAGCGCAGTGGCAAAGACTCTGTCTTAGTCGCTTACAAATGACTCAGAAGTGGCTCTGACTGAACCCCTGAGAAGATATTTTCAACTGAGATTCCATTCCTAGGGCATGTGTCGCATGTACGAAGTCCTAGGTTCAATCCCTAGTGCTGAAGGAATAAAGAAGAGGAAGAGGAAGAGGAGGAGGAGGAAGAGAATGAAGAAGAGGAGGAGGAAGAAGAAAGTTGGGGAGAGGTATTCCCCAAGAAAAAAGGAAAATCGGGGTGTTTTATTAGAGGAAAAGAAAAGCATATGTCGTCACTAGCAAAAAATATGCACTGTGAGACTGGGCACTATAGAGCTATCTGCAGAATAGCTGCGCACCTGGTCAGTATGGGATTCTTTTTTGGAGTTAATTATTAGTAATTTATTTAAAAACAGAAAAAGAAGGCTTTATGAGAGCAAAAGCACTCTATTTTGCTTATGATTAATTCCTTTAGTAGAAAATAAAAACCAATAAATGCTGATTTTTGGTTGTGAATACTCTGTTATTTGCAACGTGACAAAGGGACCCATGACTTCTACACTTTTCTTTTGAAATAATTTCAGATTTACAGAGTTGTAAGGACAGTAGAGAGAATTCATGTGTATGCTTTACAAATATTCTCTGAATCTGAACAAATTACACTGCCGTGGTACAGAACATCGGAAGCAGGAAACCCACACTGGAGCCATTGCGGTAGCTGACGTGCTGGCTGGGTTTGGCCATTACCAGCTGATTCGCTGGGTTTTCATGTCTTGACTTAATGCAGGGTACACTGTAGCTGTGCCTGGAGGTCCCTTCCTGCCCTGCCTACTCCTGGGTATGACCCTGACACTTTCAAAGAGTACTACTCAGTATTTAGTGGACACTGGGGTTGGGGGTGGGGTCTCATGTTTTCTCAAGACCAGTTTGAGGTTATGCATTACTGTTAAGAATACCAAGGAAAGATGTTTACCTTTTTAAACTACGTAATCTGAGGATGCCTAGAATCAAATGCTTTCCTAGTGGTGATGTGAACTGTGACTCTTTGTTCAAATATTATCTTTCAGGTTTCTCAGGCCCATCTTACAACACCTTTCTGTGTTCTATTGGTTTAGAGTGAGTCACTAAATCCAGCTCATGCTGGAAAGGAGGAGAAATAAGTTTCATCTCTGCAGAAAGAAGTGCCAAAAAATTAGACTGCCTGAACCAGCACAGTAACATAAATATTTTGAGGAGATGCCTGTGAGTCCCGAGACAGTTGTCTGTCTCCAAGTTTTGTCTACTGAAAGTTCAGCATTTGTCGGTGGATCTTGTTCATAACTATCATGTGTTGTTGTCATGGTGTTCTTTATTTTCCTCACTCTCTTTATTATTTTCAATTTTTTGTAAGGAAGTTTTACATCTCTCTCTTCATTTGATTCATTTACTCAAACATTTAGTTATACCATTCGGTTAAGGAAAAATAAGCTTGGGGAAATTGCATCAGTTGATTTGAAGACTTAGTATAAATCTACACTAATTAAGACCAAGTGGTATCAGCAGAGGGATGGACACATTGATTGATGCAGCAGAAAAGAAAGCTAAGAAATACACAAACAGGGTTCTTTAAGTTTTGAAAAATATCAGAAAGGAATTAATGAAGAATGTTTCATTTTTTTCCCCAACTAGTCGGAACATATTATGATCCATATGCAAACAAAAAACCTCAGGCTGAATTTCATATATTGAAAATTGCATACTCAGTAAATGACATACATCAAAAATGTACACAGCACATTCAAAATTCAACAGTCAGAAATTAGACGTGTTTTAATTATGGCCAAAGAACTCAAAGAAACGCAAAGAGAAGCAGAGATGGCAGGAAGGTGGACAAGAACGCTTCCATCTCATCAGCCATGAGGAAAATGGAGGGTCATGCATGAAGTGTCACTGCACGTAGACTGAGTAGCTGAAAAAAAAACACAAGTACTGACTGCTGAGGGCTGTCAGGAAAGCAAAGTACAGATCACACGTGGCTGATGGGAATATAAAGTGGTCTAGCCATTCTGAAAGTGTTCCAGAACTTTCTCCCAGAGATAGGCAGTTCCTGACGTCCGTTACTCCTGGGTAGCTAGCCCTGTGAGCTACAGAGCTTTGTTGTCACAGATCTCTGTACAAAAGTGTTTATCACACATGCCTGTGGCAACATTGAGGTGAGAACGAGTGGAATACAATTCAAGTGCCCCTCAGTGACCAAGCCGTGCATATCCGCATGGGGCCCAGGTCATAGCATGAAGAGTAAGTGAAGGTCTGGTGTGTGGAATGACCTCGGTGAATCTCAGAAGTATTATCGTGTATGAAAGAAGTCAGTTTTACAGTGTTACACGCAATTCTACTTCCATGACAGTCTTGAAAAAAAAAGCGAAAAGAATCAGTGCTGTAGTTTTAGAGAACAGATCAAGAATTGGCAGAGGCAGAGGTCAGGAAGGAGGGAAGCGGGAAGGGGCAGCATGGCGACTCCCTGTGGGGTGGAGCCGCAAAATATTAGCACTAATGCCGTAAATCACCAATATTTTAAGATATAATAAGTTGCATAAATCAATACAAATGTTGAAACTTGTTCAATGGTACATCAGAACTAAAATGTCATATGTGTGGAAATCCTAAAAGCAAAAATCAAAACATAGAATCAGTATGGACCCATGAGTAGTTCTTGCTTCAGTTTAGGCTAGGGGCACTCTTTTAGATGACGCACCGTGTGAATCTGTTTTTTAAAATTGATATTGTTTTATGAGAATTTCATCAGTAAGATTCTAAACTGTATTTGGAGTGAAGAAAAGATGATATAGAAGTGTTCTCCAGAGAATGGTTAAGGTCTTCTGATTATTTGATTTTATTGGTGATTATATCTGGGTGGTTCAGAAAGATATCTAATAGACTACTTCCTGCGATAGAATCTCCTACTAATTTGTAAATTTTTGCTTTGTAATAATTCATATTTCCAATTTTAAGAGGAGATATATCTGGTTGATGTACTTTTCCACTTTAACCTCATGATATTTTAAATGTCTCTTTTAAATGATTTCCCTCTTTGTTTATTAGGACTGAGTAGGTGGATATATATTTGAGACATAAAGAAATATATTGCTGGCAACTATTTAATATTAATATATTAGTTTAGCAAATGTAGAAAATGTCTTTGTGCTTTTAACCAGGAATTGATACTGATATTTCAAAGCACAATCAGTGACTACATAATTCACAGGGTTAGCATTAATTTTGGCAATTAAATCATTATTTCCTTTAATCAGCAAGTAAAGTGCTAAGTGATGTACCTACTAAAACAACTATGCTCCATGACAATAGTAATATTAAGCAAAAATTTAACATAATTTGGCAGAAATCATGTGATAAAGTATTTACAAAAGAATAATAATGCTCTTAGAGCTGCTTGGATATTATCTTCTTGGAAATACTGTAAACAATTTGAGGAGCAACCAAAATGTATTTTAGACTTGCAAATAGATTTGCATTGTCCTTCTTTAAAATGTAGCTAAACCTTGCTTAATTCTTTTCATTTTTCCTAGGAGAAAACGGAAAAACATTCAAGGGTATTTGTGAAGGAAAGCACGTGTGTGGTAAAATACATGAATAGCTCCCATGGTGAACTAGCCGCCAAAACTTTCAGACATTTAGAAAGATTCTTGTTTGCAGAAGAACGTGGTACAGTTGTACAAGCTATAGACAAAGCACACAAACAAATGGAAAAGTGGTTTAATTGATGGTAAAAATAAAATAGATGGACACTAAGGCTGCCTAGAAAGCATTGGGTCAGGGTCCAGATATTCCATACCATTTCTCACATGTTTCAAAGCCTTCATGTCTGACCACTCACTAGAAACCATGAAAGGAACAGCTGTAACAAGCAAGCCTCTCTTTCCTCTCTCTTGATCCGAAGAGGTAATATTTATTGCAGGGTAGAAGATGCTTGCTTCCTTCCAGGAACCTGGCGTGAACAAAGTTTACAGCACAGACCTTGGCTTCTCTTCAATGTAATCTTCCCACCTTCGGAACTATGTCCAAGGCATGTTTATCTGTGCTCGTCTTAGGAAAACAGGCAGAAACTGAGTAGTTCCTCTCCGAGATTTTAACAGTTCCTTTGAGCCACTTTGGTTGGGGCTTTGAGAAATGAGAGAAGCCTGGGAACCGCGCAGAGACCAACAGAGTAAAGATGTTCCGAGTGGCTGCAGGCCGGATGGGCAGGACTGATCCGTCTACATGCACCTATGCGGGTGGAGTTGCATTCCAGGAGCTCTGCTTCCTGTAGGAAAATCACAAGGCGTAAAATCTTCACTTGTGTGGGAAAGTTCCACTTGGATTTCCCATAAATAAAAGAATGAATCAAAGGAGGGGTAGGAAGAAGGTGGACTGTTGGGCACAGAGAAGGAGGGGGAGAGGAGGAGATGGGAGTAAAATGATTGAAAATGATCAAGATACGCTATATACAGGGACCAAGCCCCACGACAGAAGCAGCAATGATGTATTGCAAACACAGACCAATACAAACCTTTAAATACAAAATCATCATATATTCTTCTATTCAGTGCAGCTTGTTTCTACACCGTGGTGATTGCAAATATGCAGCCAGGAACACAGTTGAGCAAACATTGCATGATCCTGAGCTTCATGCTTCGGATATATACCCAAATAGAAGCATTGAATTATGTGGTACATCACTGTACATTTATGGAGGTGATGCTGTAGTGTTTTTCCCACCAGTTCCCTTTCCTACCAACAGCGCGTAAGATTCCAACTGTGTACAACCTTCCCGACACTTCTTGGTGTTCATTGCCCTTTCCTTTCCTTTCCTTTCCTTTCCTTTCCTTTCCTTTCCTTTCCTTTCCTTTCCTTTCCTTCTTTCTTTCTTTCCTTTTTTTTTCTTCAACAACGATCAACCATACAGGTGTGCAGTAGAAGCTCATTTGGATTGGTTTGCATTTCTGTGGTGATTAATGGTATTGAACATCATTTCAAAACCAGCTGGCCACTTATACCTTGTCCTTGGAGAAATGTATATTCATGACTTGTCGTTTTAAAACCTGGCAATTATTTATGCATTTATATATTTATTTATTGCTATTAAGTTGTGTGTCTTGGTGTGTTGGATTTTAACTTAACACTTACTGATCTTTCAAAAAAATTTTTTTTTGAGTTTGTCCATTGTCCTTTTAGTCTGTGTGTATTTCCTTTGCTGTGCAGAAACTTTCACGTGGTGTGGTCCCACTTGTCTCATTTTACTTTCCTTGCTTGTACTTTTGGTTTTATATCCAAGAAATTATGGTTGAAGTCAGGATTATAGTTTCTTCCTATGTTTAAGTCTTTAATCCATTGCCCATATTTTTATTAGTGTCTATATGCGATATGCATTTACATTAAGCTTGAGAATTTTGTGCACATATATATGCGTCTTTAATCCATTTTAAGATGTTCAGGTGTACAGCTTAAGGTAGTGGTCCATGTTCCCTCATTTGCATATTGGCCATTTAGTGATGCTGCTGGGTGCAGAGGCTGTCTTATCTGGAACCATGGTACCTTGTTGAAAATCATTTGAATGTACATTATGATAGTGTGATTATTTTTATTCAACTATCACCTGGCAAAGTTTTGTGTGTTATGATTATCTTTTGGGACAATTTCTTCCCCTTTCTTTGAAAAATTTCTGTCATTCTTTGGCTAAAGTAACTTTGGATTTCTCATCCCACATCCACACATCTTTCTCTAATATAAGGGCAAATGTAATATTTCATTTATCTCTCTGAAAATGGTAATTTACAATTACACAGCATGCTAGGAATTTGAATTCAGTTTAAACTTAAAGAATATTACATTATGAACTAATACAAACTAATACAAAAGTTTTCTTCCCCTTTGGAAATCCAAACGTCAATATCAATATGTTTTTTGGGAGTTCCCTGGGGATCACACTCAGGTGGCACAGTACCGCTGAGGTACACCTTTCATTCTTCGAGACAGGGTTTTGCTAAGTTGCTGTGTTTCACCTTGAACGCTGCCTCAGCCTACCACGTAGCTGAGATTGCAGTTATGCCCTACAGGACCTGACCCAAGGAATGTTTAAACATAATAACACAGCAGCAGATTCAGTAAGAAAACAACATGCAGTGATTATTTTGATAGATGTCCAAAATGTAATTACCCTGATTCAAAGCTGAATCTGAATCAGTGCACTTTGTAATACAAAATAAAAAAAAAAAACCTTGGTATCTTGAATAGGGAATATTTATTGTCAGCTTTTTCAAGAATTTCCATATTTCCCTCCATAGTGGTTCTTTCTACCTTTAAATGCCATGATCACCAGCATTTATATTACAAGGATACAGTGGGATTCTATTTCTATTCAATCCTGTTCTTATGTGGAATTCACGATTTACAAACTCTGGTCATTCTCTTTCTCATCTTAGGTCATATTTGTCCAGGAGTTTGGTGCTGTCTTCACTGTCTTTTCCCTATTTTTAACCGAGTAAGACATTATTATTATTGCATTCATGTTGCCAACATTATTTTTAATTTTTAATATGTTCGTTATTTTTCTAAGTTGATTTCCTTTCCCTCAAAGTACATGTTAAAAGTTCCTTTTGTAAGGTGTAGTACACATGAATTTTCTCAAAATTTTTTTCTGAAAATGTATTGTTTTGTGCCTGGCATTGAAAGATAATTTCAGAAAATATTTAATTCTCCACTTTTAAAATCTTATCATTAAAATGCAATTTTCAACAGACTCATAGCTCTTACTTCTGCTATTAGAATTAAATTTATCTTTTTCGGGTAAATTTTTGACTGATCTAAAAATATTCTGTTTGTCTTTGGCATTCTACATTTCGAGTGATGCTCTAGGCCTTGTCTTATTTTTATATATCAGGCTTAAGGATTTATGTCTTTCATGTATCTTGAGTTTATATCATTCTGGAAAATTCTTTCTTTTTAAAAACATTCTATACATTCTCATTGTCTAGAGTTCCCCTTCCTAGAATTTTTGACACACTTCAAACCTTGTATTTCTTTCAGACTTATAACCTCCTCACTCTCATAATTACAATTTCCTCCCTGCCAAAATCCCCTGTAATTTCTTCAGTTCTGTCTTCCGGGTGGCTCATCTTCCATTAAGCTGGATTTGATGGGCTTTTAACTTATCTATCCATCTAATCAGACACTGCAAAAAAGAAGGATGCAGAAAGGAGACAAGAATAGTCGCGACTCCTCAATTTCATTTGAGGTCAACAAACTGAAAAGCTTTACTGCTGAGGGAGCAGCACAATATGTCTTCCCACTCATGGAGATTGTCCTCAGCAGTTTTCTGCTAAAACAGTGGGTTTTAATCTACTTTGGTTTGGCTACTTCCTTCCCAACTCCAATGTCAGTTTTTTTCCTTTCTATAGGTTTACTGTAAATAAAGATTGTACTCCTAATAACCTTTCATATAAGCAGGAGAAGATTCATTACTCAAAGCATAAATAACTGAGGTCACCGTGAGAGTGGCCAGAGGTCACACTGCGTCTCGGAGCCTTGTGAGTGTCCTTGACAGTCTTTCTCGGGCATACGTATTCTCAAGCTGGCTATTAGCTGCAAGCAACAGTCAAAAAGGTAAATTGGATAATAATGTTTTTAACCTTCTGTTACCATCTGACCCTGAAACATCTCAGACATTTTAATAACTTTTAAAAATTTTCTTTAAAATTGAAACGATCTAAATGATCTAAATAGGTGACTTAGTTTCTCTTGTGTTAGTAAACAACAACAAAAGGTGTAACTTAGCGTTCTTATGAACTTACCCTTCTATTAACTGGAAAGGGACTCGGAAACTAATCGGCAGATGAGGCTAGCTTCTCAATTTCAGGAACCTCCAACACTGGGTCACAGTCCTCAGGCTGCTGGGACCCAGGCCACACAGCAGGTGACAAGCACTGGGCCAATGGCACATGCTTCATTGGTATTTACTACCACTCCCTGGTGCTCAGATGACTGCTGGAGCTCCACCTCTTGTCAGACCATCTGTGACTGTGGCATCTGATCCTCATAAGAGTGCAAATCCCACTGTGAACTGAGCACACGAAGGATCTAGGCTGTACACTCTCAGTAAGAAGCTAACACCTGAGGGTGTGAGGTGGAGCTGAGCCTGCGGCAATAGCACCATCCCACGCCTGCCTCCCTCATCCATGGGAAATCTCCCAAAAAAGATTGGGATCACTGAAAAGAAATGGAAGATTTAGGATAACAATATAATTCTACTTTTAAAAACCTTTGGTTGTGACATCTTCCGAAGATTTTCGCTTGGAGTCAGAGCCATAGCAGTCTTGTTGGTTATAAAAGCTCATTCTTCCCAAGGCACTGCCGCTCCTGCTAGTCAAAATGCCAAACACCAACATTTATGCTAGATACATGGATGCTTCACAGACTGCATGGGAAAATATAGCTGCTGAGTTGCAGAAATGCATTGTAGCGACAGGAACAACCAAACCCTCCATGTTCCACTCACAAACCACACGTGGCCCTCAGAACACTCCCAGTTGATCTTTGGGCCTTTCAATTTTTCTCCATAGCAGTAGCAGGTAGCAGGATTACTGCTCCAAAATTATCAGTTGATCACTTCAAACATTTGTTTAGTTTTCTCATATTCACTGGGATTGAATTTGAATGTCTTTGCTTTAGATCTAGCCCTTTTCAAGACAAGCTGTATGCACACTACAGCTTACCCTTCCCTTCCCTTACCCACCCCCCCCCAACAATTCCTACTGTAACAAAACTCTTGGAGGCCTGCTAGACTTTGCACAAACGGTCTTCATTTTGTATGATGCTTCCCTGATCACCATCCCTCTCCACAGTCCCCCCATTCATCCTCCTCCCCTCACCCCTTTTCTTCATAACTTGTGATTGCCTTGTGGGTAACAATCTGTGGATCATTGGTCCAGGTTGAATAGTTCTTCTCTGAATTCTCTCTACATAGCAAGAATTCAATGTATCTTATTATAATTGGTCCATTATTCAACTGATGCTCTTTACTAGTCTCTGATTATTAGATTAGGAGCATTGAAAATAGAAGCTGAACTTCTTGATCACAGCTTTCCCAGTCTCCAGTATAGGGACAAAGGAAAAGTAGATAATTCAAAGTAGAGAAGATTTGTCTTAATCACTAGGCTTTAAGTAAATGCCTTACTCAATTATGAAAACAGTCTTTGAATGTACTTGTTGTAGAACTTCTACTGTTCTCCAAAGAAGAGTGTTTTGTGACCTAGCACAGCTGGAATAGCAAAATCATTAGCCAACTTGGATGTAACAAGGCACAATTTTCTTTTTCCCTTTAGTAGCAAATCTTGCTCAAAGTCAAATGATGGAATATATCAAAATCTTTTCTAAGCAACAATGGTGGAATTTTTAATAATTTACAAATTATATCAGTAATCTGACATAATTTACAAATTAGATCAGTAATCTGATATAATTTACAATTTATATCAAAAGTTGATATAAAAAATCAAATGGAACCCCCAAAACATTATTAAAATAAATAAAGTGTAACATTTTACACCCCTGACTAACATATTTATGGGCATATTTACATAATTTATGCAAATAAATTATCCTTCACACAAATTCTCAGTTGTTTTACCTGGAATTCATAGAGGGAAATTCTTATAAACTCAGTTTGTACAGTACCTCACTCAGTACCCTAAGAAATGTGTAGTACATGTTTTTTATAATGATGCTAAAATGCTCAATTGCAAAGATGGGCTGTGGTCACGTAATTGTCCTTCTCCCCGTTCAATGAATGATTCAAGTAGTATCCCTCACACTCCTCCTCGGATGGAGAAGACAGATCTGTTCCCAAGTCTTTTCTTCTATTATTGAGATGTAAGGAGCTCCTGCAAATGCACTGTCTCTGGGGCCTTGTTACAGGGGCTAGCTCAAAGTTTCTTCTGTGAACGTGAAAGGATCTGCCAGGAGAAACTTCAGGACAGACTCACGAGTGCAGAAGCCGGTGCAGGGTGGTGGTCCGTAGCCAGTGCACACGTACTTAGCACAACATCTTGCATGTGGCTTTGGGGAAGGACAGGAGAGATTGTAGCCCTTCCCTTGTTTTGTACTTTGTGAGCATAAACAAATAGTGAAATATCTCTATGGTTGTTATGTGAAAACACACAATCTTGTGCCCAGAAATTTGGGTTGCAGAGTTTAAAGCTATGTGATTGATACATGATGGAGATACAGTGTTATACTAAACATTAATTAGATACTTGTAACTAAAATATATAAGAATCTCAAAAAGTTAGTGTGTATGCAGAAAAAAACAAAGGACATATAAATAATAATTGAAACATTTGTCTGAGTATGCTAAGTTCTTGTATTGTTGATTTATCAGTGGAAATGTTGCTGTCATTAACTCTTGAACTATGATTATTAAAATATGGTGTCTATCACATCAAAAATATAATCTGGGATGTAAATGACCTGTATGTTTAATGGGAATATTCTATCTTGAATACAATATTCTCATTAGTACTTTTACTGAGACTTAATTTAACCCCAACTAGTAAACACAAATATAACAAAACTATTTTATGTTTCTAAGAAATTATGAAGATCTTCCTGATAGCAAATAGCATACAATTTTAATAACAAATTTTCTACTATCATGGACAAACCATTTACTGATTCCCCCCCCCCCCATTTAATGGAACCAACCACTGTCTACATCTCCCACTTTCCGATTTCAAGCGGGACCTGAAAACAAAGCCCTGGGTGAATATTCTCAAAAATACTGCTTCATTTACAATTTTGAATAACATGTCCGTAAAAATCGTGATGACAAAGACAGCCCAAACAGGAAAACAATAGAAAAGTTTATGACGTATAAAATGAATTCTTCAAAAAGGATTTTGTTTCGAAATGCCAAGGGTTATAAGTCAAATATATGCAGCCCAGATTACTATTTATTACCACGCATTGGCTGAAATTCATCTCTTCTGACAACTCTGGGTAAATCATGTCGCATATTTCATAAAATATGAGAGCTGGTCCTTTTCTGAAGATGCCACTTCGAGTGTGAACCTGCTGCATCCCGGATGCTGTAGGCTCCCCGAAGACCACTCCTTGCACAGAGTCCTGTGGCAGCTGAATCAGAGAGTAAAGGGTATTTATAGAAAGCACACGCGAAAGGTTGGTAGCTCGTCCAGTTTTTAGTGCACAGACTGACAGCTAAGTACAAATTGAGGAATGTAAGTTTCACTTCGAGCAAATTTACTGGGTGAAAACCTCATTTTTTCATTTCATTTGAATACGCTCACTGCTTCCCAGAATATGCAACTTTATAGTGAGCATATTTTTTATTCTTGAAGGCTCATTATTTTACAGTGAGGTTACTGAACCTAGACCGCGTCGTACAGATTACCCGGCATAATATTAATCAACACACACACGGTGAAGGGGGTTCTGAAGAGTGTCAGATCGGCATCTGCTTTTAGCAGAGAATAAAAAAGTGCATTTGGCTCTTTTATTAAAAGGTATTATGGGCAATTTATTTTTAAGCCAGCTTTCTTACGCTATTAACTAGCGCATAATTTAATGGACTCCTAAGCAACTTGACTTTTACTGTTCCCTTCAAAATATTAATTTGCAAAGCAAGTTGATATAAAAGATGCATTTGACCCTGAGAAAGTTTCAAATCATTAAAAATAAATTAAACGATCTTCTGGAGAGACAGAACAGTTATTTGGAGGCTTGTTTTCTGTTTCTGTGGCAGGACAGGATGTTTTTAGGGGAAAATGAAGCCAGTGCCACTTCTAGTGCTATGACCTAGACCCCTGAGCACATTCTCTGGAAGTTTTACTTAACTATTGATATTGTTGCTGAAGGCCTAGATACTTCTACATGAATGAATTAAAAGGAGTTACTAAGGTTTTATGAAGGAGAAATCAATTATATTACATTCATTTAGAAAATTTTGGGCTGCTTGGTGGGTGCTTTTATAAATTTTAAGTGTTTTCTTTTAAGAGAAAGGCAACTCACCACCATTGAGATGTAGCCATTAGATTTTATATTAAATGGATGAGAGACTCATGATAGAATAATAAAAATTTTCTGAGACAGAAGTATAAAAAACATTGTGACATTTTTAAGTGGATGAAAAATTTGAGTAGGCAGTGAAAAAGCTTAAAGAATGCAAGGACGCATATAATATAATATGATATGATATGATATGATATAATATAATATAATATTATGTAGGGGAAATGTTCAGGGCTAATATACAGCACCAAATGAAAAACAGCAACAAGAATCACAGCGAAGCCTTCATTATTCCCCTGGTTTTCTCTGCAATGAGCTTTAACTCTTCTGCTGTGGGTCATTCCCGTGAATAATTTGTATTGTAGAAGGCCGGAGTCACAGGCCTGTGATCCCAGTACACTGGGAGTCACTCAAGATTCCTGCAAGTTTGAGCACAGTTTGGGCAATTTAAAGACTTAGTGACCTGTTTCGTTACAAAGCTTGGGACCTGCCTCAAATAACAGTTTAAAAAAAAGGTGTGGGGAGGGTGCTGGAGTAATGCCATGGTGAGGGCACTGGCCTGGCAAGCACAAGGCCTTGAGGGTGACTCTCCCCCACCACATAAACCTGTCATGGTGACCTATAGTCCCAGCACTCGCCAGGCTGAGGCAGGAGGATTGTTGAGAGTTTGAGGTCAGCCTGGACTACTACATAGTGATGTCAGGACCAACCTGGACCGCAGAACAAGACCCTGACCTAAAAAAGGGGTGAGGGACTGAGTATGCACTCAGAAAACAGGCTCAGTGTTTAATCCCTAGGATCAGAGGAAAAATATCGTGGATTGTATTTTTCATGAAAATTCTATATATATGTACAAAAATATGTCTTTATTGGGTGTACATAGAGTAAGTACATATTATATATGTATGTATGTAAACATAGTTCAAAATATTTCATTTTTTCACTTTATCATAAAAACACACATCGATATTTGGTGCGTATGTCTTTCATCTTTCTCACTTTTTTTTTGAACTGCATATGCCTGAATATTTCGAAGCATTTTCCTATTGGTAGTCATCTGGATTAGTCTTTCTTTTTCTCTTTTATTTATTTTGACATTCAGAGGATTAAACTTTCACATTTAGCTACATCCTGGCATTTATTCATTTATATATTTATTTAGTTTATTTGTTTTCGGGCAGGGCCTTCTTAAAGCATTTAGTTGAACAGGCTAAGCTAGGCTTGAATTGATAATCCTCTGCCTCATCCTCTGAGAGCTCTGAAGTTAGAATATTTTAAATTTTTCTTTACAGAAAATTCCCAAGTATATCCTTATAATATTTGTGAAATAAATTTTTAATGAACTGACTAGTTTTGCTAGATATTGTACAATTATGTTTAAAATTTTTGCAAGGATCCACACACACACACACACACACACACACACACACACACACACACACATACATCATGTGCATATAATGTATATAGATAAAGTATAGATATTAATTGTCTTAAAATTGTCTTGTTTCCTTTTTCATATATGGAATCTATTTCTAGATTGTTTATGTTGGGCTTTCTTTATTATGGATTTTCTAAACATTTTCTCACAATGTGAACCTTGAGTTTCAAGTCTGTTAATAATACTTTTAATCATACAGCAGATTGACATTTCTATATAGTTTAATATGTCAATCTCTCCTGTATTTTTTATTTTTTGGATTTTTTTTAAATTTAGAAAGGACTTTTTTTTACTAATTAGTAAAACATAATACTCTCTTTTAACTTTTATCACTTTAACCCAACTTCAATCAGTTTCAGTGCATATTATAATATTTTTATTTGTCCTTGTTTTGCCAGAGAAAGCTCAGGTGTCTTGAAGACACAGTTTAAATTATCTATCATTTCCCTGGTATCAAATAATTCCTGTATGGATGTATTGTCTTATTCTCATTTGGTGACCTGTGTGTCAATTCCTAACCAAGGGACATCCTATTTCAATGATTATACATTATACCATGTGTCAGGAAAAAAATCTTTGTGGCTTTTCTATTTCAGAATTATCATGATTTTTAACATTTTCTAGATGTACTTTAATACTAGCCTCTAAAATTTTATAAAAGTTTTGTTGTGCTGGAATCAAATTCTATTAGTCACTATTATTATGTAATGAGTCACTCTAAAATTTAGCCCCTTAAAACAAATATTCTACTAATTTATCAAATTAACAAATGACCTCATACTTCCTGTGTATATAGGTTGCTGACATGACCTTGGCGGGTGCCTCTGACTTAGGGTCACTTCTATCACTACACGAGGATCTCAGTTGGGGCTTCAGCCACCTTAAGGCTCCACTGGGGGGTGGAGGGGATTTGCTTTCAAACTGACTCTTCTGGCTGGTGTCAAAATCCAGCTCTATATGGTCTTATTTTCTCTTTGGCTGTTGGATGAAGGCTGATGTAATAGAGGAGACGTTTATTTTGGCTTACAGTTTCAGAGAGTTCAGTCTATAGTTCAGTTCATGGCTCCAAGGCAGAACGGGCGTGGTGGAAGAGCATGATGGAGGAGAGCTTAGCCCATGACAACCAGGAAGCATAGAGAGGGAGAGAGAGAGAGAGAGGAGAAGCCAGGGAGAGGAATATACATTTCTAGGTCATGTTGCCTTACTCACCTTTCCTGACCAGGCCTGTGACTTCTAATCAGGCTTTGTCAAATTGAGTGAATTAAGAAATTGCTAATGGGTTAGTTCTGGGTGCATCTGTGAATGGTTGATATGTAGACTCACAAACTGAAGGACAAAGACCCAGCCTGGGTGTGAGTGGCACTAGCCAATACACATGTAGCCTGAACAGAGTAAAAAGGGGAAGGTGAAGAAAGTGCTCCCTTCTTCTGGAAGAGTTCAGGTATCTGAAATCAGCTCTGGGCATCAATCACCTCTGTAGACCTACACCAGTATTTCTACACTGAGAGTTCAGGAGTTTGACCTCCAGCTCTGGATCCCCTTGTTTTGTGAACTCTTTTCTTTTTTCTGAAGGGCTACTGGACACTCTGGCTCTCTCATGTTCAGATGGGCATCTTGCAGATGACCACTTTTGATTCTTCTGCTTCTACCTATAAGCCAACTGAGTAAACCTTTTTGTTGAGTTTTGTATCTGTAGTTTCTACTCTGTTGTTCTAGAGAATATTAAGCAATCCAAAAACCCTCATGCTAACAGCAGCTATGAACTCTTCAATGGCTTAATTCACTAATAAGTATAGTTTCTACATGATGCAACCAGTTTCCAAAAGCTCTACCTCTGACCACCTGAGAAATTTGGAGGGCAAAATAGATCAACTGTCACATTCTCTATCTGGCCTCAAAGGGCTCATGTGTGTCTCATTTTGTCTGAGTTGTCAAAAGTCTTAAGTTCACCACTGTTGAAAAGTCCAAAATCTCTATGCCTCAATACAAACCAGGTTTTATGTAAAAAAAAAAAAAAGGTTAAATACTTCTAGGGTATGATAGCGCAGAATAAACAATTTCATTCCAAAAGCAATAAATAGTGGGATGGAAAGGAATTGGACCAAAGCAATACCAAAACCCAGCAGGGCAAGTACTAAGTCCTCCAGCCCTGTGTCTAGCACCTAGTGCAGGTCATGGTAAGATGTGAGCCCAAAAGGGCGAGGGCAGTCCCGCCACCAGGGCACTACCAGTGTGTAGCTCACGTGGCCTCTTTCTTGGGTTGGTTTCGCTCATGGCCTTCAACTTTCCTCGGAAGACATGCTGTGTTCCCAGAACTCCAGCATTCTGGAACCTCCACACTGAAGCTTTGGATTCATCTCATAACTTTACTACTCTTTCAGGGGATCCTAATGGAGGCCATGACACATTTTTTTCCTTGCCTGTTATAGGAACTTTTTCTAAAATCTAGGTAGAGTCTTTCAAGATATCTTAACGTTTGCCTTCTCATTGCATCGTATGCTTTGGATTACTGTTACGTCTGCTTCCATTTTGCGCAGGAGTAGTGGAACTCCCTCGTACCATGGACGCAGCAGCCTCAGTACTTGGAGGGCTGAAATCCTGAAATCAGGAAAACATCTCCCTCAGAATCCCCAAGTGAACAGGACACACTGGAGTTCTCCTCCTGAAGCATGCCCTTCCGAGTTGTTTACACATCTATGTCCTTGACTGTTCAGTGGGTTAATGGCATTCACACTTTTCAGCCTGGAAAAGCGGGTCCCAGGTGTACATGTGATCCCATTCTGGCAAAAGCACAGACGTTTTCTCATCCGTCCACTCTGCTTTTGCTCCTGATTCTAATTGTATGTCTAGTTGAACTCAGACCGTAGTACCAAGGCAACTTCATTTCTGGTGCTACTTTTTTGCATTAGCGACCTTCGCATCACCAATACAAAGTACCTGGCAGCTGCAATGTAAGGGCGGAGAAGGTAATTTATCTTGGCTTGTAATTTCAGAGGGTTTGGTCCTCGGTGAGTCCATGGCCCAAGGCAGACGTGGCATGGCAGAAAGGCGCAGTGGCAGAAAACCCTTCAACCCACGGCAACCAGGAAGCAAAGATGAAAGGAGGAGCAGGAGATGAGAACACTGCCTCCCAGTGGCCTACCTTCCCCAGCAGGCCCTGCCTTCCAGTGGCCTGCCTTCCCCAGCAGGCCCTGCCTTCCAGTGGCCTGCCTTCCCCAGCAGGCCCTGCCTCCCGGCAGCGTATTCAACTGTGAGTTCATCAACAGATTATTCCGTCTTCCATACCCCTGGCCCTGGCCATGGGAGACTTTGAGGGGACATGATAATAGCTGTTTTCAGTTTCTTCCTTTAGGGGCGTGTGACATAGCTACTTATTTCCCTCAGAGCCTTCTGTAGAGGAAGCGGAAAGGGAGGGGTGAGGAAGAAAACCCTGTTTTTATGAGCTAGTCTCAGAAGGGACTGCCCAGTACTTCTGCTACCCTTTGTGCATTAGAGGTGAATGGCTGAGTTCTGCCCACAGTCAAGGGTGTCGCACAAAGGCAGAAAACCAGGAGGGGGACATGGCCTACAGCCCTGTTGGAAATTGCTCACCACAAGTTCACAGAAGAACTTAGGGGACTGAGGCCACATTGCCAGCTTCCCGGAATTGAAGTTTTCTGTAGGAAGCTCTCTTAGGCTTTCCGTAGGCAGCTATCGTAGGTATCCTAGGGGGAACTGCTAAGTTATTCGTTTATGTGTTTTGATTGCTTTTCTACTAAGTGTAGTATTTTACAGATTTCTAACTGGAGTTGATATCATTATTATAGAAAAGTCTGTCTCATCCTTTTTTCCTTTCCCTTTCTGTATTTATATATGCATTAATACCTCTATCAATATTTAATTTTTTGTAATATTTTTGTTTTAGTGGCTTTAATTATGCCTGTTGAATATGGACACTTCTTATTTATTTACTGATTTTATTACATTGGTTAAGGTGGAACTAAACTATGACATGGTAATTGAAGCAAACTTCTGTGCCACTACTAACTTTCAGGGGAACATTTCTAACATGTCGTCAGTACAATATTTGTTCTTCATGTCTTCTATTTCTACAAATCAGACTTCAAAATTTTTTTAACTATGACTTTGTTTCAAGTTTTTTACCAGCTGTTTCCTGTAATTGTCAAAATAGAGCATTTTTTCTTTTTTTGAGATGATAATATATTGCATTAAATTTTCTAATGTGAAACTATTTTCATCTCTAGGATAAACTTCATATGTTCAAGACACATTATCGCATTACATCATAGGATTCGGTGAGCCTATATTTCATTTATGATTCTTGTATCCCTATTCATATACAATAAAGATTTATATCTCCCTTTGCTCTTTATCACCAGCTTTTAATATGACTTTTGATATTCCAACTTTAGAGGGCTGAGGTTTTAAAAGTAGTCATGTAGTTATAATCGCATAGTTTATAGAACAGTGAAATTATTTTGATGTCATGTAATGACTGACATGCTGCACCATGTAAAGCTGGCGTGTAATTCTAGAGGGAAATTCCAGGTAGATAGAGAGGAGTGTAGCTTCCTAATGAAGGGCTTTGCTCTGCGCTCATGGCTCACGTGCTGAGGGAGCAGGAGGGTTTTATTGGAGAAGAAATTTAGAAGTTTAGTAGTACACATAATAGTTACGCATGATCGTGGGTTTCATCTTGCTGTGTTTGCCTGTGCACACACGTTATGATTTTTTTCACCCTCCCCTCGTTACTGCCATCCTCTTTCCTTCCTGCATCCTCCTTCCTTCTCTAAATCCTCTCCTTTGAGAGACCTACATTTACCTGAAACTCTGAAGGACAATTTGGGGAACTGTAAGATAGCCATCTTCAGCAATTAGAAAATAAAGTATTTAGGATCCAGAAACTTAACATTGACCACACAAACCTTGACACCATTTGAAGATATCAACTGGCTTTTTTTTTTTGGGGGGGGGTAGGGTAAAAGTTTATTGTTTTGGTAGAAGATCAAATATCACTTAAAATTAATATTGTAAAATTTATTTTTGAGTGTCTAGCTTAATGAAATAGTGGGTAGAATGAATAGAATTTCTCATATGTCCACTTATTCCCAATATCCTCTGTTATTGTGCACTGAGGTAATTTTTATCACCCCTTTTATCTATTTTGAGTAATCTTACACATGATAGTTAAGTCATCATCTACTGTGATTTATTCCTCTGTCCCCCCCTCCCCTGCCCCCAGAAAGCTTCTTGCCATTTCACAGTGGGTGATAAACATGGGGAAAAAAGTTCAAGATGGTGTTTATATTTTAAAGTGAAGACTTTCTGACCTGTTGACACAGTAGTAAGATGAGGAAGATAAGAGTTCTTACTTTTAAAAATCTTAACAAGATTCTTAAACATTTTTATAATACTATTTTTGGAAAAGAATTAATAATAAAATCATTTTCTTGATTTGTATTTATATATTGTTTCTGAGGGAAAAGAATGAATTGATAATGATAAGTACGTAACGTGGAAAATATAGGATAAAAATTCAACATCTAACATTTATTTTACAAATGATAACTTGTCTTATAGTCATGGCAGCTAGAGCTTTTTTTACTTTCAAATATGAATTAATGACTACAGATTAATTTAAACATTTAAGTTTTTAAAAAATATTTAATTTCCTCCCGTAAGCTACAGGTTTGTAGTTGCTTTGCACTATATTTCTTAGCTTTTGAAATAATTATTATATTTATCTATAAGAAACTTCTTTAAAATATTTGAAAAATATAATATTTTGCCACTTTTATATGGTCCTGAGGATCGTGCCTGGAGCTTCACGTTGAGCTACGTGCTAGCTCATTTTTTACTTTTAGGAACAGGGTCTGGCTAAGTCTCTTGGTTGCCCAGGCTGGGCTGAAATTGGAATCTCTCTGCCTCAGTTTCCCACAGCTCTGGGATTACAGGTCTACACCACTGGGCCCAGCTTGAGACTTTTGATTTTATTATTTCTTCATGTTTTGTGATATTACTACCAGCCAATGAATACCAACCTGAGAAGCCCTGGGCTATGGATTTTTTTTTTTATGGAGTTGAGGTTAAGGTTTTAGAAATGTTATTTAAATGAATTCTTAATGAAATTTGGATAAAAAGACTGAAATGGAAGGGCCCTAGATATTTGAAAGCATATAAACACCGACAACAGCAACAACAAACACTCCAGTAAAAGTAACTAGATCGGCAATCATGATGTAATCGTCCACATTTACTCTGTGACTCTCCTTTATGCTTTAAAAATAACTTTATAAAACAATAATTATAAAACGAATTCATGAGTTCAGTAACCAGAGGCCCTGGCACTGGCAGGTGACTTTTAGGGTTACTTTGTCAATTTTGGCCAAACGGTCAACTGGGGTTTTAGTGGGAACTCCTTTGAAATGTGAATTAATCCGAGCCATAGTTCTGTCTTAACACTGTCACATCTTTTGACTCAGGAATGTGAGATGTCTTTCCATCTATGTAGGTCTTAATTTTCTCAAATAATGTGGTTTTCAAGTAAAGGTTTTCCCTTCTATTATTAAGTTTACTTCCAAATATTTGTGTTTTCTTTTAGGTTATTGCAACTGCATTTGTGTTCTTAATTTTTCCCTGCTATTTATTGACTGCTGCAGCTGATTCAGATTATATTTATAGAAATAAATTGTTTGAATAACTTTGTGATGAGTTTTGGTTGAGAAATGGGAAAAGTAAGATGCATTCAGTTTTTCACAGACCCGTGTGGCTAATGTCAGAAATATCTGGCCAAATCACATTTTTTTTTGAGGTAGTGTCTCACTCTGTAGCCCAGGCTGGTTCTGACCTCACTATGTAACCTAGGCTAGTCTTGAACATAAGACAATCTTCCTGCGTCAGCCTCCTGAGTGTTGGGATTCAAGTCACATCTTTGGAAGAGGGGGTCAAGAATAGATCACTACATATAGGTGCCATGCTAGGAGATATATTTCTGTGAGCATTGAGTTTGACTTTCACACTTCTTCACTGGGCTGAGGACAAATACAGTGGTAGAAATTCAGCTATAATTCTTGGGAAATGCAGTTGCTCCTTGACAGGTCTGTGAGGGGATTTTGCACAGTGACGCAGGTGAACCTTTATGCGGTTTGCTAACACATACTTCTGTGCAAATCAGTTTCTAAAGCCTTGCTACGATCAGAACAAGAGATCTAACTTCATGAAATATCAGTGTGCCACACATATTGTCAGCTTCTCATTTAAGCTAAACAAAAGCCACTGTCTTTTCCAATTAACTTTTATGTAGAAATAAAAGCTTACATTTGGCTTTATCTGTGCAATTTACTGAAGTTATATTTCTGCAAGTGAGAGTTATTTTGCATGAAAAATTAGAATGAGAGGATCATCATCTTGTCAGCATTGTCTTTATGGTTTATGTGCATAAAACTGATTTCTAAAATATAAAAATTAAATGTATTCATATTTTGTATTATGTATTTTGTGTCTGTCATCAGCCTCTTATAAAGGTCCCAAATACCTAATAAATTAGTAAGCACACACACACACACACACACACACACACACACACACACACTTGTTTTAATTAAGTCAGGACCCAGCTTAGGGCCCAGGGACTATTTTGAAATTGCTGATTGGTGTGTTTCCTGCCCTATTTTCAATTGCTCATTCAAACATCTACATTCAAATATGCAATGAAATTTTCCACACAACATTGTCATTATCGACCCCTTGGTCTGTTGTTCCCTTCTAAGGCAGTGTTTTATTATTTTTCACATCTCAGATGATAGCAGCTCCTTGCTTCTGGTTTCTTAAGAGCCAGGCTCTGGATGTGCCTTGACCTCCTCAGAGCCCTGGTTCACCCTGTTAGGACACTGTGTTTCTTTACTGCCTCTTTATCAGTGCCAGCCAACCTGTGAGGTAAGTATGATTTTTTTGATTTGAAGATGAATTTTGAAAATTCTGAGCTGTTGATAATCATCATAGCATTTACTGCTAGACACCAGGGACTCTTCAAGACACGGTGCTTTCATTACACAGAATTCTTCTCCTAACCACCTATGGGGTTGGTTGGAAAGTTTACTGTATCCATTTTACAGATGGGGAATTCAAGGCACAAATGATTATTGTGTGGAAATTCTCACAATTGGTAAGTATGGGACTCAAGTTTCAAACCCCCAAATTTCACACTGAAATACAATAAGCAGCTTGCAACTCTAAGGAGAAAGTTTTTAAAAATTTGAAAAGAAACACTTCTTTAATAATCAATAGTAAACATGTAGAACTTTATTTTTCCTTCTTTTCCAACATCTAACAGAAATTCCTCTCACTCTCAATATAAGTCAGAATGAAGGCATAAAGACGGCCATAATGAGAGCCAGGCACGGTGCATGCCTGTAATCCAGGCACCCCGGAGGCTGAGGCAGAAGGATTTCCTTGAGTTTGATGCTAGCTTGGGCTACATAGTAAGTTCAGGACTAGCCTGGACTACAGAGTGAGACCCAACTCAAAGAAAGGAAGAAGAGATGGGTGCAGTGTTTCTTGCCTACAAGAAGATCAATGCCACATAGACGAGAGAATAAGGAAAGTGTGGTTGACAAAATGATTGTTAGCGTTATGAATAGGAAATGTGTACACATAGACATAGAATACATAGATTTCTTTTGGAAATATTTCCAGAAGGGATGTCGCTGGATCGAAGGGGATATTTATTTCCATTCTTTTGAGAGATCTCCATACTGCTTTCCAGAGTGGTTGTACGAATTTACATTGCCACCAGCAGTGCAGGAGGGTTCCTTTCTCCCTGCAGCCTCGCCAGCACTGATTGCTATTTGACTTGTTGATATAGGCCATTCTTTCTGGATTGAGATGGTATCTTATCGTTGTTTTGATTTGCCTTTCTCTTATGGTTAGGGATGTTGAGCATCTTTTCATGTATCTATTGGCCATTTGAACTTCTTCGTGAGTGAACTGCCTCTCCATTTCATTTGCCTGCTTTTCAATAGGACCCTTTATTTTGGTGGGCTTAATTTTCTTCAGCTCCCACATGTGTACCCATGTTCATAGCAGCACAACTAACAATAGCTAAAGTATGGAAGTCACCAAAATACCCATCAACAGACCAGTGGATACACAAAGTGTGGTACTTATACACAATGGAATACTATGCATCTATAAAGTTCAGCAGCGTGGAGGCTTTTGCAGGCAAATGGAAGAAACTTGAGAACATCATGCTCAGTGAAGTGAGTCAGAAGCAGACGGTGAAACATTGAATGGTCTCTCTGATATGAGAAACCCAGACCACAACTATCTCATGAAACTTAGAAGGAAAAACAAAGTGAAACAGGGGGGTAGGGTGGGGAGGGAGGGGTATGTAGGGGGAGGGACACAAGGAGAGTGGGAAAGTACTTGTCACCTTGACACGATACATATGTGCACAAAATGCTCAACTTCATTGTAAACCTTAAATTTTGCGCTTATACATATCAATAAAATGAGGAAAATAAATAAAATAAAAAGGTTAATTTAAGACAAACAAATAAACAATACATTGATTTCAATCTATGCACCCATATAGAGGAGAAAAAGAGGGAGAAGTGGACACTAATCACATGAAAAATGTCACAATAATCACTTATATGGCCCAAGTCTCCAAGATACAAGCAGTTGATCTTTAGTACTGAGAAAAACACAGGTCCTCACTGTAAGAGGTTTGAATGTAACTTAGTAGATATAGGAAATCTTCAGTGTCTTAGTCCAAGTGCTCAGCCTAGTTTCAGTCCGCTTTCACCTTGGACAAATGTAAATAGTATGTCTACTTGGTATATATAACAGGAAGTGAAATTAAATAAAAAGCTTGAAAAATGAATTTGAAAAACAAAAAAATTAAATTACATGTAAATGAATTCTCTCTGTCTCTCTCTTATTCTCTCTCTCTGCCATTAGTTCATTGTGTGTTTCTTTCTTTCTTTTTTTTGAGTCTTGCTGGTCCTGAACTCACTGTGTAGCCTAGACTGGCATTCAAGTCATGTCAATTCTCCTGCCTCAGTCTCTTCAGTGCTGTATTTACAGGTATGAGCCACCATATCTAGCTAATTCTTATGTGGTGCTGGGGAATCCAAATCAGGGCCTTGCACGTGCTAGGCAAGTGCTTTAACTGCTGAGCTGTGCTCAAGCTCCGTATTGTATTTCCTTACAGAGCATTTAGTAGATAAATCGGTTTGCAAATTGTATAATTGTAACAGTGTTATACGGGATATCAACTATATTAAATGCAGCAGACTACTTAACTAAAGACCTTTCTCTTTTTCACTCTAAGTCTCATGCAAAAAAGAAATAGATAGGGTGATATTAAATTACATATTTACAGATTTTAGACAAAGCAGTGTTTTCAGCTCTCTGCAGTGTTATGTTTACGGCTCCTCAGACAACTTGAGCTATTGGTTTCTATATTTTTGCAGGCATCAAATATATAGCAGAGAAAACATGAGGCATTGCTGCAGGACTGCATTTTCTTCAAGGACATTAAGTTTAGCAGTAAGTAAATGTGTCCCCTGGATATTTCCTTTAAATGGACAGGATTCCCGCAAAGAAGGAAAGGGACAGACTGATAGAATACAGCATGTGTGTTTTCTATGTAAATTGAAAAGGTGAAAAACATTTTATTTCATGGCATTAATGTCACAGGTCAAAGTCAAGAGTTTATTGCCAATTTGGAGGAAATTCTCTTTTCAATGACATATGGCATGACCTTCAGATCTTCTCAGTTGTAGAATGGTGAAGGTCAACAATTCGTGCATTCAGGAAATCCAAATGATGCACATGACAAATGGCGGAGTCTGAGGTAACTGATTCCTGAGGCAGGCACGGTTGAACATTGCACTGTGGGATGAAAGGTTATTGACCTTGTGATGTTATGTCTGAAGCTAATCATTTTTTCCCAATTGAGCTATTTGAAAGGATAGTCAATATTTTGTTTGTTATACTCCAGTTTATACAAATTGGAAACGCCCTGCCGCCTCCCTGCCCCTGACTAAATGGAATACAGACATTTCTGTTGGGATTTTACCAACCAAAGACAAGCTTTAATAAAGACAATATTTTTCCCCCTCTACTTTTCTTTCCATACAGATTGCCTTTCTTTTTAATTTCTGTTTTATTTGGAATTTTTCTTTGCATAATAGAAAAAATACAAAATTTGGTGAAGAGTTAAAATTTAAATGTGAATGGTTTACTTTGCCATCCTGAAAATGAAAATAAACATTAGGCATCTGGGTTCTCAGACTTCATGTGCTATATAACATCTTCATGGTTTCCTGTTTTTCAAGACAGTGATTTACAAATGCTGAAGTTACCCTGTCTCTGCTCCCCAGTTCTGTAGCCCTACTAAGGGGTTAGTTCTCTCTTCTCCTAAACCCACATGTCCTCGTCTCTTGTCCCTTTCATTACCCTCTGCAGCGCCCTGCCACCTACCATTTGCGAAGTGAAATTCTCCCGGAGCCCACGGGGCTAGATGGTCGCCATGTTTGAACCAATGGCCCCTTCACTGCAGTGGTTTTGCCGTTGTGCACTTTGCAAGCTTAATACGTTCACCTGTTGGTCTCCATGGAAAGCAAAGTCTGAATGTCTCTGTACTCAAAATGCCTTAGAGAGTATCACTGTCCTCTGTTTTAGCAATGCCAAGTATGCTGGGAAGGAAGCGCTACATAAGTGAACTTGTCCAGTTTCCAAACTCTGGAAGGGTAGAGTTTGTGCACGTGGCATTTTGGAGCCTGAATGTAATTGGTGTACTTGGTTTCTCTTTTCTTTTCATTCCCATTCCCCAGGTCTACTCACTGCGACCTAAAGTACCTCTTAAGTTAGCCAGAGTCTCCCAAATATTATCACCTTCAGAAAGTAGTCCACTTTGAGGCTGCCTGTTCACGGGGTTGTAGACGGAATCCTATGAAAATGTTGGAACCCTTGTAAAATAAAAGCAGTATGCCTTCAATTCCTCAAAGTCGTTCCTTCAGCCATTATTTTTCCTGTTATAGTTACTTCCGTGTGTATTACTGCTACCTTGTTCCTCTTTTCTATTAATACTTAAATTGGTTGCAAATGAATATCGCTGTCCTCTTGCCTTCTTGAGGCAACCACAGAAAGGTTTTTCCACTTTGAGAACCCGTGGAGAAATGTTTTCAGAACAGCCTGCAAAGAATTGAAAGCGCGGGAACAAAGACGCGGGAAGCTAGTCCTGGGCTGAGCGCTTGAGAGCGCGCATGTCTGTACCTGCCCGAGGGCAGCAAGCCCCGCGCAGTTACGAGACTCCGATACAAAGCCAGGCTGACAGAAGAGAAGCCTTTCCTAGGGAAGCTCACAAGAAAGGAGCCCATAATGTCGGACTTCTTTCTTGAAGAGAGTAGTCCAGGAAAGAAAGAGTCACGCACCAGCGAACTACTGCCCACCGTGTCCAAAGGATACATCCTCGTCTTCTCTCTCTCCTCTGCAGCGTCATTGACCTACTAGGAATATCTTGCTTTGTTTTGTTTGAAACAGGGTCTCACTAGACTTCCTGCTGGTACTGAACTCAATGTATAGCCCAGGCTGCCTTCAAGCACATGGCAATCCTCCTGCCTCAGCCTTCTAAGTGCTGGCACTCCAAGCACACACCACCACGCCTGACCCTCAGTAGGAATGTTGTGAGAAGTATCTGTCCCCCTAACCCTACAAAAAACTTCACCCCTTCATCCTAATGCTTTACCCTAACGAGTTAATCAAGTCACTGGAGAAATTATCTTAAAAGATAAACCCAGATATGGATGCTACCAAAGCAGGTGCTTGTAACAGCTTTGACAGAAGTGTCATTATTTAAATAAAATAATGTCGGTGACCTTGAAAATACAAGATTCAGTGAGTAACAGGTACATTAAGTACTAAAGAGCATTAAAATATGATCTTTAAAGTTTAGACTCTGAAGCCTTGCTCACCTCCTTCAGCACGAACTGAAAGAAGAGAGATTTTACTTTTCCTCATGCACGAGCAGCACTATATAGAAAGAGCGCATTTCTGTTCTCTGCTTGCTGTGCTCATTTTAGGATGTCCCACTTCTTGAGTCTCACTTGGGTGCCGTGACACAGGACCCAGCGGGATGTCCTCATCTCTGTGGCCGTGGCTGATTGCTAGCTCTCCTCCTTCTCCATGGACACCTTCCATGGGTTCCACAAGTTCATCTCTTGTGTGGAAGGGGTAAGTTCTTTGATTAAGAACAGTGATGGTTAATTTTGTACGCTGCCCTGCCTGGGCGACAGTACAGGAAGCCAGCTGGTGAAACCCCATTTGCGGGAGTGTGAACAGTGGGTGTGTCCTGAGGAGAGGGGAGTCTGAATAGGAAGTATCAGGCGATCACCTGTACTATGGGGAGGATCTTTAAATCTCTTGCAGGCTTAAGTAAGTAACATGACAGAAACTAAGAAAATCTGTTCTGCTTGCTCTGCAACTTGGTATCACTGCTGTCCTGCTCTGAGACATTGTGGCGTCTATTTCTTGGTCTTCCGGGCTTGAATAGAGACCGTGCTCCCTCTACTTATGCTAATTTTCAGGTCTTAGGGTGAGGATTTCCTCCATCAGATCCTCTTGTTTTCAAAGCTTTGGACTTTGACTGTACTCCACATTTCTAGCTTCCCTAGTTCTCCAGGATGCAGAGAGAGACTTTCCTAGCTTGTATATCTCATAAGCCAGTTCCCATTACAAATCTTCTTATGCATGTATCTTCCACTGGTTGTATTTTTCTGGACAACGTCGACTAATCAGGGACTTGACTAGTGAGGACAGTGTTTCCAAATCCAGACAGAAACTCAAATTACAGATAAGAAAACCAAGATCCCAAAACTTTTTAGTTCTTACTCTCAGGTTAAAAATTGACTGTGTTACAGAACTAGACACGAGTGTTGAAATGTTTACTTCTTACACTGATTCTCTAGACTTGAAGATATTACACTGATTTCTACCCTCAGTTGACCAAGCTGTCCCTTAGTTAAAGACCTTTTCCAAATTCTTAGTTTTTCATATAGTAAGATGAGAAAGTAATTCTTGAGTTCTATCTTGGGATCATAAATAATGTAGTAATTATTTTTGTCTTGTTTCTACAATTGTCTTTGAACTTTTTTAGTCATCAAGAGACATTAAACACTGGCTGAATTTCTGAGAAACTGTAGACTTTACTTCACCTGTATTCTCCTGCTCTGAGTAAAGAAACTGGGCTCTAAGAGAGAAATAATTCACTCTGTTCTATGAGAAAGTGGGTTCTGCCTTCCTGTGTCACGGGCTCCACTCTCCTGGTTTCACCTGATCCTGGGTGGAAGGTGCCTTGGCCTTGGCCAAGAGCAGTGTGTGAATTACGTCCACAACAGCAGTAAGTCAGAAAGACAAACCTTTAATCCAAGGATGTACCTTTCCACTGGAATTAATCATTTCCAGAAAAGAAGACAAAAAGTACTTTTAGGAAGCAACAAGGACAAAAGGGAGATTTACTGCTGATCGAAATGGACTAGTAATTCTTTGTTCATCCTCATAAAAATCATCCAGTGCAGCAGGGGGAAGAAATTAAAGGAGCACTTGGAAGACCTGTGGCAGTGGTATATCACTGCAGAGCAGAAGGAAGGAGAATGCACCAGCTGGGCCACAGCGCCAAGGGGAGAGGTCTCGGTGCCACCGTCCTCCTCCGGTCTCGTGTTAGTCATTCCTAAGAACATGTCCATGTGACAAGGTGTTTCCTTGTAGGGAAAGAAGAATGTTTTGAAAGGGACACATAAAGTCTTCCGCTTGCAATTCTTTATATACATGTAAAAATAGATTTCTGCTGCCAGAATTAGAAGAAGAGCCACAGTCACGGTGTGCGGTACTTTGTTTAAATTTCTGTTGACAATGAGGATTTGTGTATTAGGCCAAGAAGATTACTTTTGTTAAAATTCTCGAAAAAGAGATACTTCTTTACATATTTTAATTTTTGTAGAGATTTTAACTATTTCCAAGTGCTTTCTTGTGCTTTCTCCCACCCCTTTGGCTGGTTACAGATAGTGCCTGAATGTCTCATTTGTCCTGGGCGCTGTCCTAGGTGCTAAGCGGTATGTTAGTTAAGAAGACGGATGTGGCCACTCCCCGTGGAAAATTACCCTCGCACCATGGGAATGCAAGCAGCGAACAACTACGTAGCAAGCTGCCTCTGGAGAACACCCACAGGACTGAAGTCAAGTTGAGGAAGAACTCAGTTTCCCGGGTGGGTTAGTTTAGACAGAGCGTGCTCTGGTACAATGATCTCTGGGAGGATACCACAGAGTGACAAGGAGCCCACCGTGGGACCGTCCTTTCTTTTAAATGCTCTGGGAGGTATTTAATGCTGAATTTTCACTTACTTTACAAAATGGAAAAGCCAGACATAGCATAAACAGCTACCCACGAGGGCAATAGCGTCAGTGGCAGAGCCAAGACTAAATCTGACCTTCCTCATTCTAGGGCCAATGCTGTGTTTTCTCCTTGTGCAGCACTGAGGCTGGAGCCCGGGACTGCGTACTGATTCCTCAGAGGCCCCCTCTTTAAAAAAAAATTAATTTCAAGTCAGGGTCTCGTCGAGTTGCTAAGTTGCTCAGCAGGTTTAAACTTGTGATCCTCCTGCCTCAGCCTCCCTTATTCCCAAACTTTTCCTCCGTTTTTGAAAACACTGAATAGACGAGAGATGTTGTAAGCAATCAGCTACTATATGAGTAAAGGTTTCCTGGGTAAATTTCTGATGCAGCAATTTCTGTTGCTTACAAAGTTAAAAGGCATGTCTCGATATAGCTTCTTTGAAGAAAAATCATTTATAGATATATATGTACACAAATATGTTATACACATTACTTTTATTAAAAATCTCAGGTTGGAGATAAAGCAGAAAGAGACTGATTTTTGAAAATGAAATGGAAATCTTGGCAGGGAACACCGGTAAATCCTGTCCCCGGCATCTCTGGATTAAGACAACCTTCTACCGTCTTAAGTGTCGTACAGGTGATCACTGATTCATTGAGTCCTGAGGCACGAACCTGAAGGGAAAAAGGGAGGAGGGGTTTGGTGGAATCCTGGCTTTTGTAGGTGTGTCACCAGAGCACGAAGGAAACGAGTTTTGAGAACACATGGGAAGGGCCTGAGACTCGGGGTGATGGTGGGGGAGGCCATGTGTGTAAAAAGAACCCAATCGCAGTTGCCAACGGATGCTGTGTGTATGGACACGCAAACAGGGGACACAACTCTTTGTGAAAATGTTTAGAAATGTATTTATAACGTACATTTTGTGGAAGTTTATTAAACGTGAGGAGACAGAAATGAACAGTTTCTTCTCTTGGTTTTGATTGCTCTGTTCTACAGAGACTCATGTTTTGGGGAAATAATAAGCCTTTTCAATAAACAAAAAATAAATGAGAATGAAATAATTACCTGTGAGAGACAGAGAGAGAGAGAGAGAGAGAGAGAGAGAGAGAGAGAGAGAGAGAGAGAGAGAGACTACTAGCAGTGTATCTACTATTGGGGTGGTGAATTGTCCTACACTTCCAAACATGAAATGAACGAGGTAGGAAGAGTGCTGTAGTGAGAAACAGCTTATGTGTCGTCAATAATATCCTGCTTAGGAAAGGCAGGTAGCTTCTGAGGAGTGCAGTATCATTGCCGACCACAGTCTGACCTAACTGGGAGAGTGTTTGCTAAACCTTCCAAAAGCCCACGAAAGGGTTTTCAGATAAGGGTTTTATTTTTCAAATATAAAGCTACAAACATAAGTTGAATAAGCACATTTGTACTTGTAGCTTTTACATCATGGCACCAGACACAACTTCTGACTTGTTCTGTTTACTGTGGCAATAAAGCATCGGCACAGGATTGTACCACAAGGAGCTAATAGGGAATTAACTCTCTGAACCCCTCCTTGTGCCATGACTATTTTAAGTGGTTTTGTTACGTATGTTGCCAAGCTGTCAATTCAGAAGACATTGCAACACAGTCATTTCTATTCTGTTACTATTTTTAAATTTATACTTTAGGTTCTGGATTATAATAATTTGTCATTCTGTATATTAATATTAATATTTAAAATTCTACCCTAAAGCACAATGTATTTAAAACATCATAACATAGAATAGCTCTCATATAAGGAGGTTAGCAAAACTGTTCTTGCAACACATTTACAATACAGTAGTCCTCCCTCCTTATCCACAAGAGACATGTTCCAAAACCCCCACGGGATGTCTGATGTGTAGGATGGTACCCAACCACACACACACACACACACACACACACACACACACACACACACACACACACACACTCGCATGTGTGATGTTTTTTTCTCCTATAGAAACATACCTATAATAAAATGTAATCAAATTAGGCACAGAAAGAGATTAACAAGTAATGATAAAATATAATTATAATAATGTACTATGATAATGGTTATGTAGATTTAGTTTCTCTCTCTCTGTCTCTGTATTTCACTTTTTTACTTAAGGCAGGACTTAGGGCTTCACTTAGGGTTGTCTGGAATGCCAGCATCACCGCTGTGCACTTTCAGGTCATTTTTGAATAAAATCAAGGTTATCTGGCCACTGTGATGGTCACTAAGGGACTAGCGGGTGCGTGAGGTATACTGTGTGGACACTGTGGCCAAGTGGGCGATTCATATTTCAGGCAGGAAGTAGCTGGTTGTTATCTTCCTACTCAAAATGATGCAGCATGAAAATTAAAGCTTAGGAATGACTTATTTCTGCTTTTTTCCATTTAGTGTTTTTAGGTTATGGATGACCACAGGTAGCTGAGACCTTGGAAAAGAAGGCACATTTGGAGGGGGACTACTGTGTAATTAGTTACTCCATCACTTTAGCAGAATTGAGGTTCAAGGAAAACCAGACCTGAGCATGCTGCTTCAAGACCGTAATCCCAGCCCACTGGGAGGCTGAGGCAGGAAGACTGCAAGTTCAAGTCCAAACGGGGGCAACGTGAGACCCTGATTCAAGATAAAATAAAAAGTAAAGCTCCGTGCAAAGAATTTGGGTTCAATCTCCAGCACCTCCTCTTCAAACAATAAATAAATACAAAAAAAAGGAAAAGAAAAAGAAGAGTACTTGACAGATATCAAAGTTGAAACACAATAATATCCTTCTCCGTCCATTGATTAAGAGACAGACCTCCACAAGCAGGGGCTAATGGAGGCTAGCAAAGGCTTATTTTGTAAGCAGCGGCGCTCTGTGGGAATGCCTCAGAAGACTAGTGGCCATGGATCCAAGGGAGCCTCGGTTCCCAGGTGGCTTCTCACCACCCCCTGCCCTCCACCCTCTGTGATGCTCTGTCATAGGTCACCCAAACACTGAGTTCTGCATGGTGATCCCCTGAATGCTGAGGCCCTATCAGTGCAGCAGGGGGATGCGGGGGGCTGCAGGAGCTGTCCCACGACCCCACTATCCAGAAATTCTCTGACAAAGTAGTGGTTCCACCTTGCAGTGACTTAACTTTAATTTTTTATTTTTATTTTTTACTAAAACCATTTCATTTACCTTAAGGTAGAATTCTATCAGTGTAAATTAACCCTTATTAATAAAATCCCAGATTTAATCATTCAGTTAAATTAAATTTAAAGATTCTACAAGGAATCATATTTAAAAGAATAAAGTATAAATGAGAAGAAGTAATAAAAATGAAAATATTTTAGAACAGTTAATGTAGACCCAATTCAAAGTGCTCCCCAAAACTTCTTGTATACTTACTTCTCTTTCATTCTTCCAGTTTTCTCATCTACACTCACTTGGGTCCCACCGAAATCATCTTTCAATTCAGCTTTGGAAAACTCTCCTCTTCTCTCTCCTGGCTGGACCTTCCTTTGCGTTTGCTATCAAATCGGCTTTCCCTGTGTTCGGACTCCATCTACATTTCCCATCAAGCGTCTCTGGCCCAGGTATTTTCCCTCAGTTCGCCGTCTTCCATTTCGGAAAGTCTAGTCACGTGTTTGGCTGAGACAATGGTCCTCCAGGAAGTGGAGTAAGAGGTGGGATACTTGACCGAGGGGGAGAAGACTGGTGTGGAAGGATGGTGTAAGCGGGGGAAACAGGCAGAATCAGAGTGACTTGTCACACCTCCCGCTCAGGCCCAGTTAAACCATTGAAAAGGAGCCAAGAGACTTTCCTTCCCGTAGGGGAGGGAGAAACTGAACTGTTTCTGAGGGAATAGTATGAAATAAAACAGTAGTTGTAGTCGTAGCATACAAAGCTTGCCTGAGAGTGAGGTTGGAGGTTGAGTGAGGTTGAGCTTCCACCGTCACTATGAGCCTTGCTCAATGACCAAGTAACAGCAGGGGGGCCACGGAGGGAAGAAAGGAAGAGGAAGAGGAACTTCTGTGTGGGGCGGGATGTCTCATCTGAAAACTGAAGATGCTGCCATATTGCTAGGAGAAGCTTTTTGACAACCCAGGTCACAGGCTAAGCACAAGAAAGCAAAAAATTATTCTTGGAAGATTTTGAAGTTTCTGACACACTCTGTCCTCAAACTCACAGCAATCCATCTGCCCCAGCCACCCAGGGCTGGGATTATAGGAGTGGACCATCACACCCAGCCTTGTGATGCATAATCTTGTCAGCTTGATTTGTTTGAGAGACACCTCGGAGATTACTCAAGGGTGGAAAGTGGGACGTCAACTTGGGGAGTGTATTTGTGTCCTGGCCACCTCTTCTGCCCCCACTCCTGCCGCTGGCTCTTCCAGGGCTCTCCGCTTGCTTTATTCTATGAATTGAGCAGCTTTTCTCCTCCAGCCTTTGACTTGAAGATTTCTTTCTTGTAGTTAGCTGACTGAAATCCTTGGATCCTGAGATTAAATATCCCTGTCCTTTCTAGAAAACTGTGAGTGAGATGTATTTTGTCCCAGTGACAGAAAACTGAACAATGCAACATTACAACACAATAGAGAGGCAGGAGAAACAGCACAGTAGTCGAATTGCTTGTCTACCAAGTGCAGGTCTGCACTACAAAGGCTGGGAACCATGATTCATGCCTGTAATCCCAGCACCTGGAAGGCTGAGGCAGGAAGATTGTTGGGAGTTCAAGGGCAGCCTGAGTTACATGGTGAGTTCAGGACCTGGACTACAGAATAAGACCCCTTCTCTCTCTCTCTCTCTCTCTCTCTCTCTCTCTCTCTCTCCACACACACACACAATATATATATATATATATATATATATATATATATATATATATATATATACATATTTCTATATATGTATATCACCCAAAAAAGAAATAAAAATGACACAGTGTTGAGAAATCAAGGCTAACTAATTAAACAGGACCCAGGCATGGCACAAGCTTGGTACCCAGTGCCGTGATGCCTACTTAAGAGATGTGATGTCATTTAGTGTTATCTCCATAGAACAGCAGTGCAGAGGCCACCTGTGTTGTACATAAGAGGAAATCACTGGAAAGAGATACAGAAACATTTTTCATCCGTAGAATGAGTGTATGTTGGAGCCAGGATTTGGATACATGCAAATCTAATCTCACATTTTGCCAGGTGGTCTTCCAATCGAGACAGGGAACAATTGAACACAGAAATTTACCTAGTGATTTTTTTTCAGGTACCTTTCAAAAAAGCTATGGAAACATTCTTTTCTTTAAAAATAAAATTTAAAAAGGAAGAATGTGGGAGAGTCTTATACATGTCATTTTATGTACTTCAATATCAGATCTCAGCTTTATTACCTATGTGTTTCTTCATGTTAAGAGCCTGTGTTGACATGGTTGTTTCATTGAATCATATTGTTTTTAAAAGTCTGAATATTTTGTTACGGAGCATCAGAGGTTCTGGCTGGGAGGAGGTTCTTTGTTGGAGAATCTCCAGAATCCTGGGAGCATTACTTTTTTGTGTCATGTCTTTATTTTTTCCAAGGCAGTAAGTTCCAGCAAGGAAATATTTTTTTTTTTTAGATTAATATGAGGCCTATCAGCCAGAGGAAATTATTCCTCTCCAGCCTACATCCAACACACAGACTGTTTCTCATAAAACCTGGAATAGGCTGTAAGAAAAGAATGACATTAAGAAGATAAAACATATTTTGGAGAAAAATGTACTCAAACAAGACCAAAATGTCTTGTTAAAATTTAAGGTTTAAAGCCTCCTGATATTGAAGTATCTGGTGAATGCAGAGAGACTAACCACAGAACTGGAAGGAATCTAAGTAATTTATATTCAGCTGCTTAGCAGACCTCAATAAAGTCCATTCATGATGCTATAATATAACAAAATACCAAAGTCTAATGTTATGGTAAAATTAAAAGTGTCCCTCTAAAGCAGTGGTCCCCAGCCTTTGGAACACTTCTTACCATCTTAGTTTAAGGCCATTCTCCCAAGGGGCCCAGTACTTGTGATGTAGTAGCCCGTTGGAGGACAGCTTCAAATGGTCAGCAGGTGCAGGAAGGGAGTAGGAGGACAGCTCCGTCCTATCAATCAGCAAGGGCATTAGAATCTAATAGGCACCTGCTGACAGGAGGCAGAGCTTCGCTAGGTACCAGCCTCCTGCTTGGGGCTCCTATGTCCTGGCAGCTTGGTTTTTCTAAGGCCACAGCATAGTACTGGCCTACTGCCTCAGGGGTGGGGACCTTGCTTTAAAGGATCATATGTTGGTGGTTCGGTCTTCAACAAAGCAATGCTGAGTGTGTGTCTTTTGGAAGGTGTATGAGTCATAAAGGCTGTAGCTGTACCAGTGGGTTTACCCATGAATGCATTTCCTCTTGAAGTCGTTATTGGAAGGTGACGGAGAACAGCAGGTGGTCAGGATGCACAGGCTTCTCCTCCAGGGCTACCTCCCTGGCCTCTTCCTCTCTGACTCCCCTCTTGTTTTGTACTTCCTGTCTGCCAGGGAGTGAGCAGGCTCACTCTACCACTCGATCTCTACCATAATCTCAAACCCCAAAAGACGGGACAAGTGGCCGTGGAATGAAGCGTGTGAGTTCATGAACTTAAACAAACAAACAAAACAGCAGTTCCTCCTTTTCAGTTAATTATTTTGAGCATTTTGTTACAGATATGAAAAGTTGATCAGTGTCATAAATCGGTACCAGGTATGGAGTTATTGCTACAATTGGACCTGACCATGTGGTTCATAGGCCTTTGGAACATTGCGGGAGGAATTTTAAAATATTTGGAGAAGTGGAAAGGCACTTAGAATATTTGAACAGAGCTTAATGGATGATGCTGGTGGGGGGCTCAGGACAGCAGAATGCTAATAGAAGTGTGAATATGAAAGACTGCGTTGATGAGATTTTAGATGAAAGTGAAGAATTCTACATTGAGATTTGAGGAAGAGATCACTTGTGTTACATTCTGGCAAAGAACTATCTTTATTTTGTCCATACTCTTAATATTTTGTGTGAAGCTGAGTTTAAAGGTGACAGTAGATTGTGACATTAAAACTCATCAACCATAAGACTCCTGAAAATGATATTTCTAAAAAGTCAACTAAAGACAAAACTGACATGAAAATAGGTAAGAGTATACAAAAGGAGGCATTATCGCAGGAAAGATGATAGCCATGTCATATAAATTGTCATTAATTAGATTTAAACTAAAAGAATGTCAATAGCAAATTAAACACAAATATTTCAGTGCTTTGATTATTTTATTTTTGGGGAATGCCAGCCATTAAATATTTACCAACATACCCCTGATCTCAATAGATGAAGAAATGCATTTGACTAAATTCAATTTTTACCCATGATTTAAAACTCAACAAACTAGAAGGAGAAGGAACTACTGACCCTAATGTTAGACCTCAACACAAACTTCTTGCTAATGTTATTTCTAGTAGTGAAAGACTAAAATATTCCACCGTAAACTGGGATTAATGAAGAGCTTTCGCTCTGACCACTCCTCATCAACATATTATGGTGGTTCTAGCTAGAACAAGAAGGTTTTAAAAAATTAAAAGCATATAAAAAGAAAAAAGAAAACGGTCTCTATTTACAAGAAGTGTGATTGTCTGTATGAAAATTCCAAAAAGTAATCAAAACTAATAAATGAGCTTGAGATTACCAGGTCATGATTACAGATTACTAGGTCAGAATACAAAAAAATCAATTCATTTCTATATCCTTGCAGGAAACAATTGAAAATTGAAATAGAAAATGTACTATTTACAATTATACCAGAAATTATATGCTTAAATACTATATAGCTGTAACAGATTATATGGAAACCTGTTCACTGAGAATTACAAAACACAGATGGAAGAAATCAAAGAAGACACAAAAACAGAAAAAGATGTGTTTATAGCTTGGAAGATTCAATATTGTTTAGATGCTACTTCTTTCCAAAATAATCTATAGATTCAAATGTTTCACTTAAGATTTTTATGACATTCTGAAGTTCAACTTAAAATTTCTTTAGTTAGATGAAAGAACTAAAAGAACAAAAGAACAAAGTTTAGAAATCATGCTACCATTATTCTAAGACTTACTATAAAACTACAATAACCTATGAAATATAGATCAATAGAATTGGGTCTACGGCACAGAAGTTGACCCACACAAGTGGTCAGTTGATTTTTTTGACTAAGGTGTAAATGGAGTTCAAGAGAGAAAGTATTGTCATTCAATAAATCATGTTGAAATATTTGCATATCTGCATGCAAAATGCATAAAACAAAACTTTTATATGAACCAAAAATTATCTAAAAATTAATTACATAGGTAAATCTAATACATAAAACTAGAGAATCTTAAAATGGAAATGTGGCAAAAAAATCTTTATGATCTCACTTTTTTAATGATGTCTCAAATGAGGTCATGAAAAATTTCATATGATCTTTTATATAATTCATAACTTGAGCTTTAGAAGATTTAAATACATGAATCTTTTTGCTTTTTCCTCAGTTTCACTGATATATATATATACACACACACACACAGTGGCTGCATCACACTTGAGAATTTTGTGTGGAGGTATATCATGACACCATGATAATCTTTTTCCCTTCTCTCTTTTTGACCCTCTTATCCCCTCCCACCTCCCCAGGACTTCCAATGTCTCACCTGTTTCATTCTATAAATTGCCTGTATTCCAGTTTTCTCATAAGAGAGAAACCATGTGATGTTCAACCTTCTGAGTAGACTTACTTCCCTAAGCCTGATGGTCTCTCATTGTATCTGTGTACCTACAAACGCCTTGGATCTGTGTGTGTATGTTTATGAAAAAGTTGTCCTTCACTGACCTTTGAAAGACTGTATTAACACATTGAAAAGGCAGGCCACAGATTGGCTAAGAATATCTACAAAGTGATGCATCTGATACCAGATTTTTATCCAGAATCAATCAAGAAATTTTGAATCTCAATTTGAAAACAAATACACTTTCATGAAAACACAAAATGTGTTTAAGAGATTTGAACAGACATATCATCAAAACAGATATACACATGGAAAATATAAGCACATGAAATTGTGTTTTATTATTGATCATCAAAGAGACAATAATTTCAGTTATATTGATAGGATGGAAAAGACAGTAAAAATAAAAAACAAGCTAGCACAACCAAGCACAAGAATGTCAAGCAAGTAAAATATCATGTACTGGGGGTAGAATCCAAGTGGGACAGTCACTTTGCAAAATTGTTCCCTAGAATGTTGACATGCCCTTCTCACCACATAACAACCTTACATTGAAGCTTTAGACTCATACAGATGAGTGTGCATTCATAATAATTTATAATGATTTTTTCACCCCTCTCAGCAAACACACCCCCCTAATCTAACACTATTCATATGGGTGAAAAATAAACGAAGGAACTTCTACGTCCAGTTACAATGTAATAATAAATGCTAGACTTAATCTTCAAATAACATTTAGAACACAGAAAAAGGTATAAAATCACTGTGTTGAGACACTGGTCACTGATAATACAAAGCTGTTATCTTTGAGGAAAGAAAGACGAATGTGGCAGGACTTAGTGCTTCTCAGGTTTTCTCACCCATGGTGGCTTTTACACCATAAGCTCCGCAGGGAGACCCCACATGGAGCCTGGGGACCCTCACTGACTTGAGGAGCTAAAAGCTAGAGTTTAGGGAACCTGAGCCAGTGGAATTTAAGCAAATAGCTTAAAGAAAGAATGGGAAAGAGAGAGAGGGGGAGAGAGAGGAGATAAAAAAGCTGCAGATACTGATACGAGATGCCCCTTATTGTTTCTAAGCTGTGCATGAGTAAATCAAACTCCATAAAGCACAGAGAATCCATGATTAGTTGAACAAGACTGATTTTCAGAATTTACCCGTTTCATACATAGTGTGTGTGTTTGTGTGTGTGTGTGTGTGTGAATTTATCTGTAAGGGTGTTTGTCCACGATACCAGCTTTCTCTAGCCATTTCCCACCAAATCGAGCCACCTTTCCTCGAGGGCTCTAGCAGCATCAATTACCCAGGAAAGCCCGCTCTTCAATAAACTTACATGACCATAAGCTGATCGACTCCCTGACAACATGGAGAGCAATGAAGACCCCACACTGCCGTCAAAGAGACTGACACACGAGGTGACGAAAGCCGAGAGTGAAAAACTGACTTACGCAGATGTAGTCACTGGGTCAAGAGAGATGCAAAACCGTTACATGAAGAAGGGCTGGTCTTTTAGTAAATATTATTGGGACAATGGATCATTCACTAGCAAAGTCAAAAAACTTAGCACTAAACTCTACTTTTAACATAGGTGTTGATGAAAATGGTTCGTGGTTCTATACTGAAAATGTAATTCTATACAACATTTAATAGGAAACAGAGACAACGTTTTTCACCCGAGGAGAGGCAGATAAATTTTAGAAATGGCACTGAAAGCATAATCCATAAAAGAAAAATAAGTAAAAAATTGAAGCTTCATCTAAATTAAATATATTTTCTTTGCCAAAGTTATCTTCAGGGGAATGGAAACACAAGGTTCAGCCTGGAAGAAAATATTTGCAAGTCATAGCTCCTGTGGTGGTTTGGATCAGAGTGTCCTCCAAAAGCCTCGTGTTCCTATGGATACTGGGTAGGGCTGTGTCGCGTCTCCCTCAGCACTCTGGGAGGCTGAGGCAGGAAGATCACAAGTTGGAATTCAACTTGGGTAACTTAGTGACTGTCTTAATTATTTTTTCATTGCTGTGGCTCAATTCCCGACTTGTACAAACTAGGGAAGAAAAGATTTATTTTAGCTCACAGTTTCAGAAGCTAATAGTCTGTTCACAGGTGAGTGGCTCACATGGCAGGGCTCAAGCTGGGCCTGGGGCCAGAGGGTTCCAGGAGCAGACCCAGAGCCAGAGACAGAGTGCCTCATGGCCTGGCAGAACAGACACCAAGTCTGGAAGAAAGGACAGAACCAGCTCACGCCCCTCCAGGTCAAGCCCCAACCATCTGCCCCTTGTAGCCAGGCCCCACCCCCAAGAGCACACGGTATCCATAGGCACATGAAGATTTTGGGGAACACTCCAGATCTTGGACTTAGCAAAAATTGTCTCACAATCAAAAATCAAAAAATGATCTGGAGATGTAGTGATGTTCTACCTTCATCGCATGCTGTGAGCGTATGCACACGCAAGAGCACACACACACACACACACACACACACACACACAAAGAAAGAAATGAAAATCTGGATGTAATTATTGCTAATACATATTTTTTAGGCTAAGAAAATCTTTGGGACATCAGTAGTCACTAAACGGAGTGGAGTGGGGTGGAGTGGGGTGGAACAGACAGTAGCAGATAACTTAATTCAAGAAGATGGAGCAGTCAGAGGAAATGGGAACAAACATGAGAAAATCTCCAAGCCCCTGGCATGTGCTTCCTTTTTCCATGGGAATTCTCTTAAAAAACACATATGTTCCCCAGAACACAGACATTCTATAGAACCACATGAAGTGATAGCCGGAATTGGAGGAAGGGAGAGGGAGTGGTGGGAGTGTCAAAAATGGGAAGGAATTGTAAAGTTGATATGATACATATGTGCACAAAATACCCAAATTCACTGTAAACACTAGGTATTATATATGCATATTAATAAAAATAGTGGGAAAAAACCACATATGTTAAAGGATATAATTATTAAGAATTATTAAGACGGTGGCTGGGGAACATTTAACTTGGATTGAGCATGAGCGCTCCCTTCTGATCCTGCCGTAGCCCTGGGAAACAACGTGGTCAGGGACCTGTGAAGCCAGGCTCTGATCCTGGAAGATATACAAAATGTGATTAAAAAAATTGAATGTCTACATTTAAAAATAGATTACAACAAAAGATACATGTTATTAATTCCGTTCGCCTACAAATAATCACTCCCATTTGGAATACAATACCCCCAAATCCTGAATGAATTCAAACCTGTTCATTTCCTCGGTCATTTTGACTTTGGGGAGGAGCCAGAAGTTACAGGGAGCCAATCTCGTGAACGAGGTGGCTGAGGCCACGCCTTCGTATTTTGCTGAGACTTCCTTCCTGTTGGATGGTGCTTAGCTGTGGAGTTTAGGGAATGTTTTTAGTCACTCCATATAAAAATACTCCTAGAAGAGGACTTCCAGGTTGTCTAGAAAATGGCAAGAACACTGGAGTAAGTGTGTTTGGAATATTCTGAGGGGTGCTGGTGGCAATGTGTCTGTTACAACAGTAACTTCTTTTTAAAAATTTAAACGTTCATTGGATATTTTGATCATCCCCTCTGTGCTTCTCTAAACCACTTTCTCTTTCCATGGTGTAGATGATAAAGAGAACTTGTGCAACAAACTATAAAAATACTGTCTTTTTTTTTGGCGAAACAAAGTTTTGGATACGAGGCTCTAACAAGGGTGTTGAAACATCAGAAATGGCAAAACTGAAGGAGCAGCCAAAATTGTGAGAGGGGACGGCTCCTTTCTGGTGCCATCATAAGACGGGTCCTGGCAGGTGATGGCACGTGACACCTCCTGTCAGGTGATGTGAGTGAGGGTCCCGGCCCCCGTGGAGGGATGTCCAGGAAAACGAACTGAGTTGACTGCATTTTTCAGTATGGTGAGTTTTTGATAGAATTAAAACCAGGAAAGTGACTTATTCCTAACACCTCAATTTATGGATGTAGATTTAGATTTACTACATTCATAAAATCTTCTCTTTTTATAGTTACAATGTTAACTAAAGGAAATTCCTTTGATAAATACATCGCAATTTTCCTGGATCTTCTGAGAGCTTGGTTGTTTTCACTTTCACTACCTTGCTTTGTCTTTGCCTCAAGGGTCTATTTATTTGGTCTCATGCCTGAGAAATTGTGGGAGAATATGATTTTAGTAAGAAGACTATTCTAACCTATTAACATACCGTTCTACATGTCTTTTGCTTGTCTGGTTCGTCAGATTGTATCCAGATTGAATCTGTTGCATCAAAGTGAAGCTTTAAATCAAAATTTGCTGATACCTATCCAAAAGCCTTTAAGGAGTGTCAAATGATCCATGTTTGGCTCTTAGAGTCTGCCTCAGATATTCTTGTCACTTTCGGAAAATGAGAAATATTGAAAACATGTTTGATATTTGGCCCAAGGACATGATTATTTATGATTAATATTTGATAGAATCCTAACGTGAGTGTTTGGGATGTCCATGAAGTTGTCAAGGGCTGCTTGTTTACTTTCAGTAATGTTAAAAGTTACTGGGGAATAATGAATACTTCCTCTCAAAGGTAGATGTCTCCCTCACCTTTGACACGGTAGACAGCGCGATACTGTTAGATGTCCCAGAAACGTGAGTTGGAATGTCTGAGACAGCATTAAATTGGTTTGAAATGTAATTATCTTTGTCCGCAGACATAGCCTACTATATTGGGTAGCAGCTCATCAGAACCAGTTACTTTAAAATGTGTGGTCCCTTAGGGCTCTCTCCTTGTCCTTTTATTTTTATATTTATATGCTTCTTCTGGCAGTATCATTAATAGATCTGAATTTGATTATCATATCTATGCCAGTATTATTCAGATTTACTAAGTGGGTCTTGTAGAATCAAGTCATATGACTACCCAACCTGCTTTCTGCATTATTAAGTCTTAGAATTGAATGATAGGGTAGTTCCTTCAGAAGAGTGTTCATAGGGAAGCATTCGCATTGACCTATCTATATTATTTTATGAATTTTTCTTCACTTTGCACTTTCCTTCCTCTAGATTACAATGACTTCAATTGAAAATTACATTAGAGGACACTGTATGGACTCCATCATCAGTACTCTCATTTTTAAGTGGTGGAGGAAATTTACAAAAGATATCTTAAATTGTATTATTAATGGAATTTGTGCAGAATTATGACTTTTTACTCTGAAATCCTATAATTTTTGAAGCACATGCAGAGTTATGTAAATCCAGTGGGACCATCCAATTCTATCACATTATAATAGAGCTACTAATAGAAATGTCCCTACAGCAAATTTTATCATTCTCAAGACTGGAAGTGATTACAAAAGTGTGATGGGTAATATAATGTGTTTTTAAAAATAATCGCACAGTGAAATTCTATGGTGGTACTGTTCAGCTTTCAGAATCCAGTTTCAACTCAGAAGAATGATCTGTAAGGCTCCAATCTCCATTTTTAGCTGTGTCTTTCAATTTCTTGTTTGTTTCTTTGTTCCTATGTCCTTATGAATCATACACATCTGTATGCTAGACTATTGAGAGATCAGAAGAGAACCAGTGACTCTCTGATTCTGAGCTACACATTATCTTTGTTTTCTTTTTTCCAGAAATACCATGTTAAATGAATACTTTTCTTTTAGGTTCCCGGGAGGCCACAGAGGAATCATCTACTTCCTCACTGTAATTTGAGGTGTTTTGCTGATTCCACAGCTATGCAAGAGACAGTAAGCTTGTTCTAGGACTGATGCACCGCCTACACCTAAGCTAAACTGTGATAGAAGAGATGTGGTACTGAGATAAGGAAAGATGTCTTCGAAGAAAATTTTCAAATGCTTTTAGGTGGGAAGATAAGTGGTTTCTTCAGATCAAGCAAAGTGACTTTCAAAGGGACAACTCAGAGAGTCTCAACACGTTTGCTTTGGCTTTTGATGACTCCCATGAATCAGTGCTCACTAATCCTGAAAAAGGAGAGAATTTGGCTAAAGGTGCCACTTCTAGCTGACTTAATACAGAGAAGTCATTTATTTACATGATCTTCAACTCAACTCTTTAGAAGAAGGAAAGCAAATGCATCTTGGTGAGCAGTTGTGGACCCACAAAAGTCACTCAATCTTATCTCATTCTTTTATTTTTGTTATTGTTTTTGTGGTTCTGAGGATCAAGTCCATTGCCTTCACATTCATCTATATCCCTGGCCTAGTTTTAATTTTGATTTTGAGACAGAATCTCACTAAGTCACTAAGATACTCAAGCTGGGTTTGATCTTGCTATCCACCTACCTCAGCCTCCTAGAGTTCAAGAACTACAAGCCTAGCCACTAAACCCAACCACTAGGTTGACCTAAAATAAATTACATCCAAGAGGATTGCAGGAAAGTCTGTAATGGTCTAAACAGAGGCGGAGACCTGCAAGACGTATAGGCATCAACACCCTGGGAGTTAAGAGGCTCAATAAAAACCTCCTTATGGAATTTTACATGATTTCTCAATGAGAGAGAAAATAGTGATGACTCCCTGGCCACCCTGGAAGCACTACTGTTCAATTTAAAAGCTCATACGTGACCAAGTTCTTGATCTTTCATTTCCTTTTTGTGTTCCAAGTTTTTCAGGTCCTGAAAGTAGTTCAAACTGGAGTGTAGTCAACAAAGCTTATTGGGTTGGCCTGAAGTACTAGGGTTGTTAGGATGGATGGTAACTTTCTTGATCTAAGAGTATCTGGTAAATCTATGGTATCCATCTAAAACTTTGTTCCAGAGGCAATAAAAATGGATTCATATAGTGTCTATAGAATTGAGAAAAAAAGTCTAAAATGGCTTCTTCTTTCTCCTCACTGGAGTCCATTTATTCAATAGTCAAGTTCCATGTTTTTTGGTGCTTCCCCAGAACCTCTGACTTTCTCTATGCCTCAGCCTTTTTTTGTTGCATTATGTTTCCAAGGTACTTTGAACTAACTTCCATCATACTTATCTGTCCTCATGAATTGGACTGCCTAACAAAAATAAAGTAATTAATGAAAGTATAATGAAGTACCAAAGGAGTTACTTAGAACGTCACTGGACATAGCCCTTCCTAAGGAAATGATCTGAAGCTAAGAAGTGAAGCACAAATACGTCAGTCACTAAACAGCAGAAAGAGAATCTGATTCCGGTAAAAGGAATGATTCGTAAATTAAAACAATATATGATTGCTAATGTGGAGAGTGTAGAAAGAAAGAAAATAATAAAGAAAAAGCCTTGTGATTCTTGCATAATATAGCTTGGATCTATTCAATATGTATTTTTGATCTTACTTTCAGTAACAAAATATCTAGTATTAGGTAGGTATGTTATCTTCTGCAATAAATACTACAAAATCAGCCTCTGTACTTGCCAGCAATAGCTTTTAGATTGAATTCAATGCAATGTGCTCTGAGAAAGTGAGGTAGATCTTCCTTATAATGTGTCATAAATGAGAAAAGCTTTTCTCTACTTCCTTTTCCTTCATCCTGACTTTTAAGATGTGGTTGAAGTGGTGCGCCATCTTGGATTGCAGAAACAAGCACAAAACCTAAGGGATAACCAAGCAGCAACACAGGAAGACTGTGGGTCCTTTGGTATTGAAAGCAGTACTTGGTGTTCAATCTAAACCATCTTTCTTAGAGTACTACACTGAAAAAAATAATTTGTATTTCATGTATTCACTCATACATTGTGCTTTATTACAGCTTAGCCATATACCTAATCAAATACCATGTTAAAGAGCTTCTACCTTATGGGAAAGAGCTCATATATTTTATGCAGATGAAAGACAAATTCTAAAGACTGAAGGACTGTTGGGAGGAACAGAAGAAACTGAAGATAGTAGTATTGTTTAGTTGAACAAATGACTTATATGGCACAATGAACACTAAAATCTTGCACAAAATCATAAATCAATCGTGGACTTGACTAATTGGAGGGAACTTCAGGACATAAAACTTTGGAAGGTGTGAGAGGAGATAGCTCCACCGGGTAGTTTCGGAAGAAACTCTGCTGTGAGCAGAAGAAAGAAAACACAGGACGAAGGCCCTGATTCTGGGGGCTGAAACAGGAACACCAAAAACAGGCAAGCTATACTGACACTGAAGGCAGGTCAAGGCGAGAACAACGTATTTATCTAGCAAATCTATGGTGAATCATTACACAAACGCTGGGAAACACTGACGCCTACTGAGTAGGGTTTTATAAAATTTGGTCTTGAAGTGTATAATTATTGACTCCATTCCCTCAATATGCTATGTTAAAATGTTAGGTGAAGGTACACCTTCTGTTTGATGTGATGGTTTGTATTTGGAGCGTCCTCCAGTGCTAATGCTCTTTTAGTAATTAATGAATCTGTTACATTTGGATACTGTGGAATTGCCTATTGAATCATGAGGTAGTAAGAGGCGGGGCCTGATCAAGAGGGGAGGAAAGCAGGAGTGTGGCAGATTAGTGGCATGGAGCAGATTGTCGGTGTGTGATACATTAGGGGCTCATGACCTGGAAGGAGGGGAACACTGGAGCTTGCCCTGGAAGGGACAGATTCCTGGGACAGGACCAGGAAAGGTATATGCTAGTTCCACCTTTTCTCCCTCATTTGGCTTTCTGTCTGCCATACTACAGGCAGCCATCCTTCAGCTGGGCTTCTGCCCTGTGCTTCTGCTCTTGCCAGCTGCCCGTGAATGTACTGGGACCTCCTGAGACTGAGGGCTAAATGAATCTTTCCTCCTTTAAGTCATGGATCTCAGGTATCCTGTCCCAGCAACGGAAAAGTAACAAAGACAAGTGCTTGGAAATACTTTTTGTTCAATGTTAATATGCAAGTTAACTCTGGCATCTACTCTTGAACAAAATGGCAGGAAGTGCCAACCTACGTAACATGTATGAGGTGTTCTGTGGAGAGGGAATGCACCTCACCTCCGGTTACTCACTCACTTCCATGTCTAATTACTCATTACTGTTCATGGGTATCCATTAAGATCATATATATATATATATATATATATATATATATATATATATATATATATATATATATTTGTTTTCCTAACATAAATCTTCAGGGAGTACAAGTGAATTAAATGATTCTCATTAAGTTTATAGGAACAGCAACATTAGTAGTACTGGCACTGGTCAGCTTCAAGAAAATTGCCAAATTGGTAATTCTTTTACACTTAAGTCAAGTTTGTCCGCCATACTAATAGGTGAAAACAGTGATAATTTTGGCCCACTTTAAGTCTGTCATTAAGTAGGAACAAGAAAAACAGCCAAGTAAGATTGATGGTAAGAAATTGGGAGACAGTTTTGTGGCAAGGGAGAGGGGCTGTGGGGGAGTGGGAGGAGGTAGGAAAGGAAGAGAAAGGGATGGCACCGGAGGAGCAAGGGCACTGACTCCACGAGTTGGATGGAAGTGTCTTGGGTTGCCAATGCTTTCTAGCAGAAATGACAACTTTTGGTGGAAAAACCCTAACTCGTAATAGAAACCTGCATTTTAGTTGTGCTAAATCAGTGTGTCTGTAGTTGACCATTAAAACGATTTATAAAAGAGCATAGTCAATGGTGTGTCCCACACGTGCTGTGGGCAGAGTGTGTTTAAAAGAGGAGAGATGAAAGAAACCAGGACTAGGGAGGGCATCATTTTTTCTTTGTTTCTCATTCTTTTTCTAAGCTCAAGTGCATTTGTGTAAGTGGGTGTCACAAGCGCTCCGAATTAAAATGAAGAGAGCAAGGATTAGAACACGCATGGAAGAGTGGCAAATTTGAGACATATTTTGAGTGCCATTTCCTTCATGGGAATGTTCAAAACGTTTCTCTACCATAACTAACAGTTGCTCGAATTGTGAATATAGTATTCTAAAATTTCCCTTCTTCTAACCGATCTCCATTTGAACCTTTCCTGTGATTTCTGACCTTGGTCTTTAGACTTTAATTGCTTGGACTTCCCCCACATCATTTAGCTTAATGGAACGTTGCAACAAAAATCCTAAGAAAATAAAAGAATAGTTTGGTCTTTTCTAGAGCCCAAAATATCAAATTCTAGTTTGGTAACTGTCCAATGTAATGCTTTCTACTTTATTTTCAAGCAGATTTGGAGCAATTGCTTTCACCAGTGGTCATAGATTAGCAAGAATTTTGTAAATTCAGATACTCTAATCGAAATACTCAGGCATGTAGGATGGGACTTTCCTCACAAGTCCTCGTTCCTCTTCTGTAAATGGCTTCCCCTTTTCCTTATTGCCATGTGAGCATGCAATCACATTATGTCTTAAGCCCTGATATCATTCATTTTGGTCACCCTTTCCTGTCACATTAGATGTTACATGTGCCGGGAGAAGAAAGTAAATTGTGGATATTTTATGTGTTGCATGGGCTGATAATTTCATTAGAGAAATCTATTATACAGTAATTGCAAGAATCTATTATAATACCATAACTTAGACAAGTATATGATGCCTAATCATATGTGAATAGTTAATAAAAAAGAGAAAGTCGAATGGTCAGTCTGTTTTCAAGCAAATAATTGGCCAAGTAACTCTTATTTATAATGAAGCAAAGGGAATCTTACATGAATCTGAACTATTGAAATTCTTCTGGGACAAGAGTCTGGGAATATTATTCCAAGTTAAAAAGTCAATATTCACTTTCAAATTTGGAAAAATCATTTCCTGTTCATAAACTGATTTATATTCAAATAAAAACTGGCCTCAGAGAGAAATAAAGGTGGCTCCTTTTCTTAGCACTTTATGGAATAAACGTTTGTAATGTTAAAGCAAAACAAATTATGTGTGGCACTTCAGAAAACATTTGGGAGCAAAAGAGTCTTTGACCATGTCATTAAGAATAGCGGGGGTCAAACCTCCCTTGCTTGATATTAAGTCTCACTCCCTGACTTGAATGTTCACTTGTAAATGGCTATGTTTTTCCTTAAAAAATAACGTGCATGTGTGCATGCCTGTGAATAAGAGTGTGCATGTGCATGTGTGTCTAATGCCAAAATGAGTATTTTTCTTCCCCCACTCGGGAAGACCATACGCAGTCACTAGTATTTACATAGCACTTGCTTCCATCGGATTCTAAGAGCAGAGGGATTCTGTTTTAAAGTCATCCGTAAGACAGTTTGTTTTTCCATGAACATACTGAAATTATGCACTGGGCAAATTAGTGAATTTTACCAAATATGTCTCAGGGATAAATATAGCAATTTTCACAGCAAATGTTTTCCATCTCTCAGGAAATCTATGTTTGTCATGAAATGACAAGGTTTTATTTATTTATTTATTTATTTTGAGGATTGGGGGAATGGGGTAGTTTGTCTTTGAAAACTGATTTTTGCATTTCATTAAATAACAAAGCAAATCTAAAAAATATTTTACATTTTAATGGAAGTCCTTAGGCATGATCTTTTGGTCTGATGAAAGTGCTTTTTTTTTTTAACACATCCTCTGAAGAAACAGATTTTCCTTTCCTACTCCAGGGTTATCATTGCAAACCATAACTTCAAAATTTTAAATTATGAAAAAAATCTCATTTCGGGAAGTTCATATGAATTTATACCAATAAATGAGTCTGGTAGTGTCTTAACTGAGAACTAATGTGCTTTTACAAAATGGTAACTTTACTATTTTTCTGTGTGATAATGCCATAAAATAATCAAGTTTAAAATATGACTTGACTTCTAGTGCAGATTGGCATAAAAGATTTCATATTTGTGTCTCTATCACTACATTTTTCTTAAATATAAAATGAATAAAAATAGTAGCTGTAGAAATACCTAGGATTTTATGCCTGCTAAACACACATAAATAATATAAAATTCAGTGTATACAGATGACCCAAATTCTTTCAGAATCTCACTGCTAGCTCTCTGACTAGACCCAGATATTGAAGCCAGTTATTAAAACCGAAGTGGGGGGTAGCTGAGAGGATGCCCGTATATTAATTACATGGTAATATCAGAGGCAAGTGAACTGAGAAAGGCTTGAACACAATGGATGAAATGGAGTTCTCACATTTACCTCACCAGGAAGTATTCCTTCTTGTGGAAATTAGTAAAACAAAACAGAGCAGAGCAGCAACAACAAAACACTGCAAGGAAAGCGTGCTGGAGCCTCTTGCAAATCGTATCTCCAAATCAAATTAACGTGGCAAAGCTTCTCTTTCCTTTCCATCTCTCTGCCTTTTGTGAATTTCCTCCACTTGGTTGAGGGCTCTTCCTCAGGAGGCTTTGGCAATCCATTGCAGAGGGAGCTACCTATTTGTGTTTCTTCTGCTTCTGGTCGTTGTTTCTTTAACACTTCGCTTGGGAGCATCCAATATTGTGCCTGTCTTCCTTTGGGCAAAAGCTGTGCAGATTTCAGTTGCACCAAAGCTGTTCAATTTTATATCGTGACTTATTATGTCAGTTGATGCTTTGAGTCCATTTCTGGTTAAGACTCAATCCTTAATGTCGCAAGGAGCGGGGGAAAGAACTAGCTTCCTTTTCTCCATAAATTTGCATCGTTCTCAACCAGAAATGGTGTACCCTGTAGCTCTCCTATCGTGTTAATGGGCAGCAGAGCTTTGATTGGAAAGAAAGAGTTTATAAATTGATACGACTTGCCACCTGCTTTTAGCCAGTGTTCTGACAGCTTACTGGAAGGAAAATGACGCCACCTGGAGTTAAGAATCGTCTCGCTTGTAGCTTGTAACTGCTTTTGCATAAGGCAATTTTGGGACAGTTGACCACAGCTGTACGGTGTCACACGTCTCCTCTCGATCTGCGATAAAACTGATGCTACCATGTGTGATTGTAATTGATCATGATTGACAAAATTCCACAACGTTTGCTTCAATAATTTATAAGCCAATTCATTATTATTTTCCTCACAATTGGCAGGTTTTGCATTTGCACCTGGAGGATGTTTGAGATTCTGCATAACCCAGGTTTATTTTCTGTGTACTCCAAAACGCAGGCTGTTCCCTTTAATAACCTGAAATTTTAATAAGGGTCTAAGAAACAGTTGAAGAAAGGGAGTGAACTTGTATTTAAATTAGGTCTTTGAGAGCTTGGAGATTCTAACTTGGTGAAGTCTAATTGAATCCCTGAAGGCCACTGGGCCTGCCTCCCTAGTTCTTGATGGTGAAAGTAAGGTCTTCAAAAAGGGTCCCTTGGCGGTGCACGAGTGCACAGGAAAGGAATCCGGCAGCTCTAGCATGCGATAAAGCTGGAATTCCAGAAGGACTGCGGGGCGAGGAGAACAATGGAGACCGAGCGTAGAGAAGGAGCAGAGCGAGGCGGGTCAGGAAGGGCTGTGGGAAAGAAGAGTCTTCACTCATGAGACCACGCCATGGGTGCACAGCCAGACAAAGCCGCAAGGAGACAGGTAGACTTTTGCTGGGAAAGATGTAGCAAGTCTTCTTTGGCGCATCTCGCAATTAGCACTTCCAGTAAGAAATGCTCACATACAGTGCCGCCTTCTTTCTGGTTGTTGTTCCAGTGGCTGTTTCCTGGGGCACATTCTCCATATCAGTATTCTAGCTTTTCTTTTTCTTTCTTTCTTTTTTCTTTTCTTTTTCTCTTTTCTTAACTGGAAAGTCGTTTGTGCAGGTAAATTTCAACTGTGATTGCGGGAAAGAAAAAGTATTGAATTTATTTTGTGCCAGGAGGAAATAAACAACAAGTGATCAAAACGTGGAATTTGAACCTGACCGTATTCTCAGCAGCTCTGACTGATTCACAACACGGATTGGAACCAAACAAGCCTGTGGGTCGATACTTCTTTATTCCATCTACAGCCTAAAAAAATCTGCGATCTGGAGACAGCATCGACACTGCCTCCTTGATAGTTTAATTCACATTAATAAACATTGTTATAAACATTGAACAGCAATGCCCCAAATCACCTTAAAAGAAACAGAAATGTCACCTGGCAGATAGTTTTTTCCCAACTCTTAAAACACCCAGTTGAAGCCCAAACGCACAGTTTGCTTGTCAAACCGTTTACCAGGTCTTGCTGTACCCAATTTCATCTGTCCACGTTTTGGACTCTTTTGCCAGTCCCTATTTCAGCAAACCCTTTCAATCAGAAGACAAGGACCCGCCAGTGATGGCAAAATACCCCCGGGGTTCCTCACAAAATGGAATCCTGTGAACACCAGCAGGAAGCTCACGGGAGAGGAGCAGCAGATACCCGCTTTTCGCTAGTCAGCTAGTCACTTCCTGTACCTGGGACACGTGGGCCGCGCAGTCTCTCACCGCTGACTGCTCTGTAGAGCCCGCCCGCCCCCATCCCGACCAAACGTTCTACAAAGTAGGGCCGATGTGGGAAAACTTGAAATTGATACTTTTGTAGTTTGCTCTACTGTTTATTTCAAAGAGGGTTTTTAAAGGCTTCCGAATGCTATTTAGATCACCTTCACGTCCACATGGAAACACCAGTTCTTGATAATCGGAACCTACCTCTAACCCCACAGGGATATTCAAACTACTGGGCCCTAGCTTTGTTCTTAACTGTAAGTTCCAAAAAGTTTTATTTACTTTTTGAACTCTTTGCTGGGATGAAAGGATCACAGTGCTTTTGCGGGCTGCCACTTAAGTGGCTTCCTCTTTCTTGGGAAGGGGAATATGAAAGTAACAAGCAAAATTGAGAGGAGGTTTTAGTTTGTTCTCTGATCAAAAGGGTCATTTATTGATCTGGTACTTAAAAGGAAAAGACCTGTTTTTGGAAGAGTCATTGTACTGGATAGTTTGAACTGTTCCTCTTTATTATCTATTACAGCATCACATGTCTCCATTTTTTTATTCCGGCAGAGGCAAATGTCAAAATTAAAATAGAGACTCTGTTGTTATGATCGGATGACAATGAATTAAACTTGAAAAAGTGAAAATTAATGTATGTGTTAATTGGCATTCTGATAATTTCTGATTGGTATGAAGCAGAGAGGATTTTGTTCAAATGATAGTTTCAGATCATAGTGTTTTTGCCGTTTCCTCTCTGGAAAGAGAAGATGAAATGAGTTCACATTTTGAAATTCAACTTGATGTGCCTTCTTATCTACCACCTCACTTTCCTGGTCATGGAAGTAGCTTAAATATTGTGCCCAAAGGTAATCCAGGAGTCAGAATAAAATGGGAGCAATAATCGCACTTGTAGTTCAACTATAGACTTCTATGTGAACGTGGGTGAGTTAGTAAATCCTTCACATGCTTATTTTCTTCTTGGGAACTTCTGGTAAGGACAGTAAATTTCATATGTATTCACTAACCGAGGCACATAGGACATTTTGTAGAAAAGCACTGGACTCCTCAGTATTATAACTAAAATTTTGGATGCATGTGCATCCTCTTCCCATAGGAAAAGAGGCAAATATCAATGTGCATGTTTGCATGAGTAGGAATTAGTGTAGTAAACTTTGTACTCCAGTAGGTCATAAAATACTGAGTAAATATGATTAAGTCTGCTGATACAGTTTTTCCAGACTTTGGAATACAAGAGTTTTTTTTTTTTTGTGAGATATTGATCAGTGTATTTTGGGGGAAATATATATATATATAATTTGTAGAAATCAGCATGCAAATTAGTTTGTCTTCTTCTTGGAGATTTATAATATAAATTGGAAAACTAAATACCCTAAGAAGAATGCAGAAAGAAAGTCAATGATTTCAAAAGCTCACTATAATGTTTAAGGTGAAATCTATATTAAAAATTCCATTACTGTTCCAAATATACATTGCAGAAAGGAAATTTCACACTGGCAAAAATACATACTTCACATCAAAACACTTCTATTTGAATCCTAGCTTAATCATTTATAAACTGTAAAACTAGGGGAAAAATACTTAGACCTTTCTTATATGTCAACCTTTTTTTCCCATGAATACTTTGTATGCTTGTTGTCCTGACGGTGTTTGGAGAGTGAGATAATTCGCAACTTACTACACAAAACATTCCACTTCTGCTTCCTGCTTTAGTTATTTCCTGTTTAGTTTTTTTTGCTTTGGTATGATTGAATTCAGGGTCATTGTTAAATGTGTTCTATATGGGAGATCGTGAATTTCTTAGGTTGTCAAAGCAATGCATGGAATTAATTAACTAATAAAGCATTTGGCCCACAAGTAGCAGTAGACCTAAGTATAATGGTGTGTATTCCTGGGGCAAAATACTCACCACCCTGAGCTTAAAAGAAGAGGGGCTTATTTGGCTTATACTTCTCAGAGATTTCAGCCCCTGCCGGAGTAGTTTTACAGCAGAAACACCATGGGGGAGAGGGGTAGTGGAGAGGAGCTGCCCAATGCATGGCGTCTGGGCTTCTAGGGCCAGGCCCTGCCCCCAGTCACATTCTCATGACCCACTTCCTCCAACTCAGGCCAACACATTCTAATAGCCCCTTCTGCTATGAGCTTATCAACGGGCTAATTTATTGGTGAGGCAGTGCCCTCCAGGAATCTCTTAATCCGGTCAAATTGACAAGATTAACTGATAATAATTTGGGCTTGTTTTATTTTTCCACACTGTAATAAGTCAGAGGGAGGCACTGTAGAGCTACTCTGTCCAGTAATGGCTGACTAAGGCTGATGTCGGCTAGCCAGGTGTATCTTCTTAGACCACATTTTATCCCTGGGCACTCTGTGTGGGATAATCCTTATTAGGGTTGAGGAAAGAAGCGATTTACCTTCTTGGCTTCGTCTTCTCTCCCTCGTTGATCCATGTTTTCCCCGCAGGGAGCCAAGTTTCCATGACTTTTGGGTTTCGTCTTGTAGTCCCTGGGCTTGCTGCACGCCCTGAATACAGAACGTGAGTGATTCCACCCGAGTCCAGAAGGAGACGGAAAAGAGAAAAATCTTGGCCATGTACCACTTTGCTCGGTCGTTTGGCAGCTGCTGAGAGAAAGAGCTGGATGTGTGAGGGAGGGGGTGCTGGACTGGGTGTCAGAGGCTGGAGGGGAGCCACGGAGGGGAAACCCACGGGGGTCTAGAAACGGTGACATTTCTGTTTGATACAAGAACTTCGGGAGGTGGTTGTTTGGAATTTAATTTATTTCAGAAGTCTAATTCCAGGACTAAAAGACCCTCATGCAAGATGGAGTTGCTTCATAATTCTTACAAAAATCTCAAGGTATAGTAACTTTCTCAGGTCTTCCTAATAAACAGTATTATTGGCAGGCAGTATACCATACTGGTTAAGAATGAGAGTCTGATTTCATACACAATGAGCTGGCTGCATTGATATTAACCCATGTTACCTGAGGCAGGTCACCTTTCCACTCAGCCTCAATTATTTTTAGAGTTATGTGAAAATATTAATAATGTCTTTTGTAAAGTTTTTTTTGGGGGGAGGACAATATCTGATAATTTATTTAATGAATTTGGGACAAAATTAGTCCTCTTCAACAACCGATCCAACAAACTTCCTGTTTTCTTTAAAGACTATTTATAAATTCTCAATAACTTCACCTGTGGGGTGGACTTACATTTTAGTGACCCTGCTGGCCACCATTGGTTAGAGATTTCTGCGTTTGATCACATCCTCTGGTCCGGGCCACAGAATTTCTGGACCGATTTCACATTCAGAAATGCAAACTAGTGCGAGCACATTTTGAGTTCCCTAAGGAAAAGGCTCAGTAGCATATGAGGATGTTGAAATAACACCACACCCACCACTTTCCAGAGTAGCTCATTTAAAATCACTTGCAATCTGGGAGAACCTGTCTCGGTATCTTCTTATAAGAATCCACAGCTAACTGTTTACTGAAAGGTTTCCTGGGAATAGGTTTTATCCAAGACTTGTGACAGTGGTACCTTAGAATGAGGCTACAGAGATCTAATTAAAAGGTGATTTCCTGGCATATGGACTGCCTCTGTGAATCCCAGAGACTGAGCCATACTGAGGAGCAGGGAGAGGAGACACTAACCACGTAAATTCTTATGACATTAGACTTAAATCTTAACTGCTAAACACCTGTCAAGTAAATGTACTTCCTGTGAAGCTGTATTTGTTGACTTTTATCCCACTTGGATCAACTTTGGGGACTGCACCATTTAGACCTGTGCATTAAGTGGTACATATGTTGAGTAAACAGGCAGACAGCTACCAACTGTCAAGTTGCTTTACCGGAGCTTAAAAAAAAAATCACATATGTCATGTTGAAAAGCAAAAGAAAAACAAAAGTTTATAACAGAATCAGAAAATGGTGCAGGTAAAATGAAGCCACATGCTCATGTGCATGGGTATTTTTGAAAACGACATTAGAATTTTTTTCAGAAGAGAAAAGATCACCTAGACATGACCTTAAATGTGTCACCAGGCAGGATATCCACTCTGGTGGCTCATCCTTCACGAGTGACTTGATTCTCTGAGGGAGGGACGCGCCGTGGTGGAGCAAGCAATGGTGGAGTGTGCTGGGGGTAAAACACAGGTTTGATTTCTCACAAGCAGCACATGGGAATCACGGGACAGGTTGTTCTTTGCAGGTATGGATGACACGACAGAACGTGCCAGCTTTTCTGGCAAAGACACTTGAAGTATTTATAGATAGTTTCTCGTCTTGTTGCCACCAGCATTGCGCTCCTGTTATACCACGGTGGGACAGCATTGACTACACTTCCCTGGGGCCACCTGCTGAGTGTAATGAATTCTGGTCACCAGCAATTGACTTGCATGGAAAACGTAGTAGCTCTGCTAAAGGGTGTCTTAGCTTGTTTTGATAAAGTGATGAACTACTAAATTTTTTGTAATCCTAACTGTTGTCAGTTGAGGTGCTGGGGAGAAGGACCAAGGTGGTTTTAAATGCAAAATATGGTTGAAGGCAACATGCATTCGAGAGAAAGGAAGGAGGCAGGAGGAACGAAGGAAAGATTGCTGACCATGAGTAGACTGGGTAGGAAGCCTTAGAGAACAGTGTTGTCCTGACAAAATTTTGGCTGATCTAGTGAGGACGGTCACAGCAAAGGTTTCCCCTTGGCATCATTCACAATAGGCAAAATGGTCACACCTTAAATATCACTTCTGCCATTGTTGACTGGAGCACTCCCTGAAAACCACTTTCCTATATTAAACACCAGCAGATTCCAAAGGGGCTACAAATGGAGATTATTGGTTGAGTGTCTGCAGCAAGTTGTTCCTTGAAAGGAGATGGTAGGGGGCAGCTCCGTGGCTGCAGAGCAGGCTTTCCAAAGACAGCAATGGAGCAGATGTCCAAGAAGCAATGGTTTTCATGCAGCTGCCCAGAGCAAGGACTAAGATGGCAAAGCTTCTCCTGGGACTTTGTGTTCACACGAAACTCAGATTTGTGCAACTTCTATGTCACCCTCTATCCGTTTTCTACTTTTTCTTTTCTGCTAATTTAGTAGCAAAATGTACTTGACGGTCAGGAAAATATTTACTTAGGGAAGCAGAGAATCCTGATCCTACTGTAGATGCTCTTCACTGGGTCAGTAATAAAGAGTCAGGGAACTCAAGTCCTTGTTTGGTCACACACCAGTTTTAGGTTTTTTAGGAGCTTAATTTCCTGTGTTTTATTTTCAACGTGACAAAAAAAAAAAGAACCCAGTATCTCATAAGATTCATTTGGAGAGTAATTTGTTGAAAGATTTTCTCATTCTGAGTACTATTATTTTTACAAGGTGGTTGCTATACTTCGTGATGATGTTACGTATTCTAAGTATGTTATTTTATTTCAAGATACGAGAAACGCTCCAAAAGACTCACAATTCAGAATCATTAAAAACAAGTATACATGCAATAAGAAAAATTTTTTCTGGGCTCTTATTTAGTTCCTAGGACTAAAAGGTCCCGTTTGTTATAGCTAATCTGGAATGATATCCCACTTCAAGGCCCGTCCCTTACTCACATTTGCAACGTCTCCTTTCCCAGGGAACACAACAGTATTTATAAGCGCCAGAGATGGGAACACGGACATGTCTAGGAGGCAAGGAAAGCAGGCAGCCCCGAGCAGCCACAGAAGATAAGGAAAGTGATTCGTCCCTAAAGTCTCCAGAAAAATAATCAGCAATAGAGACTAGAACAATACTTGACCTGCCTCAGTTTAATTTTTGCTCTATTTTGGGTCAGGTCATAGAAGGATCTAGACAAAACCAAAATATGTTCAGCAGCAAGAGAATTTGAAGTGAAAACTTATGTCCCCATGACCTTCCACCTGGGTAGTAGGCCCGCGTGTAAGACCTTAATTATGGGGTGAACAGAGCTTTTATTTAGTGTGGATGGATTGGCCAGAATGAGGATGAGGACTGGGCTGTGTGGATAGGGGATTGGGCAGAAGCGGGCTGTCTGATACCCTGGGATAGCAAGCAGGTGGGCTATGGGTGAAGGGAGACAGGTGCCCACTAGGGGTCAGGGTTGTCATCATCAGTTGGCCAGGAGAAGGTTGCTAAGGCTGTGAGGTTGCCAGGGCTGGGAAGCAGAGAGGGAGGAGCAGCTCTATGCTAAGCTCTGCACACAGAGAAGCAGGCTCTGCATGGGAATGTGGGGTTGAGCCCAGAGTTCCAGTGTGGGAGCCCTGTGCTCTGGTGTCCTCTCCTTTTCCCCGCACACGTGACTCTGCTAGTCTTTCTGGCTCGTAGATGAAACCTTTCCTTAGACTCCTCTTCAAAGTGTTGCTGTGATGGCTTTCTTCCTACCTGTTTTTACTCACACTCTTTCGGATTTAGAAATTGCCTGAATCGTTGTCACTACCTTTTCCAGTTCAAGATACTTCTCGAGGGTCTGTGAATAACTCACGTTCTTCCTGAGGACGTTTATATATGCTCCCACTCAGTCTGAATGCTCACACCTGAGAATTCCCAGTATCTTTGGACCATAGACTGACTGGCAACTTAGCTCAAAATGTTTCACATTAGCCATATCTCCCCGACTCTCGTGTCAGATTCCTCCAGCTCAGGGAGTTTCTGTTGTACATCAGTTACATAGCATTTGTGTTTCATTCGGTCAGCGTCACCAGCTAGTGCTGGTGCCAAATGACTGCTTCATTATTGAGAAATAGTCAATGTTAAAACAAAACAGCTCTAGGAATTGATTATATCCTTTTAGCAACTAACATTTCCCTGCAGTTTACCTAATAAACTGGATTAAATTATGTTTAATTGATTGACTTTTAAATTGACAAATAAAATTGCATGTATTTATTATGCACACATGATGCTCTGAAGTATGCATATGTTGTGGAAGAGCTATGTAGAGCTGAATGACAAACACATCCCATCTTCTACTTATATTTTTATGATAAGAAGACTTAAAATCTATTCTCAGCATTTCAAGAATAAAATGCTTTGCATTCACCATAGTCATCATGTTGCAGGACAGATCTCTTGATCTCCTATAACCAGGATTTCGTATCCTTTAACCAACATCTTCCTACTTCCCAGATCCTGGCAGCTACTAATTTGCTCTCTGTTTCTGTGAGTTCAACATTTTTTTAAAATGAGGGCACGTGTTGTTGGTTTTCTGTACTTGGTTTATTTCACTTGATACACAAATTCTAGTTCCTTCTGTCGAGATGCAAATGACAGAAGCTTATTCCTTTGAAAGGCTGAATAGCATTCTATTGGGTCTATATCTCACATTTAAAAAAATTTGTTCATCGATGATGAACACACATTCACAACTTCATACTTTGTCTTGATTCTTCTGAATAATGTGGAATAACTTCTTGACTGGAAGCAGATTAGTGAGTTTAATGACAAAACTAAGGAGAGACAGATGCAACAGCAGGCAGACCCGGGGGATGTGCGCCTGGAAGGGGGCAAGTGGACTTGCCAGGGACTGTGAGGAAGCTTGATGCAGTGGTGGCTGGGCAATAGGGGGAGGCATCACCTGGGCACACAACGGTAAAGAGAGGAGAGGGGGTCGGGCCGATTTTACCCTGCTCAGCTTTTCGCCTAGGGCGACTGCGTGGAAAATAGCTGCTCATTCGTGGAACTTCGGATCTAAGAATTGACTTAGTTGATATGAATCAAAGTCAGGATAAAACATATATTTCATGCAACATATGGATTTTAGAAATTTTGTAAAAAATGACAGAATTTGGCACACTTCAAATGTTTGAATGTAGAAAAGCAATATTACATTGTGGAATTCCCCATATCCTTTTTTTTTGCATTTAAAATGAAAGTGAATTTAGAGTTTCACTTCTCTCTCTTTTCACATAAACATACGCACGTGTGTACGCGCGTGCGCGCGCGCACACACACACACACACACACACACACACTCCTATTTATGTATCTACTTATTTTTCCCATCATTACTTTCTGTTAAAGTATGATGAGCAACTTAATGTCTTTACTTTGACACTTTTGAAATGGAGAACTGCATAAAAATAAAATCAAGTATGTAATCATTGGCTTATGTTTCCAGACAGGGTTTGGAAGACCAAATGTGCTCAGTTATGGTACATTTATTTATCCCAAAATATCCAAACATTTTTGTGACTCTAAATTATTATTCTTGTGAAACTTTTGTGTTCTAGAACAATTTATCAATAAAGTTTGCACGTCATTCTTTCTTTGGTCCTTCCATAATCAAAATTATTTTAACAGGGCTTTCACTGAGGAAGTATAATATTTACATTCTTTCCACATTCATTACATTCATTACAATCTTCTCAACAAATTGCCTTATGTTTTACATCAGTTCTCTTAAACATTGGTGAATAAGGTTTATTTCAATTGATTTATATGTCTTTATCATCAAATAACTCAGAAAATATATTATCAAGCGTTAGCAAGCCATGTTTATGACTATATATCTTCTAGGTGTTCTTCAAGTAGACACTTTTAAAAAAGTATCTGTTTTGCACACTGTTTGACTCAGTTCACTATGCCATATTCTAAAGACTCAGATCTAAAAATAACACCTGCCTCGGTCAACCAATCACAAATTCTGGGTTTTAATATTTGTTGTAATTTGTTCTTAAATGTCCCCCAAAGGTTCATGTATTAATGTCTTGGTACCCAAGGATACATCATTAGGAGGTGACAGGATCTTTAGGAAATGGTGCTTAGTGGCTGTTTTTGCAGTCCCTGGAGACACATCTGTGAACGGGGCTGTGGGACCTCAGCCTTCTCTCCGTCCTCTCTTCTGAGTCCCGCTGAGCAGTGAGCAGTTTTCTTCTGTCACATGTACCTATTGCAAGGTGCTTCCTCTCCACTAGCCCCAAGCGATGGAATCCACTGATTATGGGCTGGAGCCTCCAAAATCTTGAACCATCACAGTCTTTGTTTTCTTTATCAGCTTGTTATCTCTGGTATTTTGTCACAGCAATAGAAAGTGAGTAGCACAACATGTAAGCCAATTTTTATAAATTAGGTACATAAATGCATGGAAGTTCATTCAAGTGAGTTATGATAGAGTAGGTTCATAGTATCAGAAACAGATTGCACATGTCACTCGAAGTATTTCAGTTTCTATTGCCTATACGCTCTTTGTATCTGTCCATCATTATTCAACTAAGGGACCTAAGTGTCTTTTTTGCCATACATATACCTTTTGTCATCTAATTTAAAACTGGAAATGAATTTCATTTTCTTTAGCATCTTCACCCCAAGGTGGTCTGAGTAAGATGTTCAAACTTGAGTAAATAATTGATTGCTGCAGGTATAGATCCAAACCATTGTAAGACCAGTCGGGGGTAGCCCAACCAGACATCCTTATTAAATCAAAGTGTTTGAAAAAGTTGAGAAATTCTGACTCTTCCTTTGAATACCCCTAGAAAAAAGGTGATGATCTGAAATCAACCAAAAATATGCATAGTATTCAGACAAAGCCAGCATGAAATGAATTCATCATATTACAAAGGGGTTATTCTCTATCTCACAAAGTTCTCCAAAACAGTGTGTTTTGGTCGTGGTGGTTTTAATTTTGTTGCTGTTGTTCCTACTGAGGAGTGACTTTTCCACACATTCAGATTCTTCACATTCGTGAGGCGACAGATCGGAGTGCCCACCCCTTTAAGTTCTTCCTGGGGAAGGAGAACCACCTTACAATTCTTTGAGAATACATACTGCTGCTATGTAACATTTCTGAGAACAGAAAGCCCTTTTCCAGCTAGCGAGATTCTTTGAAACCTTTGGGGACATTTCTGTTGCTCTATTGATTCGTCTTATGTGCCTTGCCCAAACCAGGAAGGGAGATTTCCATTCCTCTTCCGTCTTTTTCAGACACCCCCTGGGCTTCTTTGCTCCCCAGACCATAAACACTGAACATGACGTGGCGTGTGAGTGAGAGCAGGCTAGCCACTCAAGACTGGAAACCTCTACCTTTCATTTTCAAAAAAAGGATCACAAAACCCATGCTACTCCTGCTTGTCCCACATGAGGATTAGATCTCTTAGTTCTCAGATAGTTTTACAGACCGTTTCCCTACACACTCAACTGTCAGCTATTGTTACTTTTTACAACCCAGAAGAATATGCTAATTATGCTGATGCCTAACTCAATATGCTTGAGAACATGCCACTCCAAAGTGTGGGTCTTTGGAGAATTCTACCTTCCAGAAACTTCTTCGAGAAGGAACTATCCCTTTGAGATAAAGGCAATTCTTTTGTAATAAAGAGGGGAAGGCTAAACTGTGATTTATGGCACAGCACAACACACTATACTGTGATTTAACTGTTGTATGAAAACAGATTTTCACCGATTTAAGTAGGTGAGAAGGAGGAAAAGAGAGAAATCAGAATGCAAGATGACTCCTAATTATAAAAATCGCTCTAAGAAATGACAAAACAGTCAACATATAGATTGCAAGGAAAATTGTCTCACACCATGGAATATTAAGCCTCTAATTTCTATTAAAAATCTCTAGATTTGTATGCATTAAGCCAAAGAACTAAAAATATCTTTTGTGGATATTTTTGTAACAATATTTTCTGTTATAAAAAGGCATCGCCAGACACCGCCATCTGTCACATAGACTGACAGTGCGCTGATCTGATGATTTCTGTGACTTTCTACCTTATATAATTGGAGGTTTCAGCCCAGAATGCTGTTTCATTTCCACCTAAGGACAACCAAGTTTGAGTTTGCCTGGAATATTTTAATCATTTCCCTGCTATGTGCTGATAAGACCCACACTTTGTTCAGTTAAAAGCTATAAATGTGTCTATTGAGAGGGTGTTAAAAATTCTCCTCTGAGCTTCTGGCCATCCTCCAGCATTATTACCATAATACCTTCTGAAATGAGACAGAAAATATAATGCATTCTAATTGATAACTGCTTCATTCGTACCTACTGCATTTTTGGAAATCTCAAATGCTTTGAATGTCTTGGCTCCATCAATGCGAGGAAGGGTTTTATTGATTTATTTAATTCTTTTTTTGTGGTATGAAAAAGCTGTCTTTGAAAACTGTTTATGTCGAGATGAAGATATTTGTCTAGACGGTATTGAAAGAGTTCAAGGGCATAGAAGCACACCATTGACACAGCTGTGTGCGTGGGTGTGTGAACAAGCCAGGCCCCATTTGTGAGATAAAATTACTCAAGAGTTTCTGTAGTTATGAATTAAAAAAAACCCACCTTCTTCCCTCAAAGAGAACCCTTTGTGAAAGCCCTTAATTGGAGATAATGTCTATGTAACTGAGCATTGTCAAAGGGTAATGGCCCCCTGCTGCTAAGTCCTGGATAAGTTGATGGGAAGCCAACACATTTGTTTTTGAAGCAGAAGCCATAGGTCCTCTGACAAGATGCTATTACAATGACTTTATTTATTTATTTGTGCAATTCATAATGGAAATCTGTTCACTTTAGGCCACGTTACCCATGGCCTTCCATTTCTGTCTCAAATACCTTTGCTGGTTATGTTCTCATTGCTGTTGAATGTCCCACTTAGCATGGCTGCTGCTGAGCATTGGTCCCATGACATGGAATTAGTCTGGCTAATTCTGGAGGTTGTCAACACGATGGAAATGAGTTAGTATTCATCAAGGTAGGCCGCCCACTACAACACAATATAACCAGGGCTCTGTAATTTACTGTTGCTGAGCAATTTGTAAAGAAATAGAACTGTTTCCTTCACACTCTCTCCCTCCCAAGCCAGGTCCCCAATCTTTACACACATCATTTAGCTAGTGTCTGAAATTTCATTTGGATAATGTATGCACAATAATGTATGCAAAGGTGTGGATTGAGACTTTTATTGGTACGAATAAGAGGCCTAAGGACAGGCTTCCCTATTGGACAGAGTTTATGAGTGAGGGCTACCCTGAGGTGGAAGAAGGAGATCTATGAGTATTAAATCATAACAGCTCCCCCTGCTCCTTAGTGCTCCCTGGGGACATTCTAGGGCGTGACCCCTGAGCCACATGGATGACAATTGTGTGGAGTGTACGGTTGCAGTTATTCTCTCCCCAGTACAGGGGGGACCTTTCATCGTTTTTTTTTCCTACCCTTTTTAGTTTTTGACTCAGCATTTTAGGTTGGAGTCATGGCATCATCCGCCTTCCTGCCTGCCGACCTATCTATCTTTCTCTCTACTCTTCTTATCTTCCATCTACCTTCATCACCATCCTTCCCTCCCTCCATCCATCCGTTTCTATATGAAACTCATGGCTGGTCCTGAATTCTTTATGTAGCCCAGGCTGGCCTCAAAATCATGGCAACCCTCTTTCGTCAGCTTCCCAAGTGTGGGGATTCCAGGGTCTGAGCCCCATGCCCGCTCCAAGGGAATTGTAACATGCAGTTAGAACTTCCAGACTGTGGTTCTCCAACCGGAGTGTGCCTTAGATTCACTTGGAGGACGAATGAAGCACATTGCACCTATGTCCCCTCACCCCATCCGGGAGCTCTGGCCCATGAGTCCGAAGAGGAGCTCAGGCTTCTCTCCCACGGTCCTACGTGATGCAAAGACTGTGCTAAAATGTATGGCAAGCCATTTAAATCACGTCACCTTATTCATTTCTTTACTCCTGATGACTTTCAAGGGAAGAAAAGGAAGGGTTAGACTCATCCATTGGTCACAAAGACCAACCAGAGGCGTTGGCTACCTGGGGTTTCTCTGACACACAGTGACCCTTTTTGTTTTAATTCTCATGCAGCTTTCTGATCTCTTTTAGGCTTTCTATCCCTTGATTTACCTAGATTTTTATATTTCTTGACACATAATTTTAAAAAACAATAATCTTATAGCTGATACATATTTAATATTTAGTAACTACCTGGGCCCAAACTAAAACTTGTACAGATATTATTGTCTCATTTAATTTTCACCATTCAACACGTACCTTTGTGTTCACAATTCATATTTACTTTTCCTCGATGCTACTGGGGCCTGAGCCTGAGGTCCTCACACTGAGCTGTATCTTCAGCATTTCCAGTGTACTCTCCTCCTGTTTCTTTCTTTTTCTTCAAATTTTTGACTTTGAAAGAGAATCTTGCTAAGTTGTTGAGAGGCTAGGCTCAAACTTGTGATCCTCTCGCCTCAGCCTTCCAGAGTTTGGGGATTACAGGCTGGCGTTACTGGGGCAGGCCACATTTACTCTTTCAAGGTCATACAACTATAGATATTAGGTGGTTGAGTCAGAATCAGAAGATTAGCAGACCCTCAACCTGAACTCTTAGGAAATCTTCTATCCTGTTCTGCATATCTAATGAGGGACAGTGTAATTTCACCTAATTCTGTGAGGTAAATATACCATAGACTATTACTGAATTATTCCTGAGGACAGAATATTGATAAAATTGTTCCCATTTATAGAATGGCTACTATCAGCCCAGGCATTAGGGTCATCCCTAATTCCGAATTCCCAGATGTTGGAGAAATGAAACTAATAGGGAAATTAAGGCTTAAACTTAGGCTTTCGGGTGGGTGTAGGATTTCTTTTCCTAAAGGGAGATATTTGAGATTCTGATAGCGTTTCTGGTTCTAAATTCTAGAGAAATTTAGCTATACTTTCAACAACATCCCCCTATCAGTAAATTATTGTCTAAGCAAGATGATATAGTTCCTGTAATGTCACAACTAAAAAAATCCTCAATGAAAATGATGCCCATTCTGGTTTGCGGGTGGGACGTGCGTGGCCTTGGGGGGCGCAAAGAGGCCAAAGGACTTTTCCAAGGTCCAGAATCCATGAAGGGCAGCAACAGAAGGAGCATCTTGTTGGCTGGTGACTTGTGGTCACCTTTCCTTCCTGCCACAGCAGTCAACGCCTCTTTTCGGGGTGTGCACCTTTTCTCCCCTCACTTGCCAGAGGAGGTGTGGGAAGATTGGCATACAGACCATAAACCCTTAAAAATTGTTTCCACGCAGCGTTTCTGAGAGCCAGCCCAATTAGTTTTATGTGCGAAGAGAGGAAAGAGTCGCTGCCAGAGAACCAGGGGCCGCGCACAGCCCTCCGTCGGCCGACCTCACAAGGTTGCTCTTAGAAGTGCCCGGCTCCTGGGAGGCGAGGGACTCCATAAACGGAAACCATCACTGCTATGCTGCTGGCGGCCCTGGGCGCAGGTAAAGGTAGCGGGACAGCGATCCGGGTTCTAAGGACTCGGACGACTTCCGGGAGTCAAAGGCATCGTCGTTTGAGCTCTAGGGAACGTTTGGTTGTATAGGGAGGAAAATGAGCACTTCTAAAACTCAGTATTCGTCACGTTTATATTCTTTCGTTTATGAGATTTATCAAGCCACGTCAACAGCATCAGTACCACTCGACACCGCATCCTCGGTGCGCGGTCACCTTTCCTTCACGGTACTGTGTGTCCGGGATTGGAGGAGAGCGGTGTCCAGGGACTCGGGGCCTCGAAACACTGACGCGAGAGCCTGCAGGGTGGGACCGTGTGCACACCGCTTGGGGTATTGCTCTATCTACTTGCCTGTGTATCCACACCTGTCTTTTCTGACTGTTTCTGTCTGTCTCTTTCCCTGCGTATGTCTCTGTGACTCTGTGTCTCTGCGTGTCTCTGCATTCTATTTACTTAATAGTGATATTGTCTGAGTTTTAAAGGTTAGACCTAATTACATTCTTTAATTTAGATGATTCTGTCACTCACCAGACACCTGAATCAACAAGTGCATTTGAATCCAGCTGATAAAAGACAATACTTTAAAACAAACAGTTGGTATTGATTTTAGCTAAGAATATCATATGTCATTTCCTTATATTGTTTATGCTTTGACCTTTATCGCTTGTCATCTATTTATCTTAATGAAGCTGTTTTTGATCTCAGTGGGTGGCAGATCAATTCCTAATGCTGTTTCAATATGTGCCCTGTTTCTGAAACTATAGATGACTTCTCAATGCAGATGAAGATAATGTAGACACACACAAGGGTGTGAGAGAAAATTTGAAAAATAAGACGAATGTAAAAAGTACTGTTATGGGTTTAGTGCATTTCACTCCAGTAATTTAGAAGGAATTTAAAAATTTTAACAATCAGGTCCATATAGCTTAGGTTAAAGATATAGTCATTCTAAATAACTCTGTTCATTCTTCAAATGTCTTTAGGATTACTGTTCTCTAAAAATAGTCAGGCTTTTTATGCTGTGAAATAGTAATGATTCACTAAAACCTTTCCTGGCTAATAGATATTGAGTTGTTTCTAAGTTTCCTTAGTTTTGTGCTGTCTTTTATATATTTAAATTTTACTATCTTCTGGCTAATTTCCTTAGGCTAAATTTCAGAAGTGGGAATGTCTTTGACAATTCATTTACTATATTTCTTAGGAGAAAAATTTGCATTAATTTATACTACCATCAGAAATGAATGAAACTGAATTTACTGCACTTTTAATAACATTTTGGATATTTATTTACTTACTTAGTTCTGTTGTTCTGCATGACAAATTTTACTTACTAAAAGTTATATTTTTTGCTACTAGAAATTTTGAACAGTTTCAAATTTGTATCACTTGCTAATGAACTGTTCAAGCATTTGTGCATTTTTCTATTACATTGTGACTCTTTATCAGAACTTTGAATGCTCTATATTTACATCTGTAAAACTATAACCAAAAAATAAAGCCAAGTTATTAATTTAATATCTTATTTGCAGAAAAAATTTCAAAATAGCTTTGTATTTATTTTTTAGGCATACATTTTAAATGTTTTGTCATATATTGATATTTTTATGGACTATTTACACAAAGCATAAAAACATTTCTTTAGAAATTGAATAAATGTTCAATATATTTTTTCATTTTCTTTGATTTGCTTTAAAAATTTCAAACTTTTTAAGGCATCTAGAATCTATTTCAGTGCACAGCATAAGGTGAGCCTATTTGACTTTTAAATAATTTACTCTGCTATGACTGAGCTGCCGGCCTGATTTCGCTCACAAGTTGCCAGAGGCCCAGTGAAAGAAGAATGCTCTTATATTTTGTGTTCATTGAGATAACATCTGTTCTTTTAGCAGCATGCCAAAAATTTTTAATGGAAAAACAAGCCATGCTTTTTTTTAACCATTGCTTTAAAAAATTTACAGTAATTCACTCCTATCAGAGTGCTACAATGCGCTAAGATGCCGTTTTAGTGTTCTTTATATTACATCATGACAAAAGTGCATCTGAGCAAATAATGCAGGTACTTTGCATTTTCAGACATCCTTTGATTTACAGATGTTAATGTATCTTCCTAATTTTTTAGGTGGGCCTGGGATATAAAATCTGAGTTTAAATTATCTCCCGAGGATTGATTGGCTATGGGAATTTGTCACTGAATGGGATCTGAGTTTGTCCTCCAAAGACGAGAGAAGGGGATTTCCAGCCCCACCCCTCCGGATTTGTTCTCCCGTCAAAGCATTTCTTGCTGTCAGCGAGAGGCCTGCGCAGGTTTACCCGGAAGAGTTGAGAGTAAGGAAGGCCAAGAAAGGGGCGGGGCCCTCTCTGACGCAGAGGTGTGGCCTGGCCCACTCTCCAAGGGGGAAGCCAGCTTTCATGGATTCATTGTTAGTGGGAGCTACAGTCTGGCTGCTCACGATGTCCGCTCTGGTTTCATATCTCTTGAAGATCCTTATGGACAATTGGGTTCCCCTGAGGTGACTTTTCTTGCTCAGGGTCAGAAGAAGGGCAGCCTTGGTTCCTGTCACGGAGTCACTGCTTCTGCTTGGGGAGGCGACCTGGTCATGGGGTAGTCTGCGAGGCGCTGCTTCTTCTGGAATCTAAGGTGATTGGGGTTTAGGATAGCAACTGGAACCTTGTAGATTTTGCTCCAGGGGGTCTGGAACTGAAATGATCAGTTGTAAAAGTTGTTACCAAATTTCCCTACAAACCCTGAAGCTCACTTTTATTTTGGTATCCTCGGTCTTGAAGAGGAATGACACAAATTGGGTGATTTTATGGCCAATAAACCTTGTAATACGTTTAAGTCATTAATAAGCATATGTGCAGAGCTGAGCAGGACACCAAAGTTTTTAGGTGACAAAGAGGACAGATATAAATGAAGGCACAGATGTTAAACTTTGTCCTGTTTTTGGTAATTCACTGGGTTTCAAACTTCAGAACCTCTGTTTTTCTCCACAGGCAATAAGGGTAAACCACAGAGCTTGGGTGACAATGGAAAAGCCTCAATGAGAAAAAATACTCAAGAATATCATTTGAAAAAGAGAACAGACTGATTACTTTCCCTCCCTAACTGTTGATGAAAGGGCAAATGTTTCATGTAAAAATTCTTATGGGTATTTTGACTTTGAAATACATCTCATTTAAGTTTTGAATAAGGCTGGGAGTGCCGCTCAGTAGAACACTTGTCTCACAAGAGTGGCACCGTAGGCTCCATCTCCAGCATTGCAAATAAATAAGTGAATAAAATTTGAATAGAGCTATGTCTGATTTTTGTGAAACTTAAACAGAATGAAATTTCATCATTAATATCTAAATTTTCTGGGTCTGGTACTCTGAGGCTGTAATATCAGTACTCTGGAAGGCTGAGGCAGCCTGGGCAAGTTCAGGCTAGGCTAAGTAATTTAATAATTTAGCAATTTATCAAGACCCTGTCTGTATTAGTTACAGAGAATTGCTGGGGCAAAATATCTCACATTCATATTTAAGGGAGGATTTTTTTTAGTTCACATTGCTCAGAAGGTTTCACACAGGTGATTCATGAAAACACAGGGCAGAGGCTGGAAAGCTGCTGATGTCAGTGCAGACAGAAGCCAAGTGAAATAGGAGTGAAGTGAAGCGAGAAGCCAATCAGTGTGTGGAGACTCAGGCAGGGCCAGGGCCTTGCTAGGAAGAAGCTACAACAATGTTTCTTGTTTCTTCCGTCCTTTAGTCCATCCAGTTGTCTGTTGGGCTCCCCCAACCCAGGGTGCATGCCCTTCCCTCCCTTTGAGGCCCACAAGTCAACAACAAACACCTGAAAGCTCTGTGTTGAACAATCCCCATCCCGACAAGTTGACACAAAACTTTCAGGTCAATTCCCAAGCATCCGCCCTTTCGACCAGGCCCCAGTTACCATCAGCACACAGTTCCAAACATGCGAAGTTATTGGGGAACATCCAAGATCCCAACCACAGCACTGTCTCGAAACCAAAAATTAAAAATGGGCTGTGAATATAGCTAAGTGCGAAGGCCCAGGACTTGATCCTCAGTACCACATTTTAAAAATATCTAAAGTGAAACTCTTCTAAAATTCATTTTATAACTTTCCTAGAGCAGATAATTATGGTGTTGAAATTCAGACTTTGCCTGACCAGATAGGTTCTGGATTTTAAGAACAGTGGATACAGAGGTGAGGGCAATAAGTCAGGTCATAAAGCAAATGTAGCTAGAGTATCTAATTATGATACCTTCCCTGAAACAACCTACGTAGGAATTTTGTTTGGTAATCTGTGTGATATGATGTTATAGACACGTGAAAGCTACTTATGCCAATCCAAACTGCTTGTTACCTACAATTGTTGACACATTTAATGTGCCTGTATCATAACATATGGCTCACTTTGTCAAATTAGATTTTTGCTGATCTGTTGCCTCTTAAACTAGGTTTTATAAAGGCAGAGACTAAGTCTCGAACTTCTTTGCATTGATCTTCCTGGTAATTAGGATGCCCTATAAATATTTGACAAATAATATCAGAGATGCAATAGTCCTTGGTTTAAAGCTTCATACCATTGTAGCAGTGATTGTAATTATTGTTTGAAACTCTGCATAACGATAGGATTTTGGGCCAAGATTTGACAGGTTGGATTCAGGAGAGGAAAAGAACATCATAAGATACTTGATGCTTAGAAAATAATGTCACAGACAAGGTGATTTCCTTTTATCCCTCCAAAAGCAGAGTCTGAGTGTGTGCTGGTGACTGAGTTTATTTGGAAGAGGCCAGGGGACCAATGTGAGAGGGGAAATAAAACCAGAGCAAGCGACACCTTGTGTGACAACGCTGTCACTATGCGTGCCGAGTTACTAGGAGATTTCACTGTGGTGTGCACCATTCATGTCTAGCTCAGGGCTCTGGCTTATGTTCAGTCCTACTTTTCCCTAAAAGTGGTCTAAAAAGTGAGGCTAGAACACACTCATGAGCCGGTTCCAGACCTCGATCCCATAATTAACCTGTGTTTTTGACAAACACTGATATCTTCCTGTTTCTCGGTGTTCTTGCCCAGTAAATATGGTGAGTAACAGTTTCCTTAAGTCACTGGAATATTTTGAGAATCAGATAAAATGACAGGTGTCAAAATCCTTTTATAATAACGCAAAATGCCATTTATAGGCAAATTTAAGTGTTGTATAAATAAATGATGCTCTTGCTGCTTTTATGCTAATACTGAACCATTTAACTATATATATATATATATATATATATATATATATATATATATATATATATCAGAAAAACTTCATTTCATAAAACTATAAGTAAAAATCTTTGGAAACTGCACATGAGCATGTTTTTCTCATTTTAGCCATAAGTGACACTTATCAAATGACCACCTTGGCACAGCTTTGACTTAGCAATCAGTTACATCATAATTCCTCATCAACACCCCTGCTGTGGAAATTTACTTAATTTGATGAAGCGCTTTGCTAATTCAATTATTGAATTTCATACCTTATATTTTAAGTCTGTAAACAAAAATTATAGAAATGTACTTAAGTTATTGCATTCTTTTAATACTGTGATTGAACAGCATTCATATTTGAGTGGTAGGCAGAAAATTTAAGTGGTGTGCTCATGAAAGTGAAATATTAAAAACAGCTTATGAAAATCTCCCATCTGGCAGCTAGAATTGACCAGAAGTCTACTCTTCAGCATTATTTTGAAAATAGCATGAGTTTTTAATTAAAACTGCTCATTCGATTTATTAATGTAAGTAAAACCTCCCATCTGATCAGGTTTAACTTGAGAAAGTGGTTTTCTAAAACCCTTCTATGGATTGAACGATACAGTTTTCAATAAAGAATAGTTATAAAAGATGTCACACATTTATTTGCTATCAATCTTTTGGTGTGTTCTCCTTAATTTTAAAATTGAACTGTGACCATAATTCTGCTTGCTTAAAAATTTGATAAATTCACAATCTCAGTTCTTTTATTATCTTCAACCCAACCGAGTTACAAAAGAGCTAAGATAAAACTCTTTTGTGAATGATGTTGGCTTATGGGAACTAGATGTCAATTACTATAAATAAAGTTGACATGACAAGAAATTAAGATCTGACAAGGCACTAAACTTAATGTCTCACTTAAAAGCAAAAGATGCTAAGCATTTTTATTTAAAGATAACCATATGCTCACTCAGGTGCTGTGTTCATCACCTACATTACTCCTTTTATTGAATCCTTTCAGCTGGGGCTCTGAACACTGGCTGTTCACAATTGCCCTGTCCAAGGCCCCACGGACCGGGAAGGCTTACGAGGCCAGCCGTGCCAGCCTCCTTCCAGGAAGCTCAGAAGCTGATTTAGACGCTGTAATAATTCCCAGCCTTGGTTACTTATCAAGATGGTTTATTAAACCGTGAATTGATAAATTATAAAAATGGAAAACAATAAATTTCTGTGACATGTTAAATATTCTGAGCAAATGTCTATTTCCTTCATGTTTTACACAGGTGAAACATCCTGCCAACTGCATTAGATCACAAAAATTGTGATTTCTCAATTTGTTCAGTTACATGGTACTATTTCTTATGTGGATGTGATAATTTCTTGTGTGTCCAAGTGAAAATTTTAAACTATGTGTTTCCGGCTTAGACCCAAGATGTCCCTCAAAAGTCTCATGTGTTCAGTGATGAGGCCTCCGGAAAATGGCTGAATCAGAGGGCACTACACTGGCAAGTGTGTAATCTAAGTGTATTAAGTGGATTATATTGAGCTTATAGTTCAATGTGCCGTTAAAAGGTGGGACTTAACTTGAGATGTACCCATGGAAACATGAATTTGGAAGATCTCCCCCCTCTCGCTCACTCTTCCAGCTCGTCTACTTCCTGGCTGCCACAGTGGAGCTGCTTTTGGTTGCCTGGCCTTTTCTCTGGGCCATTTCATCTTAGGAGCCAGCCAATCATGAACTGAGTTCTTTGAAACCATGAGCCAAATAAATCTTTTTCTTTAACTTGAGAGTGTTGGATATTTTGTTCTAGTGGCAGGAATTTAGTGCATATGGATAGTTTATTTATTTATTCATCCATTTATTTTTGAGTTTTCTAGATCTTGGAATAGGAGTGAATAGGCCTGAGTAACATTTCTGCACCCCACTTAGTGGTTGATTAAAACATTACCAGTTCACTAGTAACTGGAAATCAATGAGCTTAACTACTGACTCTCTTCTGGAATACTGTATTTAATGAATAAACTTATTTATAAACTTAGAGTAAGTCCAAATCCATGCGCCCTGGGTTTTCTTCTTGCTGTTAGAGTCTTATTTCCATTTCATAAGGTTTTGAATGGAAGATCTTTCAGGTAAAGCCTCACTTAAAACCACTTCTATAGTTGGCGATTCTTTTGGTTTATTTCCCCTATAAGTGAATATATATGTGTATGTATGTATAGATAAAATTTTCCAGGGTGTGTTTCATACACTAATTGCCATGTTTCCCAGCATGGTTAATACAGAAGCTGAAAATCAGATTAACCTGCTGCTCAACTGTTGTCTTCCTCTGAACACATGAGACCCTTCTGTGCTGTGTGTCTTCTGGTACCCTGGATTTTCTAACTCACATCATTGTTGAAAATCATCTTCATTTTTAATGATTTGTACAAGAATTGTATTGCTTTTGTGGTTTCCTCCCTTTCCTACAAATAACCTCTGTGAGTTCTAACATGTTTCCTTCCAAAGAAATTCCAGGCTGTTCAGTCTTCAGTTACTTATTTGCCAGGATTCTGAATTTTAACAAAAATAATTTCTCAAAACTTATAAACAAGCATGGAAGACAAAATGAATTTTAAATGTGTAAGAAAGCCAAGGGAAAGATAAAATAAGAATAAGAAAGTAAAAATCAAGCCAGGAGTGAGGTTGGTACATAAAATATTTGCCCTAAAGTTCTACATACTTGCTAAAGTAGACCACAATTTTGACTCTAAGCTTTCTGGAAACCAATCAAAAGAGAGAAATATGATCAATATCTCAAAGGTAAGAGAAAATGAGTTACTTTGAAGAAGCATATTAATTATTCATGAAACCAAGGTCAGAAAAGAAATTTTGTACATGTTTATATATAGTAAGAAAGAAAAATTGAAAGCACATTTGCACAGAGTTAGGAGTTCTACGGGTCTGTTTCAGGTAACTTCCCCCAATGCTGATTGATGTGTCTTGCCATGGAGTGAGGCAATAACAAGGATTTGGGGGAGAGTAGCATCTATAACGTGACCCAATCATGCCACTCTTTGATGATCCAGCTGCTGCAATGTCCACACAGGTAAGGAGGCAACCCTGGGTCTGCAAATGGCCTCAAAGCTGTAGCTCATGTTACTTTAAAATACAACTTCAGTTCAGCTCACATTCCACTGATCCTTCTTGCAAACCGACTGGGGCTATTGGCCTCAGGTACACAGTTCCTTGTGTTCCTCATTGCTTCAACCACCCTAGCAAGAAATGCCTACACCCAGGGGAATAAGAGGCTCCCGCAGAGAACAGTAGAGGAAACATGCTACCATCTCTATGGCCCCAGGAAACACAAGGAGAGAGCATAGGTGCCAACATGAGTTGCTTTGTATGGAAGCCAATCCTGCCCCAAGTTCTAAAATGAACTCTTTTTATTTGTGATAAGGTCTCACGCTATAGTCCAGGCTGATCTTGACCTCACTATGTAGCCTGGAAGGCCTTTAACTCATGACATCCTCCTGCCTCAGCTTCTTGAGTGCTGGAATTACACGCATGTGTCTCTATTCCTGGCTTGTAAAATGAACTCTTTTAATATAAGCAATTAACTTCATCTTTACAAGTTATAAGGAGAGTGAATGATACTAATCTTAATGGGGGTTATACAGAACAAGATAATTTAATGGGCTGGAGGAGTAGCTCAACAGTTAATGCACCAACCCAGCAAGCTTAACGCTCTGGGTTGAATTTCCCAGAACCACATAAACTGGGCATGGTGATGCACGCCTGTAATCCCAGCACTTGGGAGGCTGAGGTAGGAGGATTGCCATTATTTAGAGGTCAGCCTGGGCTCCATAGTGAGTTCAAGACTAGCCTGGACTATGGAGCAAGACCCTGTCTCAAAAAGTAATAAAAATTTAAAAAGATAAATTAATATGAAGGACACATTGATCAACAATAAATGTCTGATACAGATTTTCTAAACCAAGCAGTGAGCTCTATAGCATCGTATTATGTAGGAGATGAGAAATCAGTGACTTATTTCAATATTGCCAATGACATAACACTGGTGCTAATATTCTCAGTAGCATTCATTTAGTCAATAATTAGGCTACAAGAATATTTCCAAAAGCCAGCACTTGGGACCCTGAGGCAGGAGGATAGCTATCATTTTAAGGACAGCCTGGGCTACATAGTGTGTTCAGGACCAGATTAAACTACAGGACACCTTGTCTAAAAAAAAAATCCATTTTCCCCTCATAAATTTTGGTATAGGTACATTTTTATTTTGAGTGGAGAGAAATGGAAGTTTACAGAATTATTTTTAAAATCGTAAAAATTTAAAATGATATCACATCACTATTCTACATGCTAAAATTAATGAACTAAATTCTTTTCTAATTTTTTTGACTAACAGCAAGCAATAGTAATTTTAAGATTATGTTAGTTGATATAGTAAAGATATAATTTCCAAATAACCTGAAAATATTCTAGCTATTGTGGTTTGGATCTGGAATGTCCCCCCAAAAGTCTCATGTATTTGAATGTTATAGATTGTCTGTGGAACCATGTGCTGTTGGGAGATTGAGGCATAGTCTGGAGGGGTGGATTACAGGCATGTATATTGGATTATAGGCATGTAGTGGGGCTTTATCACACCTTCCACACCTGAATCCAGGAGGGGCTGATCACTGGGATGAGACCTGGAAGGACACATAAGCTGCTTCCTGCCTTCCTTGGAGTACTAGACTCACCTTGCCTTGACTCGGCTGGCTTCCTGTGTGTGATGTTGTGAGAAGCTGCCTCCACCTCTGCCTCTGCCATGTACTTCCATTGCTGCCGGCTGCCCCTGAATGGACTGTGACCTTCTGAAACAGTGAGCTAAAATAAACCTTTCCTCCCCTAAATTTGTAGATGTTAGGTATTGAGTCACAGCAACGAAAGAGTAACTAAGACACTAGCCTGAATATTCTATCATATAATTGTAACTCAGTATATAATTTATTCATCTCTCTATGCAACTCTCCTATAAGCTAAGACATTTTCCTTTATTCAATGTAAGTAAAGTCTTTGAGGTTGCCTTGAAAATTCATTCTTCAAAATTTGTCCTTAGGTTTCATCCTCATCCCATACAGTTAAATGCTGAGTTACAGAATTCCAAACTGGCCACAGTTTGGTTGAAAAGAATATCTACCTCAGGAGTTCCTTTTATCAATAGACCTTTCTAGAGAATTAGAATATATAATCACAAAAATAGAATGTTTTTCTTGATTGATAATTTTCCCTCTATTCCTGTCTTTTGTTTATTCAGGCAGAAAACACTTCGAATTGAAGAAAAAATAATACTGGTTGGAAAACAATTCTAGTACACTATTTCTATCTTTTCAGTCACATTTCTTCCATGCAAAATGCGAAACTGTTTTCTGTTGCTGTATTTCTTCCTGGTCCGCCATTTCCCACAGTTTCTGGAGATTTCGAATTTGTCCTTGAGAAGTTCAGGTCTTCACTTGTAGCTCCTGTCTTCATTTCTTGTTCCTATAGCAGTATTTTTCAGATATCAACATTTAAAATTTTATGACCGAGGATTTTCTAGTACACCTTAATATGATCTCCAATGTATCACTTTCCAATGTGTGATTTCAGTGGGAAGAACTCAGCTCCACCCAGAATATGTAGGACTCATTAGATACTTTTAAGCCATCTGCATGGCTCTTATAATTTTAATTTAAAAGATTTTTCATATTTATAAGTTGGCCTTGTTCAAAAGTGTTGGTTTAGATGTTACTCTATTGGGTGTTGTGGTAGTTTTTAAACTGCCAAGTATCTTCAGCTTTTAACTTTTGGTCCTGTGCTGCCACCGCCCCCAGCACATTGCTGTGCTTGAGGGGAAAAGGGTAACAGCCTTGCTGTGCTCAGTGAATTCTGAGCAAAATGAGTGTCACTTCTGAAGCTTCCCAGGACAGAATCCCAGAGATCCTTTACGCTCTGGCACAGTGGCAAACTTTAAAATGCTGTCTTCCTGGTCGGAGCCTTGATCCCAGAGTTAGTTCAACGAGCAGAAGTCCCTGGTGGTTTATGACTGACATATGCTGCGTGTGGAATAACTTCACTTATTTTCAGCGATTTCAGAGTTGTCTATAGTGCCATCATCATCCAGCTTAAACTTACACAGGTAGTGTTTGGTCTTGACATGTTTTGATAGATGCTCAAAAAACCCTTGCGATCATAGCAAGTACAGCCTATATTATACTTAGGTATCTACAGATCCCAGTCTCTGTACACCATTTTCTCACCTTGCATGTGTTTTGGTGTCTAACGGTATACACTTCCTGTTTCCTTCGAGGACTTCCCACACCCCACACTAGGTTACCGGAGCCACTTTGCTCTTTGGAGCAGACAAGCTGATGACAGAATGGATCATGAGATCCTAGTTTGCTTGCTTCCAAAGAGGGACAACCTTGAGATGAACTTACTCTTCGAAATTCCCTGCACGTTTAGCCTGAAGCTATAGCCTCCGCAGGATGTTGCCTGAACTCTTGTCTTTACTTAACTGCTTCTTTTTCCATGCCCTGCTTTCTTAACTCCTTTGTAAGTTTCTCCTGGGAATTTCTCCTTAACAAATCACGTCAGAGTCCATTTCTTGGAAATCCTACCTGAGGCTGGGAACGCATGAATATGTGAAATGTAGTTTCGTAGAGATGCTTAAGGGAATATGTGTGACTGGATTTTTAACTGATGGCTTGTAAAAGTCCATCAAACTTTCGAAGGTTGTTTTAGAGTTTTTATCTCTCTACAGCAGGAGTTTTACCATGTTCCAAACTGCTGATCTTCACCAGATTAGTACTGCTGCTTCATTTTTTCCCAGTAGGGCATGCTTCCTGCATCCCGGTACAGGGCTTCTCCCTGTGGGGTGTTGCTTGGGAACCATTCTCTCGGTTTCCCTGTCCTCAACTGTCTTCAGATCCCAAGATACATTATCAGATATACTTGAGATTGAGCAAAATTTGTGGTCACATACAGAGCAGAGCTCACTGTCCACACAGAAGTCACATGTGCGAAGTTATTCTTGTTTTTGTAGTGTTCTAGCCAGTTGTAATTGACAATTAATAAAGATCTTACGGTTGGGCCTGGTGGTACAGGCCCATAATCCCAGAACTCAGAGTAGCTGTGGCAGGAGGATTGTAAATTTGAGCCCAACTTATTGATTTAGTGAGGCCTGTCTCAAAATCAAAACTAAAATATCGAGCTGTGGATATAGCTTAGTGTAAAGGCCCTGGGTTGGAAATCTAGTATTACAGAAGAAATGATCATACATTTAAAAAGTGGAGGTAATACTTTTTCTCCCTTCTAAGATTGACTTTATATTTGAACTGTTAAATGTTCTTGGTGAGATCTATTTTCCTGGCCAACACAGTTTTTATGGTAATATCGTTGTATACAATTCTAATCTTAGCTCCTTTTTTTTTTTTTTGCTGCTGAAACTGAATTGAAACTTAGTTTCATATTTGTTTAGAAGACAAAACATTACCAATTTTAAGTGTGGAATTCATTTTAAAACATTATACTACTTTCTTATATTACATGAAGAAAGTCAACTGGAAGCTAATCAGCCAATCCAGGCCACTGTACTATATCCCAGGGTTCATGAGCACACAACATTGCACTTCCATTAAATTTTGCTGTACAGTGGCCTCTTAAGATATCATAAATAGTCTTTATTTGTCTCTTAGATGAATTATTTGTAGGGATCCTCAAACCCCAGGCAGATGATTGGTGCCAGTCTCTGACTTTGGAATGACTGGGCTGCAGGGACAGGTGAGTGATTAGCAAAAGAAGAGCCCTAAGCAAAGCTGCACCCCCTGTCACTGAGCTCCAATGAGATTTTAATGCTGTTGTTGATTGGCAGGAGGAGAGCTTCACTCACCTCCTGCTGACGCTGCCGTTTCTAAGCTATCCTCTGTAACCTACTGACTAACAAGTACACCCCGGCTCTCCTTGGGAAAATGGTCTTCAGTTAATCTGGTTCCTGGTGTCAAAAAAGTCGGAGACCAGGGGTTTATTGGAACAAATCCCTTGTGATGAGCCCAGGTCTTGAGCGACATTCAGTTGACCAAAGAAAGAAGAAATGTTTGAGATTTCTTGCATGTAGGACACATATGACCTTTATTGTTTCTTATGTCTTATTAGCTGTTTACTCTGTTAACTTCCTCATTAGATTTCCTCTTGAACTAACATTTAAATTTGACAAACAAAATACGAAAGTTACAAGCAAATATTTTGGTGGAATTTCATAGGGAATAAAGTGAAACCCTTTCATCTATTGTGTTTCTCACATAAAGTTCAAAATAGAAGATAAATGATGCTTCTGGTTACAGTCAACATTTAGAACATTGTATGGTTCATTAAATTTTAACCTATGCACATAACTTTTGACCCTGTCTCTTCACTTTTAGAAACTACTATACAAAAACAGGAGTAGCAATAAAGAAAATACCTGTACATTGGGTCTCTTAATCCTTGATTAAAATTGTATCTACAAGTAGGTTAGTAGCACATGGTTACAGTAGCTAAGGTACAATTACAGTTGAGAAGATTTTGTAGGTATTCACTCAAATGAATTAAAGCAAGAAAGCCTGATTTAAAAAAGATGGACTTGATATGTGAAAGGGTAGCTATGGAAAGATAGATGTTGTATAAAGCAATTTTTGCAAGAGAAAAATCTTTCTACATGAGTATAAGTACAGAGGTATACCTCAAAGAACTCACACTAAAAATTTAACACTGGATAACTCAGGGGCAGTGTAACCAGAGAAGTGTTAGCTAATAACATTTTAATGCCTTTGTATTATTTAACACAATACAGAAAGTACATATTTCTTTTGTAATTTAAAAAATGATAAAGTAGATAAAGTTTTTTTTAAAACAGAAGTTAGGAATAGAGATACTTTCTATAGCTGCCTTTTTATTAAAGAAGTTCTTTGATGATCAGTTTATTCCCTTATATGCTAAGTGTGTCTATTTTTTTCAAGATTTTTATTTTTGGCTTTTGACACTAATTTTTTTGAGTATAATTATATGAAGACACATTCCAGACCCCGGTTTTTTGCAGTACTAATAAATGCAATGTATGATGAAGGAAGGTTGAGCTATGTGTGCACAGATGGCCATCTGCATTCCTATTTTCTGTGTTGCTAGATAAACATTCCTTTTCTACTCAGTGAATTCAACTTCTAAGGATCAAAGACTGGGTGGCCCAGGCTGTTTTATAGATATCAACAGTGGTCTTCAACACCTTTCGGTCTTTGCCACAGGTGAAATTGCAAGAAGACCGCTGTTTCCCATTCCCTTAAAAAAGCCAAAGGCTTGCAACTTACTCTGAATATGGACACATGAGGAAATGGCCAGCATTATGTCCAAGTCATCCAGAAATAAATTGTGGTTGCTTATTATCACCTTATAAATAATAGTGCTTGACTATTACTGTTACTGAATAAACATCCAGTACCTTCACATTCTCCTCCCTCCCCACTCCAATTTTGTTGATATGTATAAGTGTAATACATAAAGTTTCCATTGATCTTGAGTATTTTGTGCATGTACATATCATGGTAAAGCTACAAATCCTTCCCTTCTCTCTTTTTGACCCTCCTACCGCCTCCTCCTTCGCTCCAGTTCCCATTATTCCCCACATTAAGTTCTATGAAATAATTGTGATCTGAGTTTCTCATATCAGAGAAACCGTTAAATATTTCACCTTCTACTTCTGACTCACTTCACTAAGCATGATGGTCTTAAGTCGCCTCCGTTTGCCTGCAAAAGCCTCCAACCTGTCTGTATTTATAGATGAGTACTATTCCATTGTGTATACATATCACAATTTTTGTATGCATTGGTCTGTTGATGGGTATTTGGGTATCTTCCACATTTTAGCTATTGTTAGTTGTGCTGCTATGAACATGGGTATACGTGTAGCTCTGTTACCTGTTGTTTTTAACTCCTTTGGGAAAATTCCCAGAAGACAATTGCTGGATCAAAGAGAATATTTATTTCCACTCTTTTGAAAGACTTCCATACTGCTTTCCATAGTGGCTGTACTAGTTTACCCTACTCCAAGGCAGGAGGGTGCCTTTTTTCTCTCAGCCTCACCAGTACTGACTGCTGTTTGTGTTCTTGGTATATGCCATTCTCTCTTAAGTTAGATGGTGTCTTCCTGAAGTTTTAGTTTGCATTTCTCTGATGGCTAAGGATTTTCATGTATTTATTGGCCATTTAAAATTCTTCATCTGAGACTTGCTTATTCATTTCTTTTGACCATTTTCCAGTAAGGTCTTTAATTTTGAGAGGCTTACTTTTCTTCCATTTCCTGTATATTCTAGTTATGAGCCCCCTATCTGAGGTATTGGTGGTAATTTTTCCCAGTCTGTCCTTTCTCTTTTACACTGTTGATAATTTTCTTTGCCATGCAGAAGAAACTTTTTAATTTGACACAATCCCATTTGTGAATGCTGGGGGCTATTTCTCCTGCTTTTGGTGTCTTATTAAGAAAGTCTTTGCCTACATATTTGTCTAATTTGTCTTCCAGAAGGTTCAGTGTTTTAGTTTTATTAACTAGGTATTTGATGCACTTTCATTTGATTTCGGTGCATGGTGACAGTTGCGTGTCTATATTCATTTTTCTGCATGTGTATACCCAATTTTCCCAGCACATTTGTTGAACAGTCTATCTTTTTCCCAATGTATGCTTTCGGCTCCTTTATGGAAGATTAGGTAGCTGAGGGTATTTGGGTTTGTCTCTGCATCCTGTTCCACTGGTTTCTCTATTTTTGTACCAGTACCATAGAGTTTTTACAACTATTGCTTTATAGTATAAATTGATGTCTGGAATTCTAATGCCTCCTGCCTTAGTCTTGTTACTTAAGGTTGCTTTGGCTATTTTAGGTCTCCTTTGGTTCCCCGTGAATTTAAGGATTATTTTTTCAAGTTCTGTGAAAATGAAGTTGGTATTTTGGTAGGGATTTCATTGAATCTGTGTGTCAGTTTTGGCAGTATAGTCATTTGGACTATATTGATTCTGTCTATCCAAGAATAGGGGTTGTCTTTTCATTTTCTGATGTCGTCCACAACTTCTTTCTTCAGTGTCCTTATATAGGTCTTTCACTTCTTTGGTTAGGTATACTCGTAGGCATTTGATTTTTTTGCTGAGCTATTGAGAATGGGATTATTTTGAGCTTTTTCTCAGTGAGTTCATTGTTGATATGGAGAAAAGCTACTGATTTTTTAGTATTGATTTTGTAGCCTGCGATTTGACTGAATTTGTTTATTATTTCCAAGAGTTTCATAGTGGAGTTTTTGGGGTCTTCTATGTAGATAATCATGTCATCTGCAAAAAAGGATAGTTTGACTTCCTCCTTTCCAATGCAAATTTCTTTTATTTCACCTTTTTGCCTGGTTGCTATGGCAAGTGTTTCAAGGGCTATGTTGAATAAGAGTGATGAGAGTGGACAGCTTTGTTGTGTTCCTGATTTGAGAAGAAACACTTTCAATTTTTTTCCATGTACTATGCTACTTGTGGTTTGGCTTATATGGCTTCTATGAGTTTGAGTTAAGGCCCTTCTATACTTATTTTTCTCAGAATTTTCACCATGAAAGGATGTTGAATTTTATCAAATACTTTTTCTGCATCAATTAAGATTATCGTGGTTTTTCTGTTTGTTTTGTAGGTGTGGTGCATTACATTGATTGTTTTATGTATGTTGAACCAGTCTTGCTTCCCAGAAATGAAGCCCACTTGATCATGATGTATGATCTCCCTGATTACGTGCTGGATTCTATTTCCCAGAATATTATTGAGAATTGTTCCATCTATATTTGTTAAGGTTATTGGTCTATAATTTTCCTTCTTGGTTAACTCTTTATATCATTTTGGCACTAGGGTGATGCTAGCCAGAAATTAGTTTGGCAGTATTCCTTCTCTTGTAACTTTATGAAACAGTTTGAGAATTGGAGTTAGTTCTTTCCTGAAGTACAGAAAAAATTCTGCTGTGAATCCATCTGGTCCTGGACTTTTTATTTGTGGGTAAAGCTTTTATTACTGCTTCAATTTCCATGTGTGTAATGGGGTTATTCAAGATTTCTATGTCTTCTTTAGTCAATTTTGGTATTTTGTATGTGTCTAGAAAGTTATCCATTTCTTCCCAGTTCTCTAACTTCTTAGAATGCAGGTTTTCAAAATAATTTCTCAAAATATACTGAATTTCTGCAGAGTCTGTTGTAATTTCACTCTTTTCATTTCTAAGTGTGCTCATCTGTGCTTTTTCTTTCCTTCTTTTGGTGAGTTTAGCTAGAAGTTTGTCAATCTTGTTTATTCTTTTGAAGAACCGGCTCTTTGACTCTTTAATCTTTTTTATTGCCTTTTAAATTTCAATTTCATTTATTTAGATTTGATCTTTATAATTTCTTTTCTTCTACTGCTTTATGGCTTTGATTGCTTTTGTTTCTCTAGGGCCTTAAGGTGTTTGTTTGTGACTGTTCTGTTCTTTTGATGTGTACATTTATGGTTATGAATTTTCTTTTAAGTACTGCTTTCATTGTGTCCCATAGACTCTGATATGATGTGCTTTCATAATCATTTAACTCTATGAAGGTTTTGATTTCTTCTCTGATTTCTTCTGTGATCCATTGTTTGATCAGTAGGAAGTTGGTCAGTCTCCATGCATTTGTGTATTTTCTTCTGTTTCTTTTGCTGCTAAGTTCCAGTTTTATTCCAGTATGATCTGGAAGTATACAAGAAATTATTTCTATTTCTTTGTATTTATTTAAGCATGTCTTATGACCTAGAATATGGTCTATTTTAGACAATGTTCCTTATGCTGCTAAGAAGAATGTGTATTCTGTTGATACCTAACATCTGTTAGGTCCAATTTTTCTATAGTGTCATGTAACTGTTGTTTATTTTTGTGGATTTTCTGTCTGGTTGATCTATCTATCTAGCTATGATAGTTGAGTATTAAAGCCCCTTGCTATAATTATATTGGGGCCAATATGTCCTTTCAGATCTAATAATTTTTGGTTTGCACAATTGGGTGCTCCAGTGTTGGGAGCATATATATTGATAATTGAGAATTCTTCCTGGTCTATTTTTTCCTTAACTAGTATATAGTGACCATCTTTGTCTCTTATTCAGTTTTGCTTTGATTAGTCTGAGACTAATATATCTATCCTGATTGTTTCCTGGGTCCTGTCTCATGAAATATTAAATTCCATCCTTTTATTTTTAATAAATGTCCTGCCATCGTTACAGTTTTTCTGTAGTACTAGACTTAACTTTCTTCTCATATCTGTTGCATCTTTTTCTCTGGAGTTTTTTGTGTCATTAGCCTCTTTTTCATTTTCTAAGTTTCCTTTTAGTCTTCTCTTCAGTGCTGGCTTCGTGACTGCAAATTTCTTGAAGGTTTCAGTATCATTTCTCCCTCTAATTTAAAAGATAATTTTGTTTGATATAGCAGTCTGGTTTGGCATTTGTGCTCTCTTAGTGCCTGGATGATATTGCTCCATGATCTCTTGGCTTTTAGGATCTGGGTTGAAAAATCTGCAGTTATCCAGATGAGCTTATCTTTCTAAGTCACCCTGTATTTTCTTTTACGGCTTTTAATATTCTCTCTTTGTGTTGGATCGCTAGTATTTTAATTATGATGTATTGTGATGAGGTTCTTTTCTGATCAAAGTTGTTTGGTGTACTACATGACTGGAGTAATTCAATGTTCATTTCTTTCCTTAGATTTGGGAAATTTTCTCTCATAATTTCATTGAACGTGGCCATTAAACCTTTTGTTTTGTCCTCAGTTTTCTTCTTTACTTCCATAGTTCTGAGGTTGTTTCTCTTTGAGTCATTCATCAGCTGTTGAAACGATTCTCTTTCTTCTTTTTTGGTTCTGTGTTCTTTACAGCCTGCATGTTCCAACTCAATCGTTCATTTTATCTTCTAGGTCTGATATTCTATTCTCAAAATGTTTAGACTGGTTAATCAATTTTTTCTGTGTGTTTTTCACATTCGGAAGGTCAGCTTTTATTGTTTTTAGATCTGTGCTTAATTATATCCTAATTTCTTGTATTGCCTTCCTTATCTGCTGGTTCCTATCTTCTTATATTTTCCTCTAATTTCTTGTCAATATTTGCTGATAGCAGAGCTATGTCCTGGCATGGAGCCTTCATTTCTTGTTTCATTTCCTGTTTCAATTCTAAGTATTTCTGGACCCAGATATTATCTTTTTTTGCCTTTTTTATCTTTAGGTTCTGCTATTTCAAGATCACTGATAGTATTTTTTGGGGTGTCAGATCTTTCTGTAGGTGTTTTATTACCGTGTTTCCTCATGATCTGTTAGAGTTAGTTGAGGCTCTGGTATTGTTGATGGATTTTGTTTCTTTTCCTGAGATTCTTAAATTAGATTCTGTTTTAAGTGTTGCCTGGCTGTCTGGGTTCCAGAGGAATGGCGCATGCGAAGGCTCAGTCCTGCCCAGCTCCCAGGTGCAGGTGGGGCTCTGCTGGCAGCTACCTGGGTGTCTCTCTTCAGAATATTTAATCTTAGTATACACTAGTCAGCGACAAAATTTTTATTATTATTATTTTTTGTAAGAGACACTTTAGAATTGTCCATATGATAAAAAGTGTTCAATTTTATTGGAGTTCATTTGTTATCCAAGCAACTTTTCCATAAAATCAATCTAGGTTCACAGCTTAGCTGTCAGTTATTTGTTAATACTGTACTGTGCAAGCTACTCCCCTTTTCTGGGTCTTGATTTCCTTCTCTGGATTAATCAATTATTAACCCTTGTCACCATGGCTGTGTGAATTAAACCAAATATGGGGTGTGGCCTGGGGTTTTATCTACCATGTATACTGAAGAACTCCTAGTCATCAGTTCAGAAGATTCTGGTAAAATAAGTTGACTTTAAAGTAGAGAGAATGAGAGTTTTACAGAAAAAGGAAAAACCTTTTTCTATGAACCTCAGTAACAAGAATTCCAGTTTGATTAGCTATGCTCATTGAGGCTGTAACCTTGGAGGCAAGTTTGTCTTTTTTGGAATCTTGAATGTCTATTTGGGTTTTTAGAATTTATTCTGCATGAGGGAAAAGCTAAGGAAGGAGTTTGCTAGGCAGCCCAAATCAATACATTTGACTGATTCTTACTTCCATATTTTATTTTAAATGTATTGAAATATAATCTTGTCCTAGTTTGAGTCCCGTACGTGTCATCTTCTTCTGCACAGATGCTACTCTTTAAGGTAGGCAGAGCCTTGTTCTCTCTGCCAACTCTGCCAAAAGAGATCCGAGTAGATAGCAGAGAAAATGACACGTGCATCCTAGCATGAAAGTCCTACAGACGGAAATTCTTTAGGTAGAAACATGGGCTACAAAGGCCTGGAAGTTAGACTGTCTGGAAATCGCAGGGGCTCACACACATCAACCATGCACGTATCCGAGTACGGAGCAATGTGGAGAAGAGAGCTACCTCCTGAATAAACTGAGCCACTTCTTTCAATGAATCCAGATGCCAGTCATACTTTTAGATAAGAGGCTTAATGGGATCCTAGATACACCAATCTAGTGTTCCAAGAAGTGTTTGAGGCTGCTGACACAAATGTGTGAGCTGTTGGTGGGTGTATAAGTGGGTTTATAGCTGTGAGGCTGGCTAAGACCAGTGGAGGAATGAGGACCAGCAGAAAGGAAAAAAGGTCCAAAGGCTGAGTTCCAGAAATCCTATAAGGCAGGGGTTGGAAGATAAACAAAATTAGTAGAGAATATGAAAACGAGTGTCATGAGCACAGGATAAAATCTAAGAAGATGTGGTCTTGGAAGAAGAGACACGCAGAAACAGAAAGCAGGGAAAAGAAGATGTTCACAACTCCTTCACCTCTGCCTACATATCCAATCATCTCTCCTGTGTGGATGATGTGGACTTACATATCCCCAGCAGAGGACCTTCTCCTGTCATACACTTTCCTCTGTTCTTTTGGTCTGGAAAGAATAATTTGGTCTAAATACACTTTGCACTTTATTCTTTTGTAGGAAAGAGGGAAGAAATGCATGAGCAATGTTGCAGAAAAATAAACTAGTAATTATTACCTTTCTTTGTTTGTTCTAAGCCTTGCGACTCTTTATAACACTATGTCAGTTTGAGAATGGATCAGGATCTTCCGGCTGATCTGTAGGACACAGTTTTGGGTGTGTCTGTGAACGACTGACATGAGGACAAAGAGATAGATGGGAGAAGACCCTCCCCGGATGGGGCGGCCTCAGCCAACAGATAGGAGGCCTGAAGTGAATAACATGGTGAGGAGAAGAAAGGTTTCTTCTTCTGGCAGGTGGAGCGCTGGCCTTTGCCACCACCTGTGCACCTCCGGATCTTGCTAACACCGCTGGACGCTGGTCTGCAACACAAGCTTTCTTTAGTCTTTGGGCCTTCGAATCGTCTCTGGACATTGATCCGAAGTACAGACTTGTACCCTGGGTTCTGCAGTGAGCTTCCTGGCTTTCATCTCAAACTGGTGACTGGTGTTCTTCCGTCTTTGCCCTGGAGCAGCTACTGGATCCTCTTGCTATCCCCTATGCCTGGGCTTGCACACACACACACACACACACACACACACACACACACACACACAGAGAGAGAGAGAGAGAGAGAGAGAGAGAGAGAGACACACACACACACACACACAGAGACACACACACACACACACAGACACACACACACACACACACACACACACACACACACACACACACACATTTTCTATTAGTTTTGAGTTTCTAAAAATCTGAGTAATACATCTCTCAAGCCCAAGCTCCAAGAAGCTGGCTAGTGATATGGTTTGGAAGAGCCTTGCCCCTCAATGTTCATGTGCTTAAAGTCTGGGTCCCAGTGTGGCAGTGTGGAGGTGGGGAACCTTTAAGAGGTTGCACAAGGTAATTAGGTCATGGTATATCACCCTTAGGAAGGAGCAGTGTTGTCTCTCTGGAATGAGTCAGGACTTGTGCGACTGGATTATTTTTGTGACTGGGTTGCCATGGAATGAGGCTGCCAATGCACATACCTTCTGCGTGTGGCCATTCCCTTCTCTGGTTCTTCTCCACAATGTGACCTCGCCAGGGAGGATCTTGCCTGGATGGTTTGGCCATTTGATTAGAGCTGTCAGCCAAAATAAACCTGTTTTCTTTGTGATATGTTCACTTTTAGGCATTTTGTTATAGCAGAAAACAAAAACAAAAACAAAAACAGAACAACAACAACAAAAAAACCCAGATAGGAAGTTAAAATTTTTGAAAGATTATTTATCCTCCACATCGTAAGTGTTTTCTCATTTTACCTGACCATAGGTGTTTCTACAATAAAATAGTTAAATGTGTTTGCAGACATTCCCATTCCTTGTAGGGTTCTATAATCAGAACTTTTGAAATAAAACTGATTTTTCCCTTTATTGGTTTTACCATACTGCAGCCCTGGCACCTAACCTATTCCACAGAATGATGTAACTTATAGTCACTTAAAGAAGTCTGTAGTCGTCAGGAGAGCTGAAGAGTGTATTTGTAGGGGTCACTAGTAAGACCGCAGATGGTAATACTAGAACATAAGCTTTGAATTTCAACAGCCTGGCCCTGAAACTCGCACATCAGTGCACTTTCCTTTGGACTTGAGTGTCATAGTTACTTATTTGTTGCTAGGACAGAATATCTGACATCCATAACTTCAGGGATGAAAGACTTATTTTAGTTTACAATTTCAGAAGGTCTCGCCCAGTCCACTCATGGGCCGCTGGCAATGATGGAGAGCTAGTCTCAGAAAAGCCTTCACAGCATGGCAGACAGCAAGCCGAGTTTGTTAGGAGCAAGTCAATGCCTGGAGAGCTAAAACAAAGGCCAGAGTTTCCCCAGGAATAAGCTGTAGCAGTGTTTCTTCATCCTTCCTGTATTTAGTCCTAGCTGCCAATTGGGCTAACCTTGTAGGGTGGTTACTCTGCCCACAAGTCAATCACACACACACACACACACACACACACACACACACACACACACCCTGGAAAGCTGTGCCCTGAATATTTCCTAATCTCCACAAGTTAAGATAACCCCTCTAGGTCAAGCCATAGGCCCTGGCCCTTTCCAGTCAGGCTCTGCCTCCAACAGCACATGCTTCCACAGATATCCTATCACATCCAGATACACTCCAGATCCAAACCATAATATCTCGTGACTAGTAATTAACATGTACCAGTGATTTGACAACTTCAAAGGCACTGTGCCCACAATAACTAGAATAACTGGTGCTGTCTTTTCATTTTCTTATTTTCAAGATAAACCAGGAACAGCTGGATAACACTTACATCTTGCTTATCTTGTTAAATACTCCTGTCTAACGTATCCTCTGTGTGTGTGTGTGTGTGTGTGTGTGTGTGTTCATGACTATGTATGCTTGTTAAAGTCCTAGTTGCTTTGGAGTCATTAATTGGACCTGTTTGGAAAACACATTTCTTTCCTTAGCATCCATTGGCCTGTCACTAGATGGCAGAAATGGATCCTACTTCTGGGGGAAAAAGTTCGTTTTGCATTTGAGAAGGGCCCAGGAAGCTTCCCACTGACAATGTTTACAGGCTTTCTTTATTTTGACATTTCTTCTGAATACATTAATGTTTTTGGAAATTCCCTGTTAGGCCCCCTGCAGGGGTATGCTGCAAAGTGATCTTGGCTCACACAGAAAAACGATGGCCTGCATTATGCATTTTACATTTCAGTTTATAATTTTAGAATCAATATTAATTCATTTAAGGGTGAGGAGGGTTAGGAAGGAGGTGGAGGTAAAACGAGAAAGAGCAACAAGAATCTGTATCACATTACTAAAACACTGCCACGACAGTATTCATCTGAGCAAGAAATGCCTTTATTGTGATTCATTCTTTTTCGAGTAAGGAGAGTTGACAGCCAAGATGTCAAATATATTACAACAATTTGTAGGTGAGTTTTTGAACTGGAGAAAAGATTATTTTTCATTCCTCTTTCTCACTTCTGCTTTTTTTCTTCTCTAATTAGTTGTTGCTTCGGAGCACTACTAGTTTCTCATAAAATTAAGTGACTGAGACAAAGCTCGTTTAAAAAGTCGAAATGTTGCTGAGGTTTCGTGAATGTTGTTTCTTTAACATCCGGGCAATTGCTGGTCATCAGCTGCTTTGTACGCGCGTGGATTCTGGCCTCTCTTAAAAACGCTTAAATAGCAAAGGCTTCATCTCAGAAAAACATTGCAATGGGTTCAGGATAAAATTATAGATGAAAGATTTTGCCCCTGGTACACATCCCCATGTCTCTTTGAAAATATTTTAATGATTTTATCTTTTACAACTTACTTTTGTTCCTCTTGGAAAACGTTTTTTTATTTTTTTATTTTATTTTATTTTATTTTTTTAGCTCCATTTGGATTGTGTCTGGTCCATGGGAAGGGCAATTTTAGGGTTCTATGTACTTGCTAAAAATGCAATTTTAAAATATATGTTTTATGTAGTTGCAGCTGTGGGAATTCCAGAGCCATAGGAAGAGATGCTTGGTGAGTTAATTTGCATACCAATACCCAGAATGCCTTTCCAGCTCACTGCTATTTAATCTAAGTCAGCTGGTGTCAGAGCCCTGGGAACAAACTGAACAATTTTGACATGCTTCTTTGTGCGTGCACTGAGTACACAGGGAAGACTCAACATTTCATCTTTAATATGATTTTTTTTCCTGCAAAGTCTTGAATTTTTAATCTCTTTTTTGACTTTCCTTTTAGCCCTTCCTATGTTAACCTAATTATTATCGTAATAAAATACTACTTGATAGGTGGGTCCTCAACTGCCGATAAGTATGCATGCAGTACTTACCAGAACTCAGGATGCAAGGGGGAAGGGCGGAGCCCCTTCTCCCATTCTGAGAAGGGACACGATGGGGACAGGAGGGTGCAGGCTTGGTGAGCAAAAGTTGTTGTCACCTGCTAGTCAAGGGCACAGAAGATCAGTTTGAGGGTCTGTCTGAAATGGTTCTGATCTGAAGAACTTGCTTGTGAATTTGAAAGTGGGAGTTTTCTGGGGCACATACAGGAGAAACAGCAACAGAAAGTCAACCAGAGCTACTCAGTGATGCTAGGACTCAATGTTGATGTCATGTGGTAGGGCAATGGTTTTGAGCATAGGATTTATAGAGGTCTTCGTCTTTTAGATAGACATATGGATATATTTCTTTTACAGATCATGTGACATAATTAACTATGATTAGCTTTAAAATAACAAGAGAAAGGAAGGAAGAAGCGAGAGAGTGGCTTAGATTGCCACATACTCGTCATGGCTGAGTCTGGGCCACGGAGTGTAGACATTCGCTGTCTGATACTGATTCCATCTAGTCTTGCATCTATTGAACACGTGCTGCAGTAAAAAGTTTTCAAAAACAGTAATGAAAAAGTAAATCCCAAGGGATCAGAGCATTTGTGCTTAATCTGTACTGTTGTTCCCCAAAAAGCTTTGATTTTATTTTGTCCTTAGATACTTATGACAAGCACGTGTGCAACAGAAAGCTATTGTCAGTTGATACGTTAGAAAAGAGAAAAACAGGAGCCTCGCTTACTTCTCCTGTCTCCTGTTCTTCTTCCACTTTCACATTATCCTCCCTCTCTGGGCCCATCAATGTTTCTCCCTCCGCAACTCTATTGGATCCACCTTTTAGAAATCATTCTGCGACTCACACCCATTTCTTATTACGTGTACATGATCCTCTCCCATGGGAGTCTTCAAAGGACTGTGCACACTGTCTGTGTTCTTTCTACCCTATTAGCAACCCTTCTAAAAACAACAGTGAAAAAATATACCATGGATTAAAACAAGGAATGATAGTAACATCCCTACTCATTCATTAATTTCGTATGAAGCAAGAGAATATGACCAAGAGTTTAGTATTTTAATGTGTCTCTCCAATTATATCTACCTTATACTGTATATAATACAACATGGTAGGCATTCATTGAATTTTTTGTCTTTTTGTTTTCTTATTACATATGAATCATTAAACACTATCGCTCAGTTTTATCTACTCAATAGCAGTTTCTCTTTGAGACATCCTGTAGAATTCTTTTGTGCTATTCTTTCCACTGTGTTTTGAGATGTATCTGTATTGGTATGTGTACCTTTTTTAGTTTTCCAACTGTATAGTATTCTATTACATGCATATACCACAATGATTCGCTTCCTTTATTGTTGGGAGACTTTTGTTTCCAGGCACTGTATTCTTAAAAATTATACTGCACATGTGTATGTTCTGGTATATATGTACATGTGTTAGAAATATTTTATGGTGTTTCTGGGTTACAGAACATTGTATATTTAACAATGCTAGAAAAAACATTTCCAAGAAATATGCCATTATCAGCAGTATGCAAATGTTCCGGTGGGTTCTTAGTATTGTCATTACTTGACATTGTCAAAAATCGAATATTTTCACTAATCTGGTGGGTTGGTATGTGAAAAAAGTAGCTAGGTAAATTTCCTTGATTTCTATAAGGCTGACCATGTCTTATAACGTTCTGCTGGCCTGTCAAGTTTCTGACCTCGTGAATTATCTCTTGGAGAAGTGAGCCACTTTCATCTCAGTTTTCCTTTCACTTTTTCCGTAGATTCTGAGGACTTTCCGTCATTCCCCAAACCACTTGATTTTGGTGGCTTCTGTCATTACGCCCTTAAAATTACTCCTGCTGGTGTCTTTCCTGATTCCCTGTCAGAAAATCAGATGAATAATGTTGAGTCTTCATTTTACTCAATTTAAAAAACATTCTCAGTTGCATTTGATAACTTTTTTCTTCACAGTTTCCTTCTTTTTATCTCCTCTGCTTGGCCCTACCTTTCAACCTCCACCTGTTTCTTTTTAAAATTTGTCCTTGTTAGTCTGCATCTAATAGCTGGTGGTCTGTAGGACTCCCTCCAGAATCCTCTTCTCACGTTCATTATCTTCCTGGGAACTTCGAATATGTGGCTGAGTGGCCCCGTCTATGTAAAACCTAAAATATGTCATTCCCTTCCTTCTGAGTCTCTCTCTCTCTCTCTCTCTCTCTCTCTCTCTCTCTCTCTCTCTCTCCCTCCTGTTCACTGTCTCTTCCCTCTTACCTGCCTACCACATTCACTTAACAATCCATGTCTCAGTTAATGGAAACTCCTCTTCTGGAAGATCTTTCCCAACTCGGTTCAAATTCTGTATTTACTGTGCATCCTTCCTTTACCTGTGTTTCTACTAGTTTGTGACCTGTTCATTGCTTAACTACATGCTCAGGAAACTGAATGAACCTGCCTGTCCTGGGCCCAGCATGGTGGCTTTTATGTAGTAAGAACTCAGTAAATATTCTTAATTTTCTTTTTAAGTTGGGAAGTAGAAAATAGCTTTATTGGGAGAAATACAAAGGAAGAGTGAAACAGATCATAAGAGCTTCACTTGCAAGCAGGGGGAGGAGAGAGAGCACCCAATAAATATTCTGAAGTGTAAGAATAATTCAAGTCAGGCCTATGTGTTGGGACCAATGATTGGTAATATTTAACAATAAAACGAATTTAGCAGAGAATAGAGTTTATGAGAGAAGATGGAAGAATCTGATTTTGAATGAATCAAGCAAAGAGACAGTAGGAGGCCTTGAAAAGCATGTCTGATCTGAAGGCTGGCATGATTGGTCAGACTTTATTAATATACCAGGGATAAAGGAGATAATGAGAAAATAATCAGCCAGGACAGGTGAAGTGGCTAGTGTTCTGGAAGGCCGAGGCAGGAGAATTGCAAATTCAAGCCCAGCCTGGTGGACTTAGTGACTTAGAGAGACTCTGTCTCTGACCAAAATCAAAAGAACGCTGAGACGCTGCTTGGTGTGAAGGTCCTGGGTTTCCTCCCAGTGCCACAAAAAGGTAAGCAAGCTACAGACCCAAGCGACGCAAGGTGAGTGCCTAGCCTGAAAGAGCATCAGGCCCAGGAAGAAGTAGCTGTACATAGTGATTGGGGGCTCATCCAGCATTTTTCTCTTCCTCGACAGATTTCCTGAGCTCAGCACACGAAGCCTGAGAGGTGTAGAGTTACAGAAATAAGCGGTTTCATTTTGACACCTTTTTGAAGATATATAGTTTTCAATTCTGTGTGACTATCACTGGAGGCCTATGTTCTCCAATAGCCACAAGTGTGCTTGTGTATTAGTGTGTGTGTGTGTGTGTGTGTGTGTGTGGTACTGAGGATCGAGCCAAGTGCTGTGGTACTGAACTGTGTCCCAGCTTCCCCCAACTCTCTTTTTAGTTTTGATTTTGAGGCAGGGTTTCACTAAGTTCCTCAGTTGTCCAGGCTGCCCTTGAACTTGAGATCCTCCTGCCTCCCGCTCCCGGAGTGCTGGGATTGCAGTACTGTTAGTGTTTAGTTGTTTCACTTCTCTCTTCAAAGCTCTCACATGGCTCCCTACACCACTTAGCGTCAAATCTGAAGACTGTGTGGTGGCCAGCGGGGTCCTCTGCCTCTTTCCCGGTGCCTGGCCTCTCCCTGTCTCCTTTCTGCTTGCTTTGTCATCAGCTTTGGTGCCCCAAGTCGTGTCTCTCTTCTCCAAAGGCGCCAGTGTCCGCCTCCCACAGTCCACCTGCACTCCAGCTCCCCCTTGCTTGCTGATTTCCCTGGTGGATCTCACAGATTGCTTCCACGTGACCTTAACTACAGGGCTCTACTTGAATTGCTGACTAAAACGCTCAACTGTAGTGGCACACTCTTCCCTCTACCCGACTTTAGTTTTCTTTTTCAGCTTTTAGTTATTCATTTTGTGCCTCCACCCTGGGCTTCTCTTCAATATAATGCAGTAGCAAAGGCGTGGGTCTTGGCATTTGGTTCACTTTTTGTAACCTTAGTGCTTATAGCAGTGTCTGCCACATACAAGCCGTTCACTAAGTACTTATGAAATAAACAGGAGTGTCACAATGCTAGAAGATTCGGAAGCGGTGCGGGAAGCTGAGAAGGCACACAGGTCTTGAAACCCGAGGGCCTGTGTGGGCTCCGTCGTTCACTAATCAGGCAAGCACTTCCTTTCCCTTAGATTTAAACTGAGTCTCCGTAAGTCACTAAGCTGACCACGCTGGGCTCGAACCTTAAAAGTTTAAAAAACTGTATAGGATTAAAGGATATATTACACGAAAACTCTCCTCTCAGTACTAGTTCCAATGTGGAGTCCCCGCTAAGCGCTTAGGGTAAGTGTTTAATCTTATACTATGAGCATCGAAAATCAATGCAATTAGCAGATTTCACCTTTCTTAGAAACTATTTACTAAGTCTGAATGTGTGCTGGACATTTTGCTTAAGACTGGGGTGATGTTGGATAGGATACAGGGCTTCTTTATAAACTACTTCATGAGGTGTGAGTCTAAAGACACATTTATCACTTAAATAATTCAGAATTAACCTGCAATCTATCACCAACTAGCCAACACTCAAATACACTTTTGCAGAATATCATTTTCCCCTTTTACTCTGTACATCAGTAAATAGTAATTCAAATTTCCACCAGGAGTTAGCAAGTTGATCTTTATTAAATCTCTAACTTCGGCAACCTTATCCTTCCAGCTCACACACTATTGATCCTCAGCTCAATGAAGAGAAACATAAAGAATTCCCTAATAATTTGACTCCCACTTCAAAACCTGGGGCACGCGTGCGCAGGCAGCAGTTGGGGAGAGATTCGAGATACCGCCCCGCTGTCGTTTATCTTACTTAATGTGTAATTTGTCTTCACATATTTTCCCGGGTAAATTGAGACAGCATTGAGGTAGGGTGGCTGGCGGCATAGAATAACTTGTGTAAAAGTGTTCGAACACGATTGACTCTCCCTTGTCACTCCCACCGGAACACAAGTTCGGATATGTAGCTGCCAACTCTTGGAGTGAAAGAGATCTTTGCACCTCTTTCTTCTTCCCTTCCCTCAATTCCTTCCTTCCTTCTCTCTCTCTCTCTCTCTCTCTCTCTCTCTCTCTCTCTCTCTCTCTCTCTCCTTCTTCTTCCAAAGGCCCTGCATTCTCCTGGTGCCATATCCTGCCTCGTCCCATACATGTCCCCCCGTGGGTTCCGTTTGTTGTTGCTTGGCTGGTTAGTGAATGATATTTTCTGAGCTTTGCAGTATACCATTTAGTGCTAATTTCTTTTATTTTGAATAATGTAAAATTAACTTTTAGGGCAGCTCTAATATGTTTTCCAAGGAATTAGTAATGCATTTGCTTATAATTAAGGCAGATTAAATAGTTTCCTCTTCTTGCCCTTGTCCCTTAAACAAAAAACCTCTCTATGCATTCCTAATCACAGTCTAAACTGAACCCCTGAGTATAATTCCTTGGGATCTTCCAAGTTCTTCAGTTTTGGAATTCTGTACTTGAATACAAATTGCAATGAGGTTGTATGATGTCAGTCACTTCCTCAGTTTGGTCCCTGAGACACATGTGTGCCTGCAGAAATGTAATCTGGGTAGATGAGCGGGTGGGACTCACATGAGACAGAGCACAGACAGTGCCTCAGAACGATGATAAGCCCAAAGACAAAAGTCATGTATTTACACTCTTCCTTAGGAATTCCTGTGAGAAAACAAATTTAGACCTGTGAGGAGTCTAGAAAATGTGATTATAATTCTTACATTTAGGGATAAAAAGAATGTTTTGGAATTAATTGGATTTTTATTGCCACTCACATTTTTCTTAATAGGATAAAACACTCGAAGAAAACAATTTGGTCTCATTAAGCTCTTCTTTTGACATTGGAAGTCTTTAATTTCAAAAATATTTCCAATTAAGGTTGGAAGCCAGTTTAACTTTCTATAGAATGTATTTAGTGTGATGGTTATTTGAGGCATTGCCAAGATCAGGTTATAAGTTAACTCTTTTTAGAGGTGTCTTCCATTTTCAAAAGCTTTGGCCAAAAATAGAGAAATACTTTCATTGTTGACTTACATTTGCAGCCTTAGCCTTCAATTTGCCCCAAAAGATTTTATTAGAGAAGCTTTGGCACTGGTTTCAACTGGAAAAGCACCCTGTTGTTCTTATCAAACTGGGTACAATGCTGGTGCCTAAAAAACTCCTGAGATTCCCAGGGATGAGCTGGGGATTCCATACTCTACTTACACCTAAGAGAGAAAGAGGCTCAACAGTGACAAAAGAGAACAACATCTGCCCACGCACATCTGTGGATACAAGCTGGATCCAGATGTGATGAGAAGGGAAACTCCTCACAGCCAAGAAGCTCATAACCTTGAGTTATACAAAGGAACGAACAATCCTTCTAGGAGCCGTGTTTCAAACCCTGCAAGTAACTCTCAGCATTCCTGAACAGTGGATCTACTCAGAAAGGAAACAGTGACAGCGTCAAGGGCTTCTTTCAAAGGTCTGGGGAGATTCACGCATCACAACTACCACAGGGCTGGTTAGTTACCAACAGTACCACAAGAATAGAAATAACCTTGAGAAATCAGAGGATTTTTTTAAACAACAAATCAGGATGAGTTACAGTGTCAGTAGAGGGAAAAGATATTCTTATCACCCTAGAGGTACTAACATAGAGAAGTAGACCCGGATGAGTGGGAGAGAATAGATTTGGGTAATACCTAAGCAAAAGTTCACCTGTTTAGAGCAATAGAGAGAGGGAACAGGTTTGGTTCTTTTAGACAATTTCAAAAATTTGAGAACTTGGGGACTTTATGAAAGGGTAATTGGATGCGTGAAGCAAGAAATGAGAGTAACATTCTCTGATTTTCAGCTAAAAAACCCCAATATGACGTTTTCTCCATCCCTGCCACAGGACGCCATAAATGGACCCAGTGCTGGGGAATCTGTTGTTGCACTGACACATTTATTTTAGGCAAAAACACTTGAGATTCCATTTCATTTCCTTGGTATAATTTATAGTGAGATTTGTTTTTGATTATTTCTAAAAAGAAAATAAGATTGCTATAAAAGAACTATCGTGTACCAAAGAAGTTTTAGCTAGCTTGTTCTGTGAGGTCATAGGATTTACAATCCTGTACCACATCGAGGGCGGTGGTAAATGGCTCCTGGATGGATCAAACAGTGAGACTCCTATGTGACTCGCACAGAGTCTTTGTCTCAGTCACCGAGCCGCACTTTGCGGCAGCCCCCAGCTTTCTGCCGCTCTCTGTGGGCCGCAGCTCTCACGCAGCGCTCCCTGGACAGCTGGCTCTGCCATGGGCCATCTGGAGCTCCTGTTCCCTCGTGAGGCCCATTACGGAAAAGTTTCAAGTCCTCAACTTCACCTTTAGGGGATCCATACATCATCTGATGAGACATCCAGCACCACACAGTTGCGGGATACCACTGGCCAAAAGAAAAAAAAAATCATAAGAGTTATAACAGTTTTTTTTTAAGGGAAATCATATCCACACCAAAACAACTGAGCTCAGGAAGAGCCTGTCACTCCAAGGACTGAACAGCAAACACGAACTGAGCAGAGACGACGCCCGGTGATGTATGAAGGGCTTTGGACGCATTATCTTATCATCTCCTGAAGAAATTAGTTCCAATTACAAATCAGGAATTGGAAACTCCTATCATTAAGTAACACATGCAATAAGTAGTAGACAGCATGCAAAATTCAGGAAATTAATGTTTGTTGGTTTTTCATCTTGTTTTTATTGAGGACTTTCTAGATTTAGTATATAATTTTGGGTATGGGGTAAAAAGATTTAGAAGCCATGTAGTGCTTTGTCAAGTACTCACACTTAAATAGAGCGGATCAAAGTATGAACAGACTTCTAGAACAACAGGACAAAATCCAAAATGGCGGGTGAGGGGATAGAAATAAAACCACTTCTAAGAAAGGAGAGAAAGATTTCATGGGACAGGTAGATTCTAACCCGCAGTATGAAGGAAGTTCATGTGTACTAGAAAGATTTGGCAGCCATATTTTGTTCTCTGTCATGTGAGAAATATTCACAAGACACCAGTCAAAAACTTCTACTGCCTTCAGGTTTCTGAGAGATGAGGAAGTGCATCAATTTTGTAAAACAGAGGGACAGAGGAAAAGAGAAAAAGGAGTGAAAGGAGAAGGAAAAGGTAGAAGTCAAGATCCTGGCAAGAAACCTAGGTGTAGCCTATGTGAAAAGAAGATGGAAGAAATCAAAGATGAATTTGGCGCTGACTGGGAAGCGGGAAGACAGAAGCAGGTGAGGTGGAAGGCAGTGGCTCGGAGGGCTGCAGGGGCATGAAGAGGGGAGAACGACCGAAAAACAAAGCAAAAGTTTGGGTAGGGAGGAAAGAGAAAATTTGAAACAAGATAGTATTGCGCTGTTACTTTAGCCTGCTATTGTAAACATATCTCTTCTGATAATTTTCATGAGATATTTTCTGATAGTTTCAAATTAGAAAATATCTCCTGTAAGTAACTAAAATGAAGAATGCTCTGAGTGTCCACGCAATCCCGACTTCAAATAGAGATCAAACTAAACAGAATATTAAATTGTAGTGTGGCAGTATTTTAGTTTCTAGGTATATTTTTGAGCCATATTTTGAAAACAAAAGTCTATGACAGAGATATTGAAGCCCATCTCGAGACTATTGGTAAACGCTTTATCTCAATAGTTTAAATGAGCTGCCTTGTTCATATATCAAGGCATGGTTTTGCTTTAAAGATTTTGATGTCTGAATCCCTTCATAAGTGTTGGAATTGATGTGGTTTGGGAAGAACCCGGAGGACATCTTTAAGGAAGTGGTTAGACAAAGCTTCCGTGCTCTGTAGTAACTCCATTTGTGTACCTACAAAAATGTTTGTGTCTCAATCTCACGCCTACCCACTGTTTTTGCGGATGCTGTCTTGTAGTCTGTAAGGGTGTGTGTGTGTGTTGTTGTCGTTGCTGTTGTTATAATAGAATGACTTTAGGGTGTGGTAGACTCTCCTGACTCCATGGCGATAAACTCTTGCAACCCGTAACAAACAGCCGATCAGAGAAATGGTGAACATTGTCTGTATTCTCCGTGCACTTGGCTGGGATTTTTCATGTTGTACGTTATTGACTCTGCTGTGTGATAGCACAACAGAGCCTTTGTAATGCTCTCGGCAGAGCTATTTATATACCGCGACTCTGCTAAGTACCCTTCCCTCGGCTGGTGTGCTTCCACAGAATCAGAGAAAAGTGATTCGCCTGAATAAAAGAAGTATGGATCGGCCTTGCTCACAGCACAGGATGCTGTTAAGGCAAAATCAGCCTTCATGGGGCTCACATTAAGTAGCATTATTTTCAGCGGAGTGGTGAAATGAAGGCCAGCTCACAGCGAAGCAAAAGGATGTTTCTCTCTCGCAGGCCGAGATAATTAGAATTGGGTTTATGAGCACCTGAGTTTAGGCTCCCCTATGCTGCGTCTAGGGATGTAGGCTCCAGGGTCATACATCAGTTGATTTCCTTTCTCAACTGTTGGATCAAACTTTAAAAGATGAAGAGCAAACCCTCCCCACACCCCCCAGCCCCTGTCACCTGGGGTCACTTTTTGAAATGAGTTATTTATAATTTAAATGACTTGCCTGTCCGTATTACCCAGTGGAGGAGGCAAATATAAAAGCTAATAATAGCAAAGTGGAAATTACTGCTATTTTTCTTTAGATTCATCCCATCCAAATGAATGACTTAACAACTAAAAGAGACAGTTACATTTTCTAGGAAAAAACAGTGATAATTTTCCTTGATATTTTCTATCTGGGGTGACAGCTGGTCTTGTGCATTTGAAGCTTTCCTTCTGTTTCAAAACTAACCTGCAACATTTCTGAGGCCCTGAATTTATTTAGGAGTCATCAGTACCATGACATTTGTACTGTTTTAAGGACACTGGGATGGTGTGATGTTCCACTGTTAGCTGGACACGGGATGTGCTCTTTGTTAACAGACTTAGCCAGTAAGGCATTGCCTGAAATCTGACATTTGTGTTCATATTAAAAGGTCTGATATTTGGATTTGCTTATAGTGAGTCATGGCATGTTCAACAGCATGACTTTAAAAACAGCACAAATACCTGAAAATAATAAGGGACAGAGTTACTATCAGAATGTAATGCTCCGGTTAATGGCACAGTGACACAAAGGTACCGGCAATGCCAATTTCTTGTGGTTGAGGAGGGTCCTGGATATGTGTGCAGTCCTAGGGAAAAATGGCTGTGTCACAGAGTGATGGCCTTTTATTGTTATTTCTTATTTTCTTGATTAAGTGTATAAAAGATCATGGAGACACAGGAGGGGTTAACTTATTGGTCAAACTAGCACAATAAGCTACAACCTAGCAGGAATGAGGAAAAATATTTTTCAATATTTTTAAAGTTAAGGTTTGTGATGTACTTCCATGAAAAATGACATTATTTTGTTGAAGAGAATGAAGCTGCTTATATTCTTCATTAAATGCATTCATAAATTCATTCTTTACTTGGGAGATATTTCTTAAATTTCTTTCCACATCAATATACTTGGTTGTTAGTTGTTTTTCTACCCAGTCTAAGAGACATTCTGAGACATTTGCAGAGGTTTGCTATCTAAAAATTACTTTAATAGATTTTTCTGTGTAAAATTCGTTGAATTAGTAAATCATGAAGACTAAACCTATCTGTATTCCAACTTTCAAATTCATAGATATGCCAAATACTTAAAATAAAATTATATTAACAAAAAGTCAACTGAATTTCAGTGATAGGAGATTTTGGTAGATTCAAAAAAGCTATACTTCAGGGTCAATTCCTAATTTGATTTCTCAAGTGGCTGTAGAATTTTCTTCCTTGAAAATAACTATGCTAGATCTTTAAAAGCACGACATGACCTTTGAAAGACCACTGGAACTGTTACATGGAGTACAGAGCACAACTTTCCTTAAATAGCTTCTCAGAATGTCTCAGGATAGAAGAACTTATAAAATAGGAGGTCATTTAACTGCTTGTGAAAAATGATTCCTCTAGCAAAAAATGTGGGAAACTCTGCCTGTTACAACCTCTCAAAATTCGGAAGGCATGTTAACATTTCTAGGGCTACAAAAAGTTCTACAGCCAAGAAAATTGTTTACGCTTGACAAGAGCATTTAAAAACATATGACCATGTAATCATTTTACTATGCATTACTAATTACTACCTAGGAAAGCTAACATTTCAAATAACATATTATAAGTATATTAACTGATAGTAGAGAAAAATAAAGAGTATTTTAAGAACAATGTAGCTTTCCAGGCACGTAGGTAAGCATCTGTAATCCCACGTATTGAGAAAGTGGAGTCAGGAGGATTTCATATTCCAGCCCAGACAGGGGTACAAATAAGTCAATAGATAAATAAATAAAGAGAGCAAACTGTCCTACAAAATATTAAGCATTATATATGATTATCTCATTTTATATTCAACCTCAATCTATATGATAGATATTATCTCCACTTTAAAGATGAAGAAACTCAGGTTTAGAGAGATCGCAACACAGTCCCACATCAGCTTTGGTTACAGAAACACTTAGCAGGGTGTGAGTCAGAATTCCAACCCAGATCCATGCAATTTCAAAGCCCACCACTGTTCCTCCTCTCTTACATCCTGGAATAATTTTGCTGTGTGGTTAAGTCCTCCAAATGTAGACTCTGTGAATTAGAAATGGAACTGTTTTTTTTTTTTTAAACAAAGAAATTTATCATCCTTATTTTTTACTATGGTGCTATAGAAATCATGGTGGATGAATTTTGCAAGAATTTACCCTTTATGAAACCTCAGAAGAACTTAAATGGCAACCCAACACTATTCATAACGAGTATAGATGGAGCCAAAACTTTGAAAGTTATTATAAGTGTATCCAGCAGGGGGAGATAAAGTGGACCGTCAAAAAACAAACAAACAAACAAACAAAAAATAAATAAAGAAAAAAACCCTTAAGGACCGTATCTACTCAAATTTTATTATGGTAAAAGACTCGTTGCTGCTACTCTTCCCCCAAACACCCCTCCTTGCTTTGGACGTGTCTTCTACTGCCTGAAGCAATTCTGGAACTCTTCCTTTGTGTCTTTATGAGGTGTGATGAAAATACAATGAACGTATATATTTCTGCTATGTGGTGATTTCAACTCTTTTCTTGGAAAGATATCCAGAAGAAGTATGACCGGGTCAAGTGGAATCTCTATTTGTAGTTTTTGAGGAATCACCATACAGCTCTTCATAGTCGTTGTAGCAGCTTGCGGTCCTGTTAGTAATGCAGGAAGGTTTTTTCTGCCATCATTTGTGCCTGTATCTATTGCTTTTAGAGTTCCGGGTATATACTATTCTCACTAGGGTAAGATCGTATCTCAGTGTTGTTTTGATTTGCATGTCTGTATTGGCTAAGTATGTTGCATATTTTTTCATGGTTTTCTTGGTTGCTTGTACTTCTGAGAATGGTCAATTCATTTCACAACTAAAAATAGTCAAACCCTGGAAAATACTGAAATATCTACCAATATAGAAGTGGGTAAAGAAAATGTGGTATATGTACACAATGGAGTACTAATCTTCCGTGAAGAAAGAGAGATTTAAGTCATTTATAGGTAAATGAATGCGACTGAAGACGATTATGGTTAGTGAAGTGACTCAGACTCAGAAGATTTTGTATCACATGGTCTCATTAGTAGGAGAAACTTGGAGTCTGAATGAATAATAGAATCAAATGAGTGAGATGTCGGGGGATGGGGAGAGAAGAGAACGATTGGAGGAACGGGAAAGGAGGTGGGGAAGCAATGTGGAGTTGCTGCAGTGTGTGCGTGCGCCAAGTCCTCGAGTTTAATTTAACCATTGTGTATCACAATTACAAACACATACTGATAAAAAAGTGGGGATAGTACCATGAATGCTGCTTCAGAGTACAATCCGATGGAAAGGCAGGCTGTTCCTCCACCTTATTCATTGGATCTAGCACCGTGGGACATTTGGTTCATTCCCCAAAGCCAAAATGACCATAAAGGTCAATATTTTGAATCCATTCGGGACGTCGAGGCAACCCTGACAACACGAGTGAAGACAACGCAAGTGGAAGCACTCACGACAGAGGACTCCCAAATGTCCTCAGAATGTGGCCAAGGTGATGGGACGGGATGTTTGAAGGGAAGGGCGCGTATTTTGAGAAAGATCAGTAGCAATGCTTTTTTTTTTACTGTATTAATTTTAAAAATTTAAATACCCACACCATATTTTAATCACCCTGTATTAGCGTGTTTTCTATTCTCTTCTCTCTCCATCCCTCCTGCTTTCTTACGTCTAATAAAACCATAGACTTTTTTTTTCGAATAACTTTGTTCCTACTCTTTATCTTCTGAAAACGACAGGGAAGATTGCCGTACTGAGGCTGAGGGCTTCGCCGCCGCTCCATTTCCCACCCTACCTCCTGGACTAGACTGTTCGTACACCTTTCTTTTCTCTTTAAACAGACCAGCACCACGTACTCTCATTCTTGTGACGACTTTGGGACTTATTTCTCAGAGGAAAAAGAAGCACACGTGTTTATAGCTCCCATGGTGTATGTGTTAGGGTTCTCTAGGAGAGCCGGTAGAAAGTCCGTGTCCAGCCACACAAGGGGACTGACTGCACAGGCTTACAGAATCAGAGATGGAAGAATTCGCTGTAGTCATGTGGACACTGAGAGTCAGAGGATCCGGTAGCTACTCAGCCCAAGGAGGTGGAGGCCATCGACCCAGAGGGGCCAAGGAGGCAGCAGCAGCCAGGAAGCTCACCGGACAGCCCCAGTGCGAGCCTACGTTGAGAGACTGAAGAGTTTGGAGACCAGTGACCAGAGCTGATGGTGAAGAGTGGGGTCTTCCAGGATGGGTGAACTGCCTACTTTCCCTTTCTAGGCCATTCGGGGTACGCGGCCGGTTGGTGGTGCCACCCGCAAGCAGTGTGGCTCTTTCCCCCTCAGTTTCCTGGTCTACAGACCCACCATCCTTAGACACAGCCACATCTGTGAATTAATCTGATGGACGTACCCTAATGTACTCAAACCGACATGGCGTGGTGAATAGTCCCAATCACACAGTGCACGTTTGTGTTTCTGTGTTCTGCCTTGTCCTGGTTAGCATGGAAGAAGTTTATGCCCGGCCTTTTCTTTACCCTGTAGCTCTTTAGAAATTCTATAAACACTTACTATCAAGAATTTCCCTCCTAAACACCCTCGAAACCCATTTTAATGAGGGTTTGGCTCTTATCAGTCTAGTGAAACAGCTGTTGTCATGGACAGCAGTGACCTCCGTGTTGCAAACTAAGGGATCGCGTTACCACAGTCCTTTGCCTTGACGTTCCAGCAGCCCTGTGGACACAACTGATTGCTTTCTCCTTGGGACACTTTCTCCAATTAGACTCCAAAACACAGTCCCTTTGGGTGCCCGCCCTTGCTCTTTCTAAGTCTCCTTGGCTTATTCTGAAGAGGCACCGATTTCTGGACCCCTTCTGAGTATTGTCAGTTTTATCTGCTTGGGTGAGCTTGTTTGGACTCCATGCTGTAAATACCATGCATTTGTTGATGATTTTTGCATACATGCAATACATCCTTCCCAGACCTCTTTCCCTGAGGCGTAATTGGTACTAATTGGTTCCTAATGGCCACTGCAAATTCAAAGTGCCTGAAGTTCTGCGACTCCCTGTTACTTCTCCTCCTTTTGCAGTCTTTCCTGTCTTTGCAAATGGAAGTTACTTTTCACATTCTGGGCCCCCTGCCTCTTATACTATCTAAAATCGCCACTCGTCAGTCAGAGGTTGTTCTTTACACCTGAGGTTGTGGCTACGGGCAGCCACATGATTATTGCTATTCACAGATAGCGGATGAAGGTCAAAAATTATTCTAAAGAAAGAATACATAGTTGCAGAAGAAGATATGATTTTTCAAAAAAGCCCCAAAGAACATCAAGGAGATTGGCTTTTCATCTGGTTCTACAATGTACCGCTTGGTCTCACATGAGCCTCCTTCTCCCCCATCCTCACAGTTCCTAACATGTGTCACTGGTGTCTTCAGGCATGGGCAAACTTCCCGTATTTGAGGTAAAGTGCCATATTTATTGTAATATGTATGTATTTTTTAGTCATTTGACATTTATAAAACTGTGTTACCCTTTCTGTTAGTTCTTTAATTTTCATTTCAGTAACAAAGTACCCTTAACTCCACTTTCCCCATAAATCTCGTGGTTTCATTGCAAGATTTGTTCAGTAAGATGATTTTTAGGAGTCAGGTTATCACAGAGACTGTGCAGGAGTGCAGGGTGGGCAGAGGAGTCCCACAAACAGGAAGAGAAGTCAGATGTTCGAAGGCCCGAAAAATGGCAACATTCCACAGGAACTGGAACAAGGACTGAGAAGCGAAGCAAGAAAGAGGGCAAAGCATGAAAGTGTTGCATATTTACTGTTCTCCAGTAGACGTGGTATTAAATATTTTAGTTTATGGTTTCATGGGAGCAGGATCGTGGCAATGTCAGGCTCGGACTACAAATGTCATGAGACTCGGAGGGACTGGGGATGGCTGCTGAGGAGATAATGTTCCTTAGAGACTATGTGTAGAGTACAAAGTATACGGGAGGGAAGGGAAATCTAAAACTTATACTTAGGTATTCATATGTGTTCAGTGGTGATTATTGTATGTGTGTATGGGAAAATGGAACAAAATTCACAATTTTTGGTTTTATCTTTTTGCTGATTGTGGCTTCATAGATGATTCGAACATTTTTCTTTGCAAATTTTTACATTTTATATGTTCTTTTTTGTAAGTACAATTTATTTTCATAATGAAAAGAAACATTGTAAATTGGAAATGCCCTGTACATCAAAGTTAGTGAGTTGTAAATTAGCAAATTAATGCAAACTCTAGCAGAGGTCACATCTAGGTGTGACTCTATTGACACTTTCTACTGCAATTCTCATCATGAAAAGAGGGGCTCTAACTAGAGATTAGTAAACACTTAAGCCTAAATGTGTGTCTCTGGAAGAAGCTGATAATGCAAATAAATAATGTATCTGAAACAGTTTTTTCATTTGTTTGTTTGTTCTTCCTTTTTGTGGTCCTGGGTAGTGAGCCCAGAGCTTTGACACTGAGCTGCAATCCAGACCTCCTCTCCATTTTTAAAAATCAGAGATAATAGCTTGCCAAATCATTAATTTACTTTGGCTGGCCTCAAACTTGTGATCCTCCTGCCTCAGCCTCCCAGAAAGCTGGGATGACAGGCCTGGACGACAGACCCAACCTGATTTTTATTTTAGGAGTTTTAAAAACAGGAGTATATTTGTTACCAAAGTACCTTGTTTGCCATCAGATGCTTCTACTTAGTTATTAAAAGGGCTGTGGTGTTTGACCTCTGAAAAATTCACCACTGTTTGGCTAGTGTACAAATGCTAAATCCTACACCTGCTTTCAAGATGCGCCCAGCTAGCAGTGTGCGGACTCTGATCTGTCTGGTACTATGCTTTGCAATGTCAGAGGACACAGTAGACGAGGCTTCCCTAACCTCAGAATGGTGGGAAGACCTGGGGATTCTCCTTCTGTTCCTTTTATCTTCTTATAATTTAAAATTATATTTTATTAGATGTAGCCCTTCTACTCAATACTCATTTATTGTCTTGATTTTTAGTTTATTGTTACTTTTTTTCCATTTGAATTCACCATGACCACAGGGACTGGCAAATAACTTCTCTGCTAATTATATCCTGAAAGAACTCTACCTCCCCACTGAAGAAAGATTTCTTTCTAATTTTCTAGGCTGCATTTGAGGTAGGTTTGCCAGGATCTATGTGGCTCTTTTTTTTGCATTCAGAGATAGATATAAGATTTTTTAAAAATCTGGATGGACAGATTTTAGACAGGATAGATAAATAGGTAGGTGGGCAGGTGGTGGGTAGGCAGGCAAAGACGGATCTGTTGCTAATGGAGGGACGATTTGATCTGTGTACTTTTAAACTTTGTCCCCTTTGGCCTGTCCCTCCCCCCAACACATACACAAGGTAGCAGTCACGTACACGCTACGAAGCATAGGTAGAGAGTGTGACTTTCTCATCTTGAGCCAGGAAGTCGCGTGTCTTCCAGAGCATGATGGAATGCGGCGTTGGCTCAGGTACGCAGCAACAAGTGACTTCTCCATTCATCAAAAGTTTGCTGAAAGCGCGGTGCACCGGCAGAGCCCAGGAACCTGTGGAGCAGACAAAGATTAATTATACCTGTACGCGTGCAGCAATGTTTGTGTTCCAAACAAATTATATTTGCTTGTGTTTAAACGATGCATAAATCTGATGCGTGCAGATGAACGTGTGTTCAGGATGAGTGAGCACACTTGTTTGAATGTCATATTTATCCCTGTATTTTGTCAGAAAATTAACTTCCTTGGAGTTTGTGCTTGAGCTGAGCATATGGTTGTCGCTCTCTGGAGATGACAGCCTATCTGAGCAATAGCTCCTGATGGCTCCAGCTCTCCTCGGCTGCCAGATGCTTTGGGCTTTTCTACAATTAAGTGGAGATCATCACTGTTTTCTTTGAGCACTGCTGTGCCTTGTACTCTGAAGTGTTTTGTTAATCACTGTCTGCCTTCGACAGAAGCTGCCAAAGCTCTCATTAAGTTTGAATTTTGAGATGTCATGCGCGAATGATGGAATTTCATCCTTTTTCTGCATGAATGGAATTGGCTGTGGAAAGGTGCCAGAAAAAAAATCGTGTCACTAAAGTATAGTTGCTTTATATTTTGGAGATGAAACAAAAGACAGTTGGGGAGGGGGGGTTCCCAATAATTTGCCGACTCTGGAGCCTGTAGTTTCCTAGGTGATTTAATTGTTGGGTGCTCACCCTGATTAACAGGGCCGGTTCCTTTATTAGATGCTATATCAACCATCAGTCATTTTCTTGTTCACAAAGCGAACTTAAAATCTGTTCTCTTCCTTGTCCCAAGACCTTCGTGGCATTTAATATTGTTTCTCAGTGTGGGTGGAAACAGCAAGTAGGGGCAAGTTGTGGCGAGGCAGAATGATTTCTTTAATAACCTGTCTATCTAATTAGGGGCAAGAGAAGATATTTAGTAGTTATGGAGAAAATAATGCCACTTTTGCCCTTCAAAATAATTGCTTGAAATTGTATAGAGACTGAAAACTAAATGGATCTGTTGACTATGTAATGATTTGCTGCAGGAAACTGTTATGGGAAATATGGTTGGAAAAGACATTACCCATTTCTCCTGGTGAATCTAATTGTTTCAGTTGAATGAAGAAAAGTAGAAAGTAAGCCTTGAAGAAAAAAACTACTTCAAGTAATTAGCTGTAATGCCTAATCACTTGAGTCATAAAACGTTGGAAATTTATTAAACTGGTCTGTAAAGTCCTACCCTTGTGAAGATTGACATCTCCTACTCATTAGCTGACTTCAAAAGCAGCGCCGTCTTTGGGTCCACTTGGGTCCATTAGTTTTAATCGATAATGTATGCAATGGATATTTTCCTGAATCATTTGAACAGTTACTAGTGAAAGAAAATTTAAAGCTATTATTTATTATCAGGAAGAAGATGAGCCACTCTGGCCACAGTGTCCCCGCAGCCTTCTGACTTCTGTATGAGAACAGCATTCATCTTATGTGTATTTCTTGTAACAGATTTTTTGAGTATAATGCTCACTCTTTTAAGACTTTAAAAAAATGAATCTGCAATATTGAAAACACCCAAGTATAGTATTGATTGAAAATGCCAAGGCAAAATATTGGGTAATATTTTTATGCTTGTGCAGTGAGGAGAAGTTATTAGAATTGATTTTGTACTGTGGGAGCACGCGCTGGGCAAATGGTGCACTAGAGAGTGAATGGGAGCCACAGGGTCCAAGGCAGGAGCTGGAGGGGAACCCTACTTTTGTCTCCCCCCCATTTTATTGATATACACGCAATACATAATGTTTACATTGAGTTTGAGTATTTTGTGCACATATATATATATTGCAATAAAAGTATAAATCTTTCCCTTCTCCCTTTTGACCCTTGCTCATCCTTCCCCTCCACTCTAGTTCCCACTCCCCCCCCCCCACATTTAGTTCTATGAAATAACTGTATTCTTGGTTTCTCATATTAGAGAAACCATTCGATATTTAACCTTCTACGCCTGACTCATTTCACTGAGCGTGATGGCCTAGTTTCATCTTTTGTCCTATGTTTAGACAGCAAAGCTAGCCACTGACCTGATGTAAATTGACTCATGCAGTGAGGTCCTATTGGACAAATAATTTCTCCCAATCAGGGTTTAATGAACTCTCTTTAGAGAGAAAAAAGGACATTGAGTCAAAAATGTGGATTGAAAGAATTTATCACTAGGAAACTATGAGCTATGGGGAAGTCACATAAACTCTTTGCAATTCACGAACTATCTGCTCTGTGTACCTCATAGTGGCAGTGTAACATTAATAGAAATGGAATACAGAGGACCACTGAACCCTTAAGGCAGCCCTGGAGATACCATAATATGGCTCTAGCATCCATCTTCAAAAGCTCCTTCTTTCTCTGTACTCCAGGTCTAAAGAAAATCCATTTACCCAAACTGCCCACCCAAGTATTATAATAAATTTTCTACAAAACGGTATGACAAGCACTTAGCAATATTAGGTCTTGAGATGAACATAAACATAAGCATAATTTCTTTGTTTATATGTGTAATTTTGAGGCTTATATTCCTTGACTTTTAGTTATTTAAATATATTTATCCCCATAAATATGTTTAGAAATTGTTTATTCTCCCTAATACTGACCAAAATAAAACATTGCTCTATGCTCTGCACTAATTTTAATTTCTGAAGTTTACTTTTATTACATTAATTCTATGTATCTCTGTGGTGCTGGGGATTGAACCCCAGGCTTGGCTGGTACTCAGACACAGGAAGCGTATGTGGGAGTAGACTGAGTTACAGTGCCAGTATCTTGAGTCAACTGGAATTCTACTCATTAAAAAATATCACAATGAATTATCTTGACTGTTCCAGAGGTGTCTTGGAAAAGTAGTCTCTCCTTAACGAAATTACTTTGTTCTACTCACACATTTCATTATAAACCAGATCAGGCTGTTCTCTCCTGCTAACGCTTCACGGAATTATATTTTTTATAACAGGGAAATTAGATGTGCTCTTGAACGATCTCCACATAATTATCTCCTTTCAAAACAAGCCTGATGTTTTGCATCTGGAAGAATATGAAGTACAACCTATTCTTTATTGATTCTTAGGTGGATAGATAAGGCTGAGCTTTTTTTTTTGGGGGGGGAGCCTTAGTCTGATCAGTGGCCCCCATCCTTTTTGGTACCATTAATTGAACACCATTTTCCCCAAGGACAGTGTAGAAGGTAGGAAAGGGAGCAAAGTTCTGCTTCCCTGCAAGTCGACAGCTGCCTTAGCACCTGATATGAGTGCATGGAGCAGAACTGGCCCACTGCTGGGGGTTGGGAGCTATCTCTATTTTTATTATATGTTTGTTATGACAAACACAGATTAGGATAAATTTCAATGGGTTTTTATGTGCAACTTTAAGATATATCTCTTTTGACCCTAGTGGTTCTAGTCTTCCATCCACATTGTTTTAGTGGAGTTTTAGAAAGTGGCTTCGTGCCTCTGGTTCTTGTGTTTGTACACCTCATCCCAGAATATAGAAGCAGCTACTCATTCCATCAACACTTCCTTAACCCAAGTGAATTTCCAAGGAAGATTTTTTTTTCATTGTTTATACCACCCGTTCTTTTCTCTTTAGTTGTTATTTCTAATTTTACGTCCAAGGGAAAGCCTATATCCAATATATTCTACCCTCAAGGAGTTGACACTTGAAAGAAAAACAAAAAAGAAAATGCAACCTTGTACATGTAATGGCCAAAGTATAAAGACTCAATGTCCTTTCATGTTTTTCTTTCAGAAAGCACAGCCTTTCCCTAGTCATCACATATGCTGTGTGGGGAATAATTGTATAGTATAAAGAAATGTAATGACAAAGATATAGTGTGTATTCAACTTTTGACATTCAAACATAGAATTATCACTTGGCTCACAGTGTTGCTGTCAAAGCAATTGTTTTAATGGAAAATTTTCCAGGTTCTTTCATTCTCTTTTCATATTTATTATTATTTTTTTGATCTTGGTGAATTTACATTATAGAAGTCTTCTAATACAGAATAAAAATGTACTTGTTTACCAGTTAGTGTTCCCCAAGAAGTCAGAGTAGCAAAGGGGAAGGAAATGGTCTAGTAAAAATGTCTTCTTTTGTGATCTAGAGTGGGATTATCACAGCTGCAAAGAATAGCGAAGCTAAGAAAATAGACTTGGCCAGACTTCCTGTCCTTGAGAAGGAAGGTCCGCAAAGTGCCAGGGGAGGGAAAGGCACACCAATGTGGCTGCTCTTAGTGATCAGGTAGCAGGAAGCTTTGAGCATAGGTAGTGTGAGATACCAGAGCAAGAGCCACCAGATGTCAATAAGGCTAGAACATTCGTCAGAGGCAGTGAGAGAAACTGGAGTATTTTCTCCAATATCTCACTGGCTTCTGCTTAGAAAAATACATCTGATCTTTTTCAATGTAGGGTTTCAGTGTTCTGAGAAGACTTTATTCGTTTTATGCCCGTTAATTTTGGTTTGCACACGTGCCTTCCCTCAGCCTTTGGGCTCTGGGCAGAGGAGACAATGTTCCAGTTAAGAAGCAGTGCTCGAGCCAAAACTGAGATACGGGACCATGAGCCCAGCACCTTGGGCTGCCAAGGACGGAGCGTCATAAGTTCAAGCCAGCCCAGGGCAACTTAGTAGCTTCAGAGACCCTGTCTCAAAATCGAAATAAAAACAAAAATGAGCAGAGGGTAGAGCTCGTTAAGGCCCGGTACCATCCCAATGCACAGCGTACAACAGAGTATTGCATGATTGTGCTAGTGCTTCTTCTTCTGTCTCTTATGGGACTGTCCCGTCATGGACAACCGCTGTTCTCAATGTCAAGGATACATGCAAAACCCGAAGGAGACCTACACCTCTGAGTCAGAGTGTTTTAAGCCAAACCTCACATATACTCAAAACACAAAACAAAAAATGTTTCTTTTTAAAAGGATACTCACTTTTGGAGGTCCTACCTTTGTGGGGATTCAAACCATTTACAGTTCCTTCTTGAGAAATTCCCTTTGATCCTGTGAAAGATAAGAACTTTTTTTTTTTTTTTTTGGTTTTCCTGCAGTTCTGGCACAAGACTGCTGTGAGTATCAAAGGGAGGAAGAGCCTCCAGGCCCCTCCAGGAAGATAAAAGGCCAATTTCTATAAACTTAACATAATTGAATCAAGAGGTCCATAAACAGGAGTAATAACTTGGGAGGTGAGAAAGAACTCACACACATCACTTGTAGGATCTGCTAAAATGTTCCTTCTAAGCAGGGACCCTGGTTTTTCCCTGGGAGGAAATAAAGTTGTTCTGTCCTATACATGAGATAGTCCCTCAAGTCTGCCTGAGTGGATTTTTAATTGCACAAGCAGATCCAGTCCCCTGATTAACCAAGCAGCTGTTGTGCTGGTCGTGACATTTTTTCCTTCCTTCCTTCCTTCCTTCCTTCCTTCCTTCCTTCCTTCCTTCCTTCCTTTCTTCCCTCCTATGCAATATTATCCCAGCAACATGACTGATACAAGAAGTCACCAGAAGGGTCTGGCTGTAAGATATCTTTCCTCCCAGGACTGTGCATTTGACAAGTCTCAAGGGCAGAACTGTAATAGCTCCTTCAGGAGGAGCAACCTAAGATAGTTCCTACCTTGTCAATGCTAACGTTGTTTCTCTTTGGGGATGCAATAATCCAGCTTATTTTATGCCACCACTGATCTTTCTCCTACCAAGAACAGCTGGGCATCAGCCTATCTTTGAGCAGAGACGCCTTATTTAGTGTGGAAGACAGTGCATGTCATTTTCACTGAAGCCCCTACTTTCATGAGGTCCCAGACACTTCTGCCACACCTGGACTTCATCTTACAAAGGGGAACCTGAGCTGGTGAAGTTCGCATGCTGTGAGCTATTCTTATTCAAGACAGAATAAACATTCCCTAAATAGATTACTACATCATCATCACTTAGTTTGACCTTAAAAATTAGCCTTTTCAATTTATTTTTGTTGCATGTTTACTTATTTCTGATAACTATGCATTGGGAGGTTGGGAAGAAAATGATACTAGGTGTAGGGAGCATACAGATTTTTTGGGTACATAATCCAGTTGTAAGTCAAACTGAGACTAGCTAACGTGGTTTGTATAGGCTTCAAAGCGGAAGGAAGATGAGGTAAAATTATGAAATATTGGGAAGACATAAAGTCTGCTGAAAGAAGAGTGAGATGGACCTTGCTTTTGTTCATATTTAATGTCTAGGTTGTGCATGGGGAAGAAAAGATCACTGATGGCCTAAGAAAGATAGTTTTTACAATTCAGATTTTAAAATTCAATTGAAAACAATATTATAACAGTTGTGTACACTGGGGAATTTTTGCTTTCATGCTTATGTGATGAGGGTGAAGATCTAAATAAGAATGAAAAGAGATATAGTTTTGTTTTAACTTAAAATTCCAGAATTTTAAAATAACTGACTTCTAGAAAAACTATTCCTTGAAGGTTAAAGGCAACAAAAAATTATTTTCACACCATTAATTTTTTGAGAAACCACTACCAATGAAATTGTCAATGTTTAGAGTATATTTTCCTAGGAAAATAATTCTTTTCACCCTTCTAACTATTTCAGTTTATTTTAGCTGGATAACAGAAGATACTGATACTGATATGCCTTTGAGATTCAAAACTGTGCACACTGATAAAGACAGACACATTTCTTAAAAATTCTATCTTTGAGCATATTTTTAGAATCAACAAGTACCTGTCTATGAATGTGTGTATTACAGCGGTGTTCCACAATTTTTTTCTTACAAGATCATTCACCTTCAGTTTAGTGTATTTCCCCTCGCTCCACAAATTCATGTGTTAAAATTGAAAACCACAATTTGGTGGCACTAGGAGGCACTGTCTTTGGGAGACGATTAGGTCACGGGGGTGTAGTGGCCAAGATCGAAGTTCATGCCCATACAAGAGATAGGAGAGACATGAGTTTTCATTTGTAGAACTGGATAAATAAGAAACTGGCCATTTGCATGTTGTGCGCGGATTGCAAGACCCCAAGGAAGACCCCAGGAGCCGATACCGATGCAAGGACGAGAGAGTATTGTAAGCTCGAGCCTGGGCTCTCCCACTTCAGCGCAGTGCAGACAAAGGGAGAAGCCCTGAGCACAATCCACACTCGATTTTTATGGGCAAACCCCGCAAGACTGTAAGAGAAACCATTCAAATTATTTATCACGAAACTGATTGATTGTCACACAGGAAGGGTCTGGTGTTAAAGTTGACTGACGCTTTGTTCTGCAACCAACTGCATATCTGGTGATGCTTTCCAGAACCCAGAGACCCGAGTTTAGCCTTGAGTGACATACCTTTTCCCAGTTCTTAATTGTTAAACAGCTGCCTGGCTTCGGGGAAACTGAAGCCCAAACCTTTCCAGGAACTTGAGGCTTAGGCCTGCCACTTTGAAAGAGGAGTTTAAGGCGTGTCACGGAGTCTCTGTGGCTTGGGTCTTTCATGCAAACCAGGCCAAGGGCCTTCACCAGGCACTGGATCTGCCAGCAACTTCCTCTTGGACTTTCCATTACCTAGAACTATGGAAAATAATTATGTGCTGTTTAAGCCTCTCAATGTCATGTGTTCTGTCTGAGGCAGGTCACTAGGTTTATCTTAATTTACTTAAAACATCTAGGAAGGGCAAAGGCAGCTTCCTGGTCCCATTGATCACGAAGCCAAAGTGCACAAAGGTAAGTTTACCTCTTCCAAGGTGATTGGTCTGTGATCCATATCTGTTGACTTTTAAAAGTCACAATAAGGATTCTTTTTTTTAATTAAAAATGATTGATCTTACAGCATATTCTCTTTAAACTTTTAGATTTTACCCTTTTGCCTGCTTTTCTAGCTCAGTTAAATACACATCCATTCAGATAATAATGGCCACAGTAGTTTGAGCTGGATTACATCTGTGGGAAAGCGCATCCGAGGCTCAAAGCTTCTGAATTCAGTTTGGCCATTTTTCTATTGCTTCTTTTTTCGCTATTTGTAGCTTTGAAAACCACAATAAGTGGAGATCCTGGACAGTGCACACACTCAATGATGTTGCAGTGCTATTTCACCTGATTCTCAGGGATTTACAAAACTATTCCTGCAGACTGCACCAGAAAAGTACTCTAAACAGGATTATTAGCACGTTTCCTGATCCTAGGTCTCAAGATTAGATTTATTATGGAGGTATCTTTTCTATTATTTAGAATTATATTTCTAAAATAACAATTGAATAGAATAAACAGCCTTTCTGTCCTGTGATTTTGGTTAAAATAACTATTTTATTTAGAATTTTCACTGAAAATAATGAACTTGAAGCCTGGATCTTAAACCACAAAATCTCTACTCCAAAGCAGAAGTGTTAACGTGAGGTTACAAACTTCACGTAGCTCTTTCTGAAAAGTTTCTTTTCTGGAAACATAGGAATGCTGTAATTTCTATGGTCAATTGCCATATTTCCCGTGTCAGCACACTATTGTGAACTGCGGATTCCTCTTAGGGGTGCTAGCTTCCGGGCACTCAGGACTGTCTGGTCTCCCTGGTCTTTCTCACTTTCCTCCACAGAGGCCCTGGAGTGAGTCCTCAGTGTCCCTCCCACAGAGCCTGGTGACAGACCCTCTGCCGGGGAGTGTTGCTTCACAGGCTGTATCAGCTGGGGTCTTGTTTTAATGTCAGTTTCTTTCTAATGCATTATTAGGTCATTATCAACCTGTTGCTGCTAGGGTTGAATCTTTAACTTGGGACAGATGCCCCATCAAACTACACAAACTACAGGACAGAGAACTTACAAACACCATTTTAGCTTTTGTCAGCTTCTTACAGAATTGAATGAAAATCTTTACGTTAACCTAGAGAAGAGTAATAGCAGTCACCACTGCCAAGTAACCTCATCATCAAAAACACCATCAGCCAAGCACTGAAAACAAGTCCATACTAGCCTAGGGAAAATGACGTGTGTCACGTGAAAGCTGAAATGCTACAAAGAAGAACCCATTGCAATTCACGACACTTCTAAATAGTGACACTTCTCAACGTAATAAATATAAGCCAATGTGTTTAAATTATTGCACTAAAACTTTAATACGCAGGATGTATATTTCAATTTAATTTTGTGGTTTTAAAAATAATCTTGCAAATCACACTCACTTTCGGTCGTGTTATTTTTTAGGTCCATTTGGATATTAGAGTATCTCACCCTTTAGCATGGCCCTGAATTCTGCACTCCTCAGTTCCTCCAGAAGTGATGCACACATGAAGCCCTGTGAAAATGCCCACACAGGTAAAATGGTCTCTGGGATCCTGTCAGGTGGCAGTTAGGCCCAAGGAAGAAAATGAGAGATCACTCGAGAAGCCAGATGCCACCTCCTAAGTAATCCTTGGCTTATTTACACCACCTTTTTACATATTTCCTTGACATTTAATATGGAGCATTTAAATATTATTTCTATGCCACTTCTTTCATATATCTAAAATCCCAGGAAGTTGTTCTAAGCTGTATTATCAAAGTCAGTGTCTTTGGAACTTACATTAAGCATTTGCATAGATGCATTCTCATTATTGCTCATGCTGAATGGTACTTAGGAACGTTAGCTGTTTTAAGGTTGTGCGTGTGCAAAAGTGTGTGTGTGTGTGTGTGTGTTTTAGACACACAGGCACATCTTCTCACAGAATGTGGTATTGAGTGGTTGCTGCTTAGAAATCGCACGCACGGATTATAGGTCCGATTGTAGAGATATCTGAAGCATAAAAGATGATTAGCTCAGCATAATGAATATGTATGTCTGCCAGCCATTTTTATAACGACTTGCTGCAGTTGTTATTGTCTGACAAACCGAATGCTGTGCTGTACTGAAGCTTTCTTGTTCAACATAATCAAAAATGATGCAACGTATCCCTCGAAGTCTAGCTGGATGAAAGGAAGGCAGCTCTGTGCTGTTTCTGCCAGTAGTTCAGTTACACACACTGCTGAAATTCTTCTGCAGGTGATAAATACACAATCACCACCATTTACGATGCATTGTTCATGATCTACAGTAGGAATAGCATTGCAACATAGAGCTTTTAAATCCATTCATAAACCTAAAATTTCTTTATGCACTTCAAATAAACCACCAGGTGGATCTAACCCTTTTGAGATAAATGTATCTACCTCCACTTAGAGAGCCACAAAATAATTTACTTCTGGCTTGTTAATCTATTATTGTATTTCACGTAACATTTTCTTTACATCTGTTCGCTTGCGATACGTTTCAAAAGGTAAAAAAAGTTCTGGCTTCGCTGATAGTTAAACACATCAATATCACATTAAAGACGTAGGGTGTGTGCGGGTGATCATTTTCAATTTAACACTTTCATACGTGTGAAAAAGATTCACGCTTAGTTTTAATAAGACTGCACATTAATGTAAGGTCCGTAAAGAAAACTGGGCAGGAGCCTTCTACAATAGAACTGCATGCTATGGAGATTCACTTTGGTGATAAATGCTTCGTTCCTTCTTTGGAGGATTATTAAAAGCATTCTCTGGAGGAATAAAATGGTGGAAGTCACACATTTAATAGCTCAGGTACAAAGAGTCAGATTGTGCCAGTTGGCAAAAGTTAGCAGGAAGCTGTCACAATAAATGGCAGCAGCTGCTCATAGTTCTAAAGAGTATGTCCCAGTCAGAACTGAAAACTGATGGCATCTACATTAATACTACCTTAATGGTCCATCTGCTGCTCCGTAGGGTCCCTAGCTGCTGTATGGAGTCATAGGCATTTGACAGGCGGTCTCTGTGTGCCAGACGCACATTGTGCCAAATGTTTTAGCTGCTTCGTCTCGTTCTGATCTGTCAAGTTCTCCCTACTCATTTATCAGGCAAGGAGTTATGAGGGTTTTCTTTTCTACACATCATTGGATTTCAGCATCAGGGCAGCTAAGAATTTGGAAAGCAAACGATTTGGGTTATTGGTTTTTTTTTCTAATTGATGATGCAAGGCGAAGTCGTACGATACACACTTCTACAGTGGGGAGGTTCACAAAGCTTCGCGAGAAACAAGTCCTGTGCTGAAATCAATCCAGTGTAGGTTTTAAATGTAATGGTGCATAAGTATACATCTATGATTGTATTGGAGGCAAATACTGTATAATTCTGCAGATGCTTATGAACAGAGCTAATCTCATAAAAGCTTACTTTCAGGTGGCTGAGAAGAATACAATATCATACTGGAATATTTTAAAATATTTTGAGAGGAAAAGAGAAGTTCACATTAAAAATACCCCTGAAACTTCTGGTTCCAAAGTGAAATGAATTCTACACAGTAGGATTGAACGCAAATATACGTGAGTTTGGGCAGTAAAGCACTTGATGAAATTGTACAGAAAGGTAACAAGATGGTTCCATGTGGGAAATATGATCTATTTTGAAAGTTTAAACATTGTAATTCACATTTTATCAATTAAATAACCAATAAGAAATATATACTCCGATTTACTCTTATTCATGAAAGACTAGGAACACATTTTCTTTTTCGTAAGTCTTTCTAGCAATAGGATGAAGCATAACTCCTAAACTGAAATGAGAGCCTTTCTCGTACAGCGGCTGCTAACTACATCCCCCCCCCTCCAGCCCCCGGGCCCCCACCCCTCAGTGCCCGTCTGATAAGAGCAGTTGACAGAAAAGCCAGGTAACTGCTGGAACCTTCCTGGTATTCTTGAAACTTCCCAAGCTTCTAGAAATAGGTTTTGCTGAAGTTCTTCAGCCAAAAGAAAAGCCTATGCATTGTTCTTGGTGGTTTCCTCCCCATTTCCAACCATTAATTTCTAGTATTGCAAGATTTATTGGACTCATCTGATTGTTTTAAGACTTTGTGATAGATGAAAAATTCTCTTCAATAGGCTTAATTCAATAGGTACAAATAAAATAGGGGGTCTTTCTTATTATACACATGAAACCGAGTTACTTGATTCTAATTCCTACATGCATTCCAATAGTAATCAATAATAACAATAATGTTAATAATTTTAAAGGTGAGCAAGAACCTATATTGCTGTGCTTTGTTAGAAACTTGCCTTGAAAAATAGACCGTGTGGGGCTGGAGGAATGGCTCAGTGGTTAAAACACTTGCTTAGCAAGTGCTAAGTCAAGGGCTAAGTATCCGAGTTCAATCCCTCATTATCACATGAGCCAGGAGTGGCAGTACACACCTGTAATTCCACCACTTGGGAGGCTGAGGCAAAAGGATTGCTGTGAGTCCAAGGCCAGCCTGGACTCCATAGTGAGTACAGGACCAGCCTGGGCTATGGAGTGATATCCTGTCTCAAAAAAAAAAAAAAAAAAAAAAAAAAAGAAAAAGAAAATATAAAAAAACCTTAAGGTTGAAAAATGGACCATGTGTGAGTGGTGGAATTTAACACTAGCATGTATGTGTTTGCCAACACAAACCCTGTGCATGCAGGTGTTATGCCAAAATAAAGAATGTCTTTGGTTAAGTTCATACTTCTAATTACTGTTGATATTTTCTTAAATTTTGTGAGTCCTTGTTATCTTGATATGCATGCTTAAAAGATACAGAACACTCCATAAAATAGTTTAGTATACTTTTAAAATAATTTTTAACGTTCTTAAATTATTTCTGAAACCAAATACTGCTAAGGTTACATTAGCTGTTTCTCAATCTTACAGCAGAATTAAAAATCTCATGTAAGTATGGAAATTGTAATTGGCTCCCCTTCGTCACTGTGATCATAGCACAGCTTAGGCAGCTTGTTGGCAGGGACAGGGCATCAAAGGTTGTGGTGAAAAGGACCAGATAACAACATTATTATTTTTTTCTTTTACTTCCCTATCACTGGTTTTTGTATTTTAGGATCCTTATGGGATTTTTTAAAGTAGCTGTTTTACAGTCCTTAGAATGTGCTGGAGACTCTGCTAAAAGGATTACATGCAGCACTTAGGGTTCGTGAGATCTCTGTGATGAACGCAACATATCACGCAAGAATTGAGGCTGCCTTGCGTGATCCAGCCCATTCCCATGTAGCACGAGGAAGCCTGGGACCCAGGTTGCGCATACGATGAAGCTGTCTTGGACACACGTCTGGGGAGAACCGAGTGTCTTTTAGTTACTCTCCCATGGGTGAGACACAATACCAGACACCCACACCGTGAGTGAGAAGAGGCCTAGTTTGGCTCACTGTTTCAGTTCATGCATGATCAGCCAGCTCTGACCCCGAAGCCACGGTGGTGGGAGGGCAGGGCAAAGGCCCGAGGGAACAGCTATCTGCTTAGTGCAGCCCAGCAGCAGAGAGAAGTGGAGGAGCCCGAGGGGAGCTAGGGGCTGGCAGGTCTCCCCCTTCCCCCAGGGGCCAGTCCCTCCAGCCAGGCCCCTCCTCCCAACAGCACGGGAAATCTCCCCATGGGCCCACTGATGAGCAAGGAACCCATGGTCCAATCACCTGAGACTTTTAGGGGATATTTTAGATTTAAACCATAACCTCAAGGTTACACCGCCTGTTTACTTTTATATTTTTGAAAAGGTTAACATGCTAGCTACTTTAAGGATATATCAAGGAAAGTGGGACCGAGGAAAGCAGTTTGGGCCTGTGAAGGGCTCCCTGTGAAAAGCGTTCGGGAGACGAAGCCCGAGAGGCCAGGGCCTGTGCCTCCGAAGGCAGTGGGATGGTGACAGCCGAACTCATCACAACCCAGTCACCTCATGGACATTTGTAAGTTCGTGGACAATGGCTCTGAGGACAGGCTGAGACAGCTACACATCTTAGAACTTAGGCAGCTTGGCCCTGAGGCAGCCCTGGACGAAACGTGATGCAAAAAGATAGTGCCTCTTTTCAGCAGGAGGTCTGGGAGCTGAGGTGAGTTTTCAGGCTGAAGCGCACCCCTTTCCTTCAGCAATTGCTTGGGAACTTCCCTCGGAATGTCTGGCCCAGAGAGGTAACCTCAGCTCCAGCTGGAATTGTGATGCCACCTGCTTTCGTATTGTTGCTCAGGACGGCTTTGGTGTTGTTATATGGGTAGGAATTGCACTGAGTCTGTGTATCAGTTCTAGCAGAATGGCCATTTGGACAGTATTAATCCTGCATATCCAGGAATGCGGGATGCATTTCCATTTCCTAAAGTCCCTTCAATATTTTCCATCGTATATAGTTTGCATTGTAAATGTCCTTCACTTTCTTCGTTAGGTTTATTCCCGAATATTTGATTTTTGGGGAAGCTATTAAGAAAGTAATTATCCTCTCAGTTCTTTACCAGTGAGTTCATTGCTAGTGTGGAGGAATGCTATCACTTTTGGGCATTAATTTTGCATCCTGAAACTTGCCTAAATTTGGTCATTAGTTCTAAGAGTCTTCTGGTGAAGTTTTTGAAGTTTTTTACATTGATAATCATGTCATCTACAAATAAAGATGATTTAACTTCTTTTTTTATCCCTAATATTTATTCCCTTTATTTCATTCTCTTGCTTGATTGCTTTGTCTAGGGTCTTAAACCTTATTTTAAGAAGATTAAAACTAGTGTTTTAATTACTTTTTTCATTGCCGTGACTCCATGTGAAAATCCATAAATTTAGGGGAGGAAACGTTTCTCTTAGCTCACAGTTTCAGAAGGTCACACTCTATTCAGGATTGGCCGGCAGCAATGGAAGTACATGGCAGAGGCAAAGGTGGAGGCTGTTTCTCATGACATCACAAACAGGAAGCCAAGTTCTTTCAAGTCCAACCTCATCTAGCCCAAGAGGAAGGTGGCAGCACGTATATATTTCCCGGTCCCATCCCGGTGATCAGTCTCTGCAGGATCCAGGTGTGGAAGGTGTAATAAGCCCCCTTAACACACCTGTAATCCAATTTGACCTTCCAAACTACACCCCAATCTCCCAAGAGCACATGGTTCCACAAACAATCGATAATATTCAAATACATGAGACTTTTGTGGGACATTTCAGATCCAAGCCACAATAGTTAGTTACTTTTAATTTTATTTGTGTACCTCCTACTTCAGGATGCAAATAAGAACAAAACTCATTTGGTGTAGACCTATTATGGAATTTGATAGAAGTTTGAGGATGCATCGAGGACTATATAGGATTAATCTAAGACTTTGGTTACTGTTAACAGCTCCAGTCTATTGGTAATACAGCGTGTTTATATAGGTCTTCTCTTTAAATATCTGAAATCACCTTTAAATTATTAGTTTTGTGTGAATTTTAAAAAGCAAGATAAAAGTATTGTAACTTATTTAAAATTTTTCTTTTTCAAGTTTCAAAGAAGGTGGTTTTATTTGAAAGAACAGAGGGGTAAAACTTCCAACAACTGGAAGGGACCCTGAAAGAGTTGTTCAAGAATTTTAACTTTTAAAAAGATTTAATTTAAAGCGTCTTAAGGTAACTTGCAAGCACTTGTTAGGGATGTTTTATATCTTATTCATGAATTCATATGCTCACTTTTGTGTTCTTGGCTTAAATATTCTCTTCCATGAAAGATAAGAACCTCATTACTTGTTTTGACACCATTAGAGTCTCAGTACTTGTCAGCTGGTAGGTGCTCAACAATATTACTGAATGAATCAGTTAGGATATTTTGTATGTCCTCATAGTTATAGAATGCCTGCTTGCAGTTGCACATATATGTCTACTTTCATGTCTATATATATATAAATTTGAAAGGGTCTATGAAAATAATTTACATATAACTTAATCTCATTTTAAGAGATTAATGTGCATTTTTAGATGCACAAAAGGAAATCTTGAAAGATTAAGAAAAACAACTATTCTAAATCACAGAACTAGTGTGGTCCAGCTATAAGTAAGATTTCTTGTGTCAATTACATGCGTATTTAGTTGGAAATGTGGGAAAAATTGCCTTATAAGAAGCAATAATCGTACAACTCAAGCTTGCATTCTCTCACCTAATCTTGTCTGGACATACTGTGGGTGTATGACCAGAATCCAGAACATGAGATGAAAACTTAGAAGCCATCTGGTCCACATTGTTCCTTCTTAAACGGATTTGTAGTTTTGAGGGAAATTATTCAGTTTACTTTTCCTCATTGAATTCTATTCGGAGTTGAAGTGTTTAAGCACACATAGATATTCTTTCCTGTGAGCCAGTTCTGATTTTCCATTCGTCGGAAGACTTGGCATTTCCATAGCTATATATTCGGAAGTCCTCATGCATCTATTACCCAACTGTGACAAGAACCTTGTCTCCTGTGTGGGAAGTTACCACTACCACCATTTTATAGCTGAAAAAAAAAATAATCGTAAGTGAGGTGGAATTGTTTGTTCATTGTCACACCATAGGCCAGGAGTCAGGGCACTAACACCTACAGGTTGTACCTATGAGCCTAAGATCTTCCTCGCTAGATCACTGTGCCTGTGTTTTTGGACCTACGGGTCAATTAACTTATTGTACCTGCAGTAGATCCATAAAATACTTTATCAAGTACTTAATTAGTGACTAAATATTTTTAAGCTGACAGTAATCATGTAATTTTAGATGTTCTTTCTCATAAAAGTAGACATTTTGCTTTGTTCCAAAGTCATTTATGCAACTAATATATCTTGAGTTCATAGTACACACTTAGAAATGATTCCAGACAGTGTCTTTATAATGATGGTAAGTATAAGCCAAACATTCAAAGAAAAGTGGCTATCCTTACTTAACTGAAATGAAATATTTTATAAAAATTTACAGTTCAGGACAAATAATTTTGGAAGCATCAGCTTGAACTATATTCTCACTTGCGCTCATATGAAAGTATATTGGAGTTGGGAAGCCCGCATATTTTTTGACATATACTAGATATTATGTTCTACATTGTAAAATTGTGCACCTATTATACAATAAATCGGTACTTTGTTCATTCATCATTAAGAAATAAAGCATCTGGGTCCATTTAATTTTCATATTCCTAAATACAAACTTTTAGATACTAAGTACTAAGAATTTAAGTTCACTATGTTCGAAATCTAACTCAGAATTTTATACTACTGAAGTTAAATGTTTGAAATCATTTGACATTGATTTTTATATGTTTCCAGTATGTGAGTAGCTCTCAGATACTACATGCTTGTTGCTTCTTTTATTTTTACTTTATATTCTTTTTATTTTGTTTGGTTTTATTTGTACTTACACATATGAATTCCAAATTCTATAAAATATTAAAGACATGGGGTTTGGAGAATCAATGCCCATCCGTGTCTCGCCTTTCATTTTTCAGATATCCAACCCTTTCCTATTCTTTTAAACATGCTTCATTTCATTGCTGACTATAAAAACATTTGCCACTTACTGTAACCTGGAAAGACATGATTTCTGAAAGGCAAACATGTAGGCACCTTCAGTTTAAAAATCAGCCTACTGTTTATTTGCAACAAGAGTTACACAATAAAAAATCTAAACATAAAAGTATAGAAAATATTTAATGTCACAAATAAAAATATCTGTTGAAATACTAAAATTTTGGTTTTCTCCCATTAGTGTATTTTGTATTAATGCCTACATTTTTAGATGTGACAAATTGGCATCATTGTACGCTACTTTGACTTAATAATATGTATTAAAAGCTATAAAATAGTATATAACTGTAACCTAGAAATGGTACTCATAGATTTATATTTAAAATTCAAATTATCTCATGAATTTATAAGTAAATATGTATAAGCCTATGATGTATTGTATATTCGATTGCATTGTCTCTCGGAGAAGGGTGAGACAGAGAAAATGAGAGAGAGGTATAGGTATATTTATGGAAAAGACATGATAAATTATTAAATAAGGAAGCAAATTTTTAACTATTCCATTTCAGTGAAACATTAAGATATTCGTGAACATAAAACAATAGAAATTAGTTTGGAATAGTGAATTCCTAATTGTCAACCATAGGCTTCCTTGAGTGTCAAGAATATGAGCTATTTAAATATTTTCCAAACATTTTTCTACAATAGCATGTAAAACTATCATATATTAATTACTCAGTAATGTAGGAATAAGAGGAATAAGGGAATATCAATGAATAGGTGGCAGAGGTAGGGGATAGAGGTGGGGACCATGCCCACTATTAGCATGTGCAGCATTTGCCCTCTCCTTAGAAATGTTGCTGAGTACATCTGTCTACGAGGCACCATTATTTGTGTCATTTTGTGTAAGCTTTACAGTGGCTTGATTTTTCTATTTTATAGATATATAAAGCCAGTTTCAGCGTAATTTACCTTAAGCATAATTCCTAGTAAGTAGCTGACCTAGAATTTAAGCCAGATGGCCCTTGTTTGAAGTCACTTTTCTTTTCTCCCTCTGCTATTGTGACAGGCCAAAGCTCTTTTGTCATTTGGTACTTTGAGATGTGAGCTAGAGATGAGGCATTTATAAAATGTGGCAGCAAGGCAGCCCATAGCAGATTGTTTTAGTTAAAACCTCACCCAAAGTTTGAATTGTGCCACTTTATCTCACTTCCCCAAGACTTTGTTTTCTGATCCATGAAACGAGAGTGGTCAGTACCCACCATAACAAGATATAATGAAATATCTAGTCACTGTCATTGTCGTTATTGATATTCTACTCACAATACATATCATTTTCTACCGGTGGAACAAGTATTTGAGTCACTATTTATAGCTTTATCTAATTTGTTAGATAGACTGACACGAGTATATCTTCCTGTCAAAATTAGACATTTTGCTTCCTCGTCATCAGTAGCTCTAGATTTGTTATGCTGCTTGGAAGAATGTTAATGCATAAAGATTTTAAACCAGAAGCACAAGAAAAGATTGTAAGATTATAAAACTAAAATTTACCTTAGAAGATATGAAAACTCAATGGAATTATAGCGTAAATCTTCAAATATCACCATTTTTTTCCAGTGTAAAACCTCTTGTAAGATAAAAGGAACCTAAATTGTTTTGCTTTTTTTCTCTAAGAAATTTCAAAAAAGAAGCAAACAATCTAGGTGGAAAACACAAGTGTTTAATGTATATAATGAATGAGAAAACTGGAAAAAGTCATTACTATAGAAGACACATTACCATGAATATTCTGTACAAAAGACTCTGTCTACCTTTGGGCACATTTAATCCACTGTTCTTGTTATTTTCTGGAGCATCTGCAGAGGTCCCGCTCGCAAGGGTCTACAGGAGATGGGTGAGTGTCTCGTGACGGCTGCTGCCGAGCCCGATCCCATAAAAGGTGCTCGTGAAAAAACATGGTGGTGTGTCCTCACCACCCTATCCACCATCTACCCATTGGGCAAATGACTTCCGCCTCTTCTTCAAAGTCAAAATGTGAACATGTTGAATCAATTCGGGACATTCGCTTGGCCATGACAATGTAGCTAGCAACACTCCCGGAAGAGGACTTCTGGAGCTGCCTCAGAAAATGGCAAGAGCAGCGGGTTTAGTGTGTTAAAGGGAGGATTTTGGAGAGGATTCGAGGCAGTGTGTCTTTTATCGTAGTAAATTTTTTCTCTGCTCACTAATTCCTCAGACCGTGTCGTTCTAATGTGTTACAGAACTTGTACTTCATGTATTTACAAATTAAATGTTAAGTTTTATGTCATGTGAATATTTTACCAAAATAAATATAAAAGGAATGGAATTTTTTTCTAAAACTTAAGCATATATTATATTTTTTGGTTATTCATCAAAAAACCAATAAAATAGTTTCAAATAGACTAGAGATTTAGAAAGAGGACACACTTTAGCCAATGGAGAGTTCAGGAAATGTTATCTGGTTGGAACGCGAGCTGTGTCTTGAGAATTGGGTACAATTTAGCAACTCGGATAACAGTGTGAATGGGTAGATGGGTACGCATCTGTCCCAGTTGTTATAGGGAGAGAAGATCAAGAAAAACCACACACAAAGAAAGCGTTAGATACACATCTGAGACTGAAAGTGGTTCTGTAGCTTTTGCTTTCAGAATTGTGAGAATTGCAGGCTGTAGATGGAAATGGGTAGGTGCAGACATACTTGGTCATATTCCTGGGAGCTTCCATGTCAGGTTAAGGAATTGGGGCATCCCCACTCACCTTGATCTTCAAGGGATCTTTTGAGAATTTCAATGTTGTCATGATATGACCAGGGTTGTGCATGAGGAAAATTAGGCCAATCATAGCTCATTGGATAGATTACTAGAAAAGAATCGTGAGTTAGGAAATTGATCTGGGAAAGTTTTAAAAGAATGTACACTTTAATTTTTTTCTGACTTATTCTCTGCTCAGATTATTTTTATTAGCATGAATTTGTAATATGTAATAATTACATCCAACATGAAAAATTGGTGAGTAGACACAAATATAAAGAAATAGATGAATAGTTTAAAGGAAAGATGCAGGAGCAAGAAGACAGACGTTTGTGTTCAGAGGGTCCCTAAGGCTATTGGTGGAATACTGACATCAAAGGAGATCATGACTCCATTAGAAAAACGAAGTAAGCATGGGTCCTCAAATTAGAGACAATGTGAAATGTTGGATGTAAACATTTCTCAAATCAAAGGTGTTGAAACCACCTCAAGACCACAAATGTTCACTTATAAATACTTAATATATTTGCCTTTACCATTAGGGTCTCTGACGCCCTTGGAGTTAGCGTTTGCCTATGATGAATGCGAAGCAGATTCACTATGCACTGGCTACCAACTTGTCTGATTCTGCCTGAGACAACAACATACCCAAGAGTCATCAAGTGTGTTTGTTATAGGTAGGCAGAAAGATAGAGCCAAGGCTTACGATCACTTCCAACCCTTCTCTGAAGGCTCTGGAAAGCTGCAGGGGCCAGATTTTCATACGCATGGGCCTCGCTTTCACAGTACTGGAGGCACCCAGAAAGTAGCCCTCCCTGAGTTTTATACCCCAGCTATACACACTGAAGGGCTAAAGCACTTGAGAACATACTGTTTCCAGGGGGAAGAAAGTCAGGAACACAGTCACACAGGTCTAGCCAACTGACACTGATCCCAAGATATCTTTTCAGCTCACTCCGCAGTGACTCTTCAGACCTACAAGCAACAAGGAGAGAGAACTATGTTGGTTTAAAATTTTTTTTCCCATGGTGTTATAAGCGGCTATTAATTGTTAATTTCATTTCCAATTTAATTGGTCATTTCTGGCGCATAAAACACAGTTCATATTTGTATATTGATATTCTATATTGTAACTTCCTTGAATTGTTTCATCAGTTTTAGTAGGTACTTCTGTAGATTCTTGAAGGCTACTTAGAAAAAATTTTAGTTATGCTCTAAAGTAGAGATGGTTTTATTCAAGGTTTTCATTCAGGACACACTTTTTTCCTTGTGTAATTACCCTATCTTCCAGTAGGAGTGAAAGATGAGACATTTTGCTTTGTTCTTTAGGGCATAGAATTCAATTTTTACAATCATTACATATGGTGTCAGCAGAATACTTCCCTATTTAGGTCAATATCTTAGTTTTCTCAGGGCAGTTTTATTGACTACAATATATATTTATTCTTCTCTACCTCTTTCTAGTTTTCAATTTTTAACATAAAAATTTGACACCTGCAGTGATATTAAACAACTGACTCATCCTTGGTTTTTGTTATTCTTTGTGGTTATCATCATTAATGTGATTTTTGTTTTTTAAGCCATTTTCCTGTGGCAATCGTCTAAAATAGAAACCTAGACCTCTGAAATAGATATACTATGTACTGTGTTACCACTGAAGTTTCTGCTGAGTTATTTTAGTGGTTTGTTGGACACAGATGACCACAAGCACCTTCTTGAATCAATGTCTTCTCCCCTTTGAGAGAGGTATTAGGGGGTGTGTGTTCCCACAATACTTTGGTAGTTCACAACTGTGTTTTCTCTCTCATGCAGAGCTGCTGCATCACTCAGGACTGATAGCTTATGAACATGTCAGGTATTTTCTGAGCACGTGCATAACCTTGCACACCCACAGGGTAGTCCAGATTCCCCAGAATATGCCAGAATTTTCTGCAAAGCTCCCTACTGACATAACATTTTCCAGACTCCAGATCCTTTGTGTGTGTGTGTTGTGTGTTGTGTGTGTGTGTGTGTGTGTGTGTGTGTGTGTGAGTGTGTGTGAGTGTGTGTGTGTAAGGCCCTTGTTTTCTCCAGCTGGCACACCTGTGCCTCAGGCAGTTATGGTGTTAAACATTTGGCGTTGATTATTTCCAGAAAGTGCTCAGAGGACGTGGCTTGGAATGCAGGCACAGGAATGACGAGCTGAGCAAGTGGGACTTCTCCAGACAGCTCCCCTATTGTGGAAGTTCTCCAAGAACGATCCTTTCTGAGGAGCTCCAAACCTAACTTGCCCCTTTCAAAGACTATTAAGTTCCTAGTTTTTATATCAATAACTACTAAAGATTTGTGGAAGGAATGATAAAAATAAGACAATAAAAAATTCCACAAAGTTACATTCTTCTTTCTGAGGCCTGCCATTTTTCTTTAAAAAATGGCCAGTAACTTTGGTGGACTTTTGAAAACTTCCAGAAATCTGGAAGAAAAAGTTGCCTTTGTTGACTTTTATAAGTGTTCTTGTTACTTTCATGGAAGATTTCAGATCATCTTAATTTTCCCCAAGAAGTCAGAAACTTCATTTAACCATAGAGAATTTAAAATTTACTTTTTTCTGTCTTCCTTCATTCAACATCGTCTTTGTAAAGAATCATCTCTGCAGTTTATTTTTGAGTTTAGTTTATAAATTCTACATTGTCTTAGTTACTTTTTTGTCACTGTACCTCAGTACCTGACACCCACAACTTTAGGTGGATTTATTTTAGCTCATAGTTTCAGAAGGTCACAATGTTTTCATGGGTGGATGGCTAGAAAATGGTGGACTCATATTGGCTGGGCAGGGTCCAGAGGCAGAAAAAAGGCCCCTCCCTACGTGGCAGAACAGAGTTAAGTCTGGGAGGAAGGGTGGCACCAGCACATACCCCTCCAGGTTGAGCCTTAAGCATCTGTCCCTTCCAGCAGGGCTGGACCTGTCATCAGTACACAGTATCCATACGCACGTGAAGCTTTTGAGGGACACTCCAGATCCCAACCACAACATATGCAATACGAATCTACAGCAATTGATGAATGATGATGGGCAAACTGTTCAGTTTCTGTTATTTTTACATCTTACATATGGTATTTTGGTGCTATTACATGTTAGTATGTGTATATAGTTCTGTTGGTTATAATAATTTGAATTATAACCACTGTGTGATAAGAATGCATTGAGATTATTCAGTGATTTCATTGTCTGAACATCAGAGTGCACTTCCACAAAGCTGGATGGCACAGCCAGTTATGACTTATGGCATGTGCTATAGCCCACCGCTCCCAGGCTACAGATCTGTAGAGCTTATTACTATGCTGAAAATTGTAGGCAACTGCAACACAACATTAATGCACATGTAAACTCATCTAAATATCCAAAAGTATAGAAAAATACTGCAAAAGAAGAAAGGGCACTCCATTGTCGTACCAATATCATCAATGGAACTCACAGGATTGGAAATTTTTCTGAGTGAATTGGTGAGTAAGTAGAGTGCGTGGTTAAGTCCTAGAATAATATTTCTATGCAGCACTGTAGCAAGCACTATGTATTGTACATAATTACATGTGTTATGTTTACATATGGATGTTCTATAAGTATATGTATATGTATACACAGACACACATATGTGCTCATGTATTATGATATATATATATATATATATATACACACATATAAATGTATGTGTAGATAGATATGTCGATACACACACACACACACACACACACACACACACACACTCAAACACCACGACAGTCATCTTTTGTCATATGCACGCATTACCATCATCTTCTAGACTCAGGCATATCCAGTGATGGTGCTACGGTTTGGATTTGGAGTGACCCTAACGAGTCTCAGGTATTTGGATACAGTGAGTGAACTGTGGAACTGTGTGCTGTTAGGAGGTGAGGCCTGGTTGAAAGGGGTGGATGTCTGAGGCTTGATCTGAGGTGATTGTGCCAACTTGTTGAGGGTGGGGGGCACCCAGGGAAGGATTTTCAGGTGTGTTTTGTTAATGTTGGGCCAAGAACTGAGGAAGAGATACTCAACCTGGTATGGGAGACCCAAGTGGCGGCTTGAACTAAGTAAGCGAAGGAAGAAGTACCATTGTTACTCTTTCCTCCGGGGAAGGCTCTGGGCTCCGGGAGTCTCCAGACATGGCACCTGCTGGTTCCTGGCTTGGCTCACTTGGCTTCTGTCTGCAATGCTGTGAGCAGATGTCCAGCCTCTGCTGTGTGCTTTCCCTGTTGCCAGCTGCCTGTGCATGGGCTGTGTGAGGCCTCCAGAATCTGTGAGCAAAAATAAATCTTTATTCCCTTAAATCGTGATGTTGGGTATTTTGTCACAATGAGAAGGTAACTACGACAGGTGACCTGCTCCATTATTTGCTTCTTTCTTTCTTTTTATTTGTTGTTTGAACAACGGCCTTGTGCCACGTTACCTATATAAGTACTGAAATTTCCTTTTAAAATATTTCCAGTACAGTGCTAAAAATTCAAAGTGCAAAAACATGGTAGGCCTCAGAATGTACATGCCCTTAAAGAATTCTTATATTTTTATATGTTGTATTTGTTTTGATCAACCGAAGAGTTCTTAAAATTTATTATTAACTGATACATTGAAATTATAAAATTATACATATGAACGAGGTAGTAAGTGATAGTTCAATACATGAATTAATTGTGTAATGCTTAAATTATGTTAAACTTAAACTGGGGTCCAGCACTTCATAAGAAACTCACTATAATACAACGACTGGAAGAGCAAGATACTTTACACATATATCAGAAGTTGAAAAGAAAAGAGAAAGGAACAGAAGGAAACAGAAATGTTATACAAAAAATGTCCTTTGGGGGAAAACCCCCAAAATATGGAGCACTTTAGTCTGGAAGAGAAGCAGATTCAGAACTGGCAATACTTGGATAGTAAATGGAGGATTGTATAAGGATTTGTATTAGTAAAAGTTGAATGATAGCTTAGGAAATGCTGGTTTAAATATCTATGCCTTCAGATGACTAGGGAAGGACACGTAGTAGTTTCTAAACACAGTTTCAAATTTTGCATCAATTCCATTTTGACTTGTATTTAAAAATAAAAATTGTTAGACATAAATCAAACATTTTGACGATGTGGAAATGGAGCTTTTGTTAAAACAAATTCTGTGAGTTTGAGGGTAGTTGAAAAAGTATAAAGGCATTATTCTAAGTTAGAAGCATTACAAATGTATGTCATTGTCTCTCTTATAAGTAAAGATTTTAACATTATGAGTGCACATAGTTTAAAAAGTTTTAATTATGTGCCTTATCTATTGCTTTTATAAAATTCTAAATCTGAAGGAAAGGTAAGATTTTCCAAAAACTTTCAGAAGTCAGCTGTAAACTTCCTCATATTGCATATATAATTCTAAAAGTTTCAAGTTGACTCTAATAATTTATAGTCATCACAATTTAGCAAGTTGTCATTCACTAGCAAAGGTTCATAGAGCTGTTTTTCAAAGTTAAGCTGTAGGAATGTTCATAGTAAAATCTTGTCAAATTCAAGCAATCAGGTATACTCAAGGAAAATTTATCTGTATTTTCAAATATAATTTCACTCATTTACCGACCAATATAATTTAAAATTTAATTTTTTTGCTGGGTTATTGAGAATGAGATTATTCTTCTGAGCTCTTTCTCAGTGAGTTCACTGTTGGTGAAGAGAAAAGCTGATGAGTGTTTAGTATTGATTTGGTAGCGGGCAATTTGGCTGAGTTTGTTTATTATTTCCAAGATTTTCATAGCGGGTTTTTTGGGGTCGTCTGTGTAGATAATCATAGCATTTGCAAATAAAGATAGTTTGACTTCCTCCTTTCCAATGCAAATTTCCTTTATTTAATTTCCTTGTCTGATTGCTATGACCAGTATTTCACAAGAACTATGTTGAATACGAGTGGTGAGAGTGGACAGCCTTGTTGTGTTCCTGATTTGAGAGGGAACACTTTCAATTTTTCTCCATTAATATGATATGGGCAGTAAATTTGATATATGCGGCTTCTATGAGTTTGAGCTAAGTCGCTTCTATACCTATTTTTCTCAGAGTTTTCATCATGAAACTGCATTGAATTTTATCAAAGGCTTTTTCTGCATTAATTGAGAGGATCATGTCATTTTTGTTTTTGCTTTTGTTGATGTGGTGAATTGCATTTACTGACTTATTTATGTTGAATCAGCCTTACACCCCAGGAACGAAGCCCACTTGATCATGGTGTATCTGATTACTTGTTGGATTCTATTTGCCAGGATTTTGTTAAAAATTTTTGTATCTATATTCCTTAAGCATATCAATTTATAATTTTTCTTCCTGGTTAAGACTTTGTCTGGTTTTAGGACTAAGGTGATGCTAGCTTCCAGAAATGAGTTTGGTAGTATTCGTTTGTATTATAAGCAAAGAATTTAAAGAAGTTTCAATAGGAAGTAACTGCTCTAATCAAAAGGACTGTTGTTGGAATAACTTTATGAGAATTTTGGGAAATATGATAGATATGTTGGAATAAACAAATGCTTTGAATTGTGCTTAGATATTTAATTTTTATAATACAACCTGCAGGGAATATAAAATATTCATTTTTGTGGCGTAATTAAAGTTCATGCATTTACATTGTATCCTTTTCTGGATTGTTTTAATCACTCAAGTTGTTAGAAAAGGTCTAATGATGCTGGAATCAACATAAATGTAAAATTATTAATGAAATCGAGTTTAAGAGTATGTATAAGATTTCATATTCAACTTGTTAGTATTTTTTAGTTGTTGTAGTAAAGTAATAAAGTGAATAGTAGAAGCAACCTCTGCAGCGTAACAGGGTCTACACATTCATTCTTTTATGTTTATAAATAAATTTTATATTTTAATTAATTTATATATTGGATAACATTATATATGATATAAGTTCATGCTTAGAATAGAATTAATTGGAGAAGTTTTTCTAGTTCTTCAAAAGTATAACAAAGTGGTAAACAATCACCAGATGCTTGTGTTTACAGATCCACAATTTCAGACGTAATATGACACAGAGAAGACGTTGGGAAAATGTAGAAAAAGTAATCTGTGTTTATCCCTTATGTAACAACTTCCTGATCTACTAAAATAAGAAGCTTCTGTCCAGGTTACGAAAGGGAATCGTAGATGACAAAAAGATTGAAAAATGAGTGGAAGTAATTTATTTTACAGATAATTGTGAAGTAATTTGTTTCAACCCAACTTTTCCTTTTTGCAACATTGCTGTGTAATGCAGTAGGTTTAGTCATTCATTACTCTGTATTGATGACCAGTATTTTCCAATGTAAACACTTTAAATATTTTTCCTTGTTGTTTCCCTTATTTTGCCTATATATTTTATTTACAAATGACTTTCTTGTTGCTGATAGGAAAGACAAAAGGTTTTGCACACCGTTTCCTGCGCACAGGAGTTGAAATTAAAATGTCTAACTTTAGGTCTATGTAGAGATTTTTTTTTTTTTTTTTTTTTTTTTTTTTTTTTTTTTTTTTTTTTTTTTGTACGTGGTCTTGCTCTGTAGTCCAAGTTGCTCCTGAACTCACTATGGAGCCAAGGCTGGCTTCAAACTCACGTGGGTGCTGGGATTACAAGTGTGCATCGCCACGCCCAGCTTATGTGATGCAGGAGAATTGAATTTACACTTCCCAGACAAGTGCTCAAACTGTTCTGCGATTCCTCCAGTTATCAGATCTATGTAGATAACATAGAATTTTCTTTTGAAATAAACCTATATACAGTCTTTTAGTCCATGAATGATCAAAAGTTTTATGACAGCTTTTAAGTTTCTCAGTTGTCAGAGTTTTCTTTTAATATCTGAACTCGATACAATGTAAATTTTTTTTCTCACAGAAATCCCAAATGCTTACGTACCTTCTTTTTCTGGAGTGTATTTTATTACCATTTTTATAAACTAAAATTCACTTTGTTTAGTCTATTCATCCGTAAGAGTCTACCAAACATTTTGCTAAAAAGAATATTTTTCTTCTTCCCTGACATGTAGGTTAAACAAATTGCCTATTACTCATGTCTTGAAGAAAATGCTTTTAGTGTGCTACTTTGTTTTCTTCTTTAGGTGGAAAGAAAGAATTCTCATTTTCTAAATTCTTGATTTAAAATTTGGGGGCAGGGGTTCGGGCTGAGAAGGTTTGTCCAAGCGGACTGTTGCCCTGTAGGGCTTCAGTGTTTCACGGAAAAGCCACACTGTCGGGGACCTTCCGTGTATGGTCAGTTGGCTAATAGTTTAGAATTCATCACAAGCTTATTTTTTGAGGAAATATTGATCCACTGAGCTTCATTAAACTTCTTAAGCACAATGTGGTATTTCCAAGTGAAATTTGAAAATGATGATAACTTTTAGAACGTATGTTACCTACCCTTTTGTGGGTTTTCAAAATTTTTTTGCTTTTAATTTTAGGGAGCTAGAATTTAATAAAACCTCGCCAGAAAGACCACATTTAATGTTAGTCTCGTGCCTCTAGAGGGCAGTATTAAATTATTTGAGGCTAAGACTTGGAATTTTTTGCAAGCAAGTCAGCCAACATTTGAAGAGGTGACGGGCAAATGGAAGAGGATGGTGATCTTTTTGTACTCTCATTCATGTTTGCAAATAACTGCAAAGTCCAAAATCTTAAGCTAGAGTCAACAAGCGTTTCGGGGAGGGGTTCACAAGTCAGCTTCTTAGCTGTGCCTGGAGAAAGAGCTTACCTCCTCCTCCTCAGGTCTACCGACTTTCCCGGGTGCCCTCCAAGCACGCGAAATTGAGGAAGGGAAAATATGAACTACTGTTTGCCAGTAAAGATTGTTTCCTTTCAACCTACTCCATGGTTTTCACCAGCTCTCATTGCTTTAATGTTTATGGTTCACAAGGGATTTAACACTATTTCAATAAATTAATAGTTGTAATAATTATTCAGTACTGCCTCAGACGCAAATATAGCTTATTTACGAAGGCTCTTTATACATGTTTGGCTCTGTCTGTATATTTACAATGTTTCAAGTGGCTTATGAGAATTCTGATGAAATGGAAAAAGTAAATACAAGTAAGTCACGTGTGTCCTTGACGGTCCGGCTCCGGCTTCTCCCTCCCTAAACACGCTGCGTCCCAGAGACTGCAGGCGAGTGTCCTGATGCCAGGGTGACTCCCGTGGCCTGCCCACGGAGAAGAGTGGAAGTTGCTGCAGTTGTTCATCTCGGTCTTTCCCTTTGTAGGTGAATCCTTCCAAAGTTTTAAAATCAAGTTGATTTTTCCTGAATAGTCACGTCGCACCCCGAGGTGATGGAAGCGGACCCCGGGTCCCAGGTTCTTGTCAGTATTCAAAGCAGGCCGAAAGCACGGAGGTTTATTCCCCTTGTTGTTGATACAAAGGGTCGGATCAGCAGGGCTGCCTCACTCACTCTTCTGGCATTCTCTTTGGGAGTGTCGAATGTACTTTCTTTTGTAGAATTTGCTTCCAAAGTGAATACAGAATCTGAAGGATGGTTTTGTACTTCTTCCAATCTGTTTTTTTTTATTTGTGAAGAAAAATATTAAAATATGCCCTTTAAATTTGTAGCAGTCACACTTAATTTAAAATTAAGTATATAAGAACACGTCAGTTTCAGTAAAATAAAATGTAATTTGTTGAGGGAGTTTATATACCTTAGATTTCTCAGGAATCTGTATTTTTTCCCCATCATAAATATTTTATGAAGACCCACAGTATCTATAAGAAGGATCCAAGGTATTTTTCTTGCTTTAAAAAGGGAAACATTGAATTTTAGAGTCAAAAGGGACTTCTGTGGGGCTACACATAGACGAACAGTTGGCATAGGTAAGAAAAAAAGTTTTCTGAATTTTGTTCAAAAGTTCTTATTACAAAGTAATTCTTTCTCCCTGAGAAAGCATCCATCTTCTAAAATGAAAGAAAAAGCAAATGCAGTTGCTTCCAGCTCCTTCTTAAACCTCAGGGGCTCCTCAAAAGGCAGCTCCCAGTCACCCCAGAACACTTGCTGGTCAGGGGGTCAAGATGTGAAACCACAGAAGCTGTTCCTGCCTTTAGGGTGCTGTTCCTGCTATTGTTAGTGGACTGATAGTCTACTATCCTGCCTCAGCACAGCCTATGCAGCCGTTGTGGATATGTGAAGATAACTCATCAATAAACTTAGGACTCTTCTGGTACTTTCCATACACTTAGATGTGATGGGTGTTAGCATTCCAGGATTTGAAACATAAAATTTAAAATCTTCTGCTGGATCTCCTGACACAGAGGAAAACATGATTCACCTTGGTTGAAACAAGGGTCATCCACACCTGGGAGGCGGGGCTGCTTTGGCTTGTGCAGGGCTTCTGTTCCCTGCGCACCTCTGCGCACACTTTTATGGAAAGTTGTTAAGTCCAGAAGGCCAAAATCACCTCACCCATTCTCTTATTTTCCAACTTCCAGTTTGCCCGGGTGCACTTGATGACCTCCGACCTTCTCCCACGATCAAATTGTGTCTCAGGGTGGCAACCAGAGTTCCCCATAACCTTGCTTCATTTTTATTTAAATTCAGGGAAAATTTTTTTCCCACGCTATGTCTGTACTCACGACAAAGTGGGTCAGAAATTTTCTGAATTTTTTATATTGCACCAGAGATACAGCAGAGGCCTGCGCTGTTGTTAGCTCAGAGTTTCAGATGGTCTCAATCCACTCATGGGTGGCTGGCAATGGTGGAGGCGTATGGCAGAGGCACCTGGTGGACAGTCCTTTGGTGGCCAGTGCCTTGATGTCAGTCCTCTGATGCTCTAAATATGCCCAAGTTTTACGTTATCCGCAAGAGAATTCATCACCACCACCTCCTGCCGTGTGCGTCGAGTCACAGAAAAAATCATTACAATGCATTCCCTCATTCGTAAGTTCTGATTATTTCTTGAAATTTTAAATATTTCTTAAAATTTTCCCTTTTTTTCTTTTTGATTTCTGGCTACCATCCTCTCCTTTTAAAATTACATCAGCATTTCTCCTTTCTGAACGACTTTGTCACTTGGCCTTTCTTTCCCCGTTAGCACGCTAACACTCCCTGTGCATTGACCACAGAAACCCCTTTCTTTTCACCTTCCTGCCATCTTGTTTCTCTTATCATGTCTCCTGCCCGTCCTTCAGAGAGAAAATGGTGCAGTTCGTAAGACGGGGGGCTCTGCCACCACACTGCCTGGCCTAGGAAATCTGCCCAGGTGGCTCACTGGAGAACTTGGAAAATGGAGTCTCTATGGACCTTTCGTTCCACATATACTAGATCAGGGACAGTGAAGTGTTGAACTTCTGAGATGGTTTTAAGCATTAAAGTCTTTCCTTTATTTGTTGCGGGAACCAAGTACCTGACATTCACAACTTAATGGGGGAAGAGTGTATTTTAGCTCAGAGTTTCAGATGGTCTCCATCTGTTCATGGGTGGCTAGCAATGGTGGAAGCACATGGCAGAGGCCTACCAGGAAGAAAAGGTATTTGTGGTATGGCAGACAGGAAGCCACGTGAGCAAGGAAGGGCGGAGCTAGCATACGCCTTTCCAGGTTGTGTCCCAGTGATCTGTCCCTTCTGGGTCAAGCCCCAGTGTTCTGCTCCTTTCAGCCAGATCCCACTTCTCAACAGCACACGATTCCATACATTCTCCACAACACCCAACAACACGAGTCTTTTGGGGGATATTCCAGATCTAAACAAAAATATTCTTTAATGTGGGAAAAGCTCGAGACATAACATCAGTACTTAGCAAGTTTATTACTTAGTAAGTTTATTTGATGATGACTGGCATACATTTTTTACAAAAATGAAGATCTATCAGCTTATCTATTTCTCTGTCTGTCTGTCTGTCTGTCTGTCTATCAGCTACTCCTCTGTCTAATGCAAATTGACCCAAGGGCTTTCCAACTAAGGTAGACCTCAGTTCTATTTTTAAAAATTTTTATTTTGAGGCAGGAACATTCATTAAGTTCCCCAGGCTGGGCTGGAACTTTGAGTTCTTCTGTCTCAGCCTGCCAGAACACGGTGACTAGGAGCCTGGGCCATCCCAAGTAACAAGAGAATGTTCTTAAAGTATCATGTCTGAAAGTAGTTGCTCATGATTATTTCAGACCAGTCTGTGCATCTGTTATCACCTATCGGGCTCACTTCAGTAAACATATTTTTCATATGTGAATTTTCTGCTATTTCTTAAGATACTCTTTAATAAAATATGTCCATGTTTGTATTGTCTAGATGCATTTTCAAAATCCTGAAAGACAATCCTCCTTTAAAATCAGAAACACAAAATTGTAATAAAAACGCTGCATATCTTTATAATTCAGAGCAGTTTTCTGACCTTCATCATGAAGCACTCTGAAGACTTCTCCCAGGCTCCGTAGGCTCAGTGCTGTCCTTAGTTTACTTTCCTCATGTATTGCAATCATGTGACTGAGGATGCCCAGAATGAGATGACCTATAATGTGGTACACACTGCAGCACGGGCTGGCAGAAGCTTCAGGTCGGAAGCATTGAGAGTGGTTGGCGTATGCAAGAAAACCCAGCTTACTGGCATCTCGGTGGACCCACGGAAGCCAAGCAAGCATGATACTCCAAGTTTGTCTTCTTCCCGCGGAAGTCCTTAGCTACCAACAAAGCAGGCAACCCTGATGAGAACTCAAATTCATCAATCAGCTGTCAGGACCATTCATGCCCGTGTAGAGCTTCTAAGAAGGAAGCCAAAGCGCCCTCAAGAACGAGAGAACTTCAAGCTATTTTCCAGTCTCCCCAAGGTTCACACCAATTCCTCGGTCTTTGGCGTCCCAGCAGACGAGATCACATGAGCTGCAGAACAGGATGTGGGAAAAGAAAACATAGAGTATTTTGGGAGCTTGTGACAATAGAAAAAGATTTCCAGAAAAATGAAATTCTACAATGATTGATAAGAAACTAAAATAAATCCAAATTTTACAGATGTTCTTCAAATCATGTTCAGGTGTTCAAATGGTTGGAGTTGTAACTGCTTGCCGATATTTGAGACATCCTGCAGGCTTGGGCTCGATCCTTAAGGACAGTTGCGTTGGAGGAGACGATGTGAGTCAAAAAGAAGTTTTTAAAATCAAACTGAAAATTTAAAGAAGTTATTGTTTTTGTGAAATCAAAAGAGACAGTGGTAAAATCAGTAATAATATTTTACAATTTCCAAATGCTTTTATATGTACTATCATTGCTGACATGTTACAGAAAGTAATTCCTTAGTGTCTAATTTGGGTCCAAGTTCTTTTGAATTACCAAAAAGACACATCTGGTTGTTTACTTTTAAAAAACTTATTCTTAAATCATATATATATGTTTATGCATGTGATTAAATTGATTTCATGTTCCCCTTTATATCACATCATTCTGAATAACTCTGTAAGAAATGTTCTCTCCACTTCTATAATTTCCACTCAGAAATTCTGTATTCCTTGTGCTGAGGGGGTTAGTGAGTGGTCTGCAGCTAGGAGCTGGCAAGAAGTGTGTTAATCTGTAGCCAAACCTACTGACCTAAGATGAGAGGGAATTATAAGAACAGACCTCAGGAATCAGAAGAAGAGCTCATAAGTTCATCCAATTGGCAGCTCAATTCTTTATGTAAATAAGCTCTTTTGCAACTAAAAGTAATTATTGAAAGGTCAAAACTACAGATCATTACAGATCATTCTTTTTTGTAAATCTTCCATGCAATTCATATCAACAATTCACAGAGAATAGGAATTATGTTATTGAAAGAAAGGGAGAAGAAAAAACTAGTATCTAGCAAAAATAGGGGAATATTACAAAGGAAAGTGTAAAATGTTGCCAGTGTTGGTTAGACCACTCTCACAAAGAGCACCGCCTATTGATAGCTTCTCACCAACTCTTTCTTTATATTTCTGTACTGGGGACAGATAACACAGGTGTCTCTAGGATGTCCGGCACGTCTTAGTGACTTTCATGTTGCTGGGACTAACTACTTGACACAACTTAAAGAAGGGGATTTTAGTTTGGGCTCACGTCTCGGAGGATTCAGTCTATGGTCATTTGGCTCCAAGGCAGAGAGAGAATGGTGGAAGGGCTTCGGATTGAGGACACTTGCTTCTGTCATGATGCTCAGGAGGCACAAACAGAAAGGAGACACCCTCCTGCTCAAAGATGCTTTAACCTCTACTATTGGGTTTGCGTCTGGAATATGTCTGTGTTTCCTGTGTTCGCCTCTCTCCTAGGTTTTAGTCACAGGTTTTCTCCTCTCTCTTTTTATGGTGTTAGATTTGCACAGCTGTGGAGGCACAGAGAATAGTCTAGAGCAGCTAAATTTGCTGCATTTCTAAAAGTGTTACATAAGTCAAGGATATTCACCACAGAAGTCAACACAGTCTGCCCTCGCAAACAAGGATTATCCCTTTTGTTAACGAGACTTTGGTCCTGATGCTTGGGGAGAAACAAGACAAAGACACATTTTTTTTTTCACTGTGGATAGTTTTCCCAATTTCTAAACCAGCTTATAAAAAAGTGTTATAGCTAAAGAGAACCAGAAGTCACTCTCAAAAGGTGACGCCAACAGCTCCCAAGAGAGTTTGCCTTTCAGCTTAATCTCCCAAGAAAGATGGATGCGTCCCCTTGCCCGCAGAGGGAAAGAGCATACTGCAGTTTTCTTAAACCTAGCTTGAACAATGCCTGAGTCTCCCTAAGTTAACTATCATCTGATAATTTAGGAGATTTTGAATTATATTTATGAACCACAGAAAAGCCCTGTGTTCTCAAGTACTTATTGAAATGAATAGAAATAAGATTGGTAATTTTTATGAGTATTACTGTCCTTCAAACTCTGCCAAATAAGACTCGTTTATTCTATAAGGTATTAGTAAAGACATACTTTGGTCTAAGAACTGTTTTAGAAACCTGTTTCTCCATCTCCACTCTTTGCCAGGCTTCTGCCAAGTTTGCGTGCCTAAAACAACCTGGGAACACTTGGCTCGTTATGTGTGGAGATTCTAAAAGTCCCAAGAAAGGACTGTGATTTCAAGAAAGCATTGTGACATCGCTGAGGTGTGTGGTAAGGTAGGCCTCACTAACACAGAGAGAAAGGAAGCCGGCTAAGGAACTTGATCATGCCTGGAGTATATGATAGTACAGTACAGAATGGCCTATTTTACAACTCACAATACTTTTTATAACTACAAGGTTTCAATTTACTTTTAATGTTCTTATGTTTAAAAACTGTTTCATGAGGTAGCTTTTGTTCCCATAACACAAAATTATTTTGTCCTGAGATCAAAATTTTAAATTTGAAAAGGAAAGAAAAACATCTGCTTGACTTTATTGTATTATGCTCATTAAAACGCTTTCCTGGCAGTTTATTCTGTGATAAAAAATCAAAAGCTTGAAATTAAATTATTTCAACTCTATTGATGAGACCTTTGAGAATCAGATAACACAATTTAGAAAACAAAAGAGAATGACATCTTTTCTTTAGGAACCAGGGTTTTCTAGGGTTGTTTTCCCATTGTCTGTTGGTCTCAGTACAACTTCATTGGTAGGTCATTGTGCCATGAAGGGGTCTCAGTACAGTGGTTCACAGAGGGCATGTATAGATCTAGAAATGATAAACTGTGCCCTGAGGTCAGATTATGTTTTCAGTAATAATTCTAAAAATTATGCATTCAAGTATTAATAATTCATGTGAGAATCAATGTAAAATGAAAAAAAGAGCTGTGCTTGCCAAACCACAAAATAAAATCTTTTTCTTGCCTGACCAGGATGGCCTTAACATTCCCCTAAACTTAATTACATTTTAGCTAGGCATTTTCCCTGACTCCAGACCCTTGGCCCCTCTTTTCTTAAAACATTTACAAAGAAAAAAAAATTTTGTTTCTTTTCATTTCAGATGTAAATATTTTTAAAAGCTTCTTTCCAGTTTTACAATCCCAGTAAGTCTTTCTCCACGGCCTGTCTTGGAGCCATTCCCTTGAAATGTCCTCACGAAGGGAAGTCAGGGTCCCTATGGATATATCACAAGTGTTTCCCAGGCTCCCTAAGAGCAGGGGCCTAATTTCAAGGGACATTTGGCCTCAAGTTGTCATGAAGACAGGAGGCAACTTTTCCTTCAGGCACAACCGGCTACAGCCCGCAGATGGCTTGTGAAGTTCGTCCTTTCCAACTCTGTCTCTAGATCCTAAGAACTGCGCCCTGAGTGAGCTCTGGCCTGGTCTTTCTCCTCTGTTGCCACAGGATTGAATAAAATTTGCTCCTCCTCTTTCTCCTTGTCTTCCTGCACTTTCTTCTGTTTTATTCTGCGGTAAGGGGGGTTGAACCCATCGCCTTTTCGCTGGGCTACATCACAAGTACTTTCCCTTCTTTTACAAATTTATATGTCATCTCCCTTTCCCACCCTCTCAGCGCCACCCCCCCTTTCCCTTTCTCTGTCCACAAAGCCCATCTTTTCACTTTCTTCCATGTTTCTTACAATTTTTTTATGGTTTGATTTTCTCATATTAGTGAAACCACATGATATTTAAATTTCTGGGTATGATTCATTTCACTAAGCATAATGGTCTCAAGGTGCATCCATTTTCCCACAAATGACTCAAATTTGTCATTCTTAATGTCAGAGTAATACTCAGTTATGTACATATCTAAATATTCTTTATTTAGCCATCTACACTTGGGCATATTGACTTCTTCCAAGATCTGGCTATCATAAATTGTGCTGCTACAAACATGGGTATGTGTGTATTACTATATAGTACGATGACTTCAATTCTTTTGGGAAGAAATCCAGGAGAGGTATAGCTGGATCAAATGGAATGTCAATTTCCAGTTTTCTGAGGAATCTTGATGCTGCTTTTCATAGTGGTTGTACCAGTTTGCAGTCCTACCAGCAACACATGAGAGTTCCTTTTTCCTCGCAGCCATGCCAACATTTTTTTTTTTTTGAGTTCTTAGTAGCAGCTATTCTTATTGGCATTAAATGGAACCTAAGTGTTTAATTTGCATTTCTTTGATGGCTAAAGATATTGAACATTTTTTTCATGTATTTCTTGCACATTCAAACTTCTGAGAAATTTTCATTCATTTCACATTCCCGTTTTTGAAATTGGGTCTTTTTCGTTTTGTTTTTACTTTGAGATAAGATTAGACTATGTATGGATTGACAAAGTCACACAGTAAATTCTTCTAAAATTGAGTTCATGGGGTTCATAAATATATAATCTCCTATTAAACCAAGTGTTTTTGACTTCACCATAGTATTTGTGGGTCATCTACCCCAATTATTCTGTAAAAAATGCTGTTTTATGGGTTTCATTTAAATTAGAAGAATTCTACGCCTGTATCTTTCATAGTTACATCATTTTGCATTATATGAGGAATTCACGGGCTTGTGTTGGTGCTTGAATTTGAGATACATCTATTTTTCTGTGGAGAAAACTCAAGAAGCATCTCCTGTGCACTTAGCACTTCGGTCAATATGTGCAGAGAAGGTGTATTTGAACTTTAAATTTCTCACACAGAGAATCCAATACATTCTTCCACAGATTCCCTTTGGCATCTGAGTAAATTCCTAGTGCCCTTTAAATTTTCATGCATTTCTCCTCCTCTTACCCTAGAGGCAGCACTGCACAATTTTCACAACATCTCCATGCCTCTTCTGGCTCATCCCCCTCCCCCAGCCTGAATTACCATATAACTGCTAGACCTTGCTGGCTCTCTCTGGGGCGGGGGCTCTTTCTGGGTCTTCCTCTTTTTCTTAATTTTTAAAAGCACTTCATTATTGCTCTTAGTGCACAACCAAGAAGAGATTCCTGGTACTCCTGAGGGGTTTTCTAAAAACAAGCAAGCAAGCAAGCAAGCAAGCAAACAAATAAAACACAAGTCTGAGATGTTCTGTGCGTTTATTTGTTGACATTTATTTCTGTTCGTATTCACATTTGGAGTTGAATTTTCTGTTGCACAAAGTCATGTAAGAAAACAGTAACAAAGGCACTTGTGCTTTAAGATGTACTCTGATTTACCATAGAAACTTTGAGATGAAGCTTTCACTATCTAAGATAATATATGCAAAAATTTGGTTTTAAAATTGGATAAAAATACTATCAGGCTTTTAAAAATTAGTTTTCTTTCTTTAAAATCTGTGTGCTGTGAATATTTCTAAAGTATAGCAACGTCAGGTACCCATGAGGAGTTAAAAATACCTCTATATTCAAATTTGGCAATTCAGGAATTTGATCCAACGGATGTGTGTTTTTTAACATACCATGTTATCGTGGGAAAAAATAAAACCAAGCAAAATGGTGGCAAGTTTTAAATATAAATATAAATTAGTGCAAATCACATGACTTGGATAACCTGAGTTTACCTTAGGAATTTTCATTTTTAGTGACGATTTTGCATTACCTCTCAATGATTCTGACAGGTGAGTGGCGGCATTGAAAGGGCACAAAATGATGGCATCAATATATTGTCATGACTGTATTGACCTCATACCAGTTGAAGCCAATGGGGTTGTGCATAGCTTTATGCATAAGATCATGAAATCCTAGGTTAAATCAAAATTAATTGCTGTGAGTTGTTGGTATCAAATATCTAATTGTATGATAGCAGGTAGTAGCACCATTAGCTTTTTAAAAAATTGCCTGTGTTACTTATGAAGTGGACTCGCTTCCTGGTGGCGGCGCTGCTAATGACACCCTCCTTTCACCTGTGCAGAACGTGGTCCTGATAAAGGCGGGTGCTCATTGCCAGGCAGCACCTCCAGTGCACAGAAAATCTGCTGAGAAATTATGTGAATTTGAATGTCACTTTGTTTATGTTGGATTAAAGTCATATTTCTAAATTCAGCATCTTCTTCCCTTGCTCTCTCTCCTCTCGCTGTCTTGGTTCATTTTCAACTGTCAAAAGTCACAGCTTTCCCCAAAGCATTATAAATATCATAAGACAAATGTAAACAAATGAGAAATAAGGATGACAAATTTCCAAGCTTTTTCGAGGGACACGAGGGGACGTGATGAGCAGTACTTTCTACTCGATCTGTAATTAAACATCTCCACAAGTTCAGGAAATTGCAAAACTGCAGCAAACCTTAGATTCTCTGCAAGTCTCAGGCTTTTGTTGATGTTTCTCTATCTTTGAGAAATTAAAAAATGGGTTCACAAAATTTTCACTATGTCATAAAAACGGAAAATATTGATGATGGTAATAATCTATGGTTTATTTTTATATGCGTGTCAAAATATATTTGAGGCATTATGGTGATGCAGAGTCAAATTTCTCTTTATTGTAAAAGAACTTAACAATTTATATCTTTATATCTTATACTTTATACAACAATAGGCATATGATTGAATTTACTGACTTATTTTTGTTGTATTATCATTCTGAAATGTGTGTGTTTAATCACACAGTTGCCAGTATATCTGTGACAACATAGGCCACCAAAAATGTAATTAGTAACTATGAAGTTGATTAAATATTTGTTCTATGAATGGAAAATAACTCTTGTCTAAAGTCTTAATGTATTCAGATATAAATCATTTTGAAATCTTCTTCTAACCTAAATTTAAAAAATTAACATTTCTTAGTTTCCTTTCATATATTGTTGACAAGAAAAAGGGTACACAAGCGTTGTAATTGTTCAAATGTGTAATTCTTGTAAATTAAAAAAAAAAAATCAAAGAGTGCAGAGCACTTCAACTGATTTAACCAAATGTGTCTTTTATTGTTTTTAAACTAAACTGAAAATGTGCTTTATTAAGTGTAATTAAAATTAAACAATGACTTTGTGTATCTGCAGGTCATTTTATGATTTGCTCATATTCTGCCTTTATAGTTTCTGATATTTTGTTATATCATCTATATTTCAAAACTCACACAGCATTGTTACAAGTCTTAATGACTTTCAACACAAAGAATTTCATTTGTCAAAATTGTGTTCCACAACACTGAAATCTTCAGTGGGATCACGTGAGAGACTGAGGCACAACTGGAAGAGCTCAAGGGGCTGTGACAATTGACCTCATTCTGAGAGTCCTGGCTTTTTAGCCCTTCCAGGAGCCCACTCAGCTACCTGAAAACAGTGGCTCCAGCCTTCCAATAGCACACATTCTATGAAGGAAGCTTGGAAGACGCCCCTGTTGTAGTAAACTCCTGCTTGCTCCACACTGACTCGTGTTCCTTGGCCAAAGAAGATCTCATGATCAAACCTGCCAATAAAGAAAGAGGAGACTTCACATAGGTGAAGACACCTGGAGTTCTCATTTATGTGGTTCACAACATGTGGAAGTCCACAGTACCCTGGTTGACCTTTTCAAAATTTCTATGTGTTCAATTGAAGAAACGATCTTGTTTCTACCATACTGCCTGTTGCTTACAATTCGAAAGCTGTGGAGAGAGTGTGAGAAACGAAAATTGTTACTAAAAAAGTGGCTGTGAGTCTTAGGTTAAAATCCCAGAAATTTAAATTAACAATTGAAAAAATGAGGTTGGAGCTATAAGCATCAATGATTTCTATAGCTGTATGAAAATATTTTCTTTATGCACTGATTCCATAGGTTTTTCAAGTTGATCAGCTCATCTTTGGTACACACACAGGATGTTTACCTGTGGCATTTTCATCCGTGCACAGAACGTATTTTCATGAGTCTAGTCCTTAGTTTTCCGCTCTGAGCCCCTGCTCTTCTTTAATAGATTTCCTTTGTTTTCATGTCGTCTTTCTCACTTCCCCCCTCAACTCCACATATCAAAGAAGATGTGCGACTTTCCTCTTTGTGGTCACCATGCTGATTTCCAGCTTAGGAGTGACATGATTTTGTTCTTCTTTATAACTTAATAATGTTTCCTTGTGTAGTATATATGTCTCATTTTCCTCACTTATCAGTTGAAGGACATCTAGGCTGGATTCTACAGATTAGGTGCTGTGAATTTTTACAGAAAAATGCAATCCAGCATTAGATTAATACATTGTCTTCATTACTTTCTCATTGCTGTGACAGAATCCCCAACATCTATGACATAAAGGAGGAAAGATCTACTTTGGATCAGAGTTTCAGATGATCTCATACAATTCACGGGTGGCTGACAGTGGCTGAAGCACAGGTAGCAGTCTTCAAGAGGAAGCTGTTCACAGCCTGGCAGACAGAAAGCCAGGCAAACCAAGAGGGAGTAGATATCTAGAAAGAAAGAGCAGAGCCTTTCTTTCTAGAAAAAAATGTAATTTTTTTCTTACTTCCTCTGTTTAGTTTAAGCTGGCAGTTTGGCCTCCCACACCAGAGCAGGGCATCCTCTCTCATTTCCTGGCCCACAGATCAGTAACACATGTTTGAAAGCTTTTTGCTCTCCAGGTTGCCCTTGGTGCCCCTCAATCTCAACAACTGGACACAATCCCTCCAAGTAAAGCCCAAACATCCACATCTTCCAGCCATGTCCCACCTCTCAACAACACATGGTTCCACAGGTAACCCACTGCATCCAAATACATGTGGCTTTGCGGGGACATTCTAGATCCGACCCATAACATACATAATTATAAAATTATCGGGGACTGTTTACACATAGTAAAGTAGTAGTGATAGGAGCAGTGTCAAGATGACAATGATGTAGCGTTGCTTCGTCAGTGACTCCACAAGAACTTAGAAAACAGAAATTTAACAAAGGAAACTTCTTTATGGTTTGGCTTAGCAAAACAGAAGACTGACAGGATCTGAAAGGTGAGTGGAGAGCTGGTAGAGGAATCATAAGAGCAGCCCCATGAGTGCAACTTCCCAAACACAGAACATGGCAGGCAGGCTGTGGCTGCTGCGGGAGGCCTGACCAGCCAATCCTGGGGCTGGAAGTCGTGAGAACCTGCCAGGCAATCGTGTGGCTGTGTGTGACAGCCAAAAAGGGCCCTAGGCTACAGAGAGCCAAAGTCCACTCGGTTGGGGGAACAGGGAGAGTTCTGGTGCTTCACTGAGATTAAGGACTGTGAGCTCCAAGTGCCAGCCAGCCGTTGTTCTAGGCTGACCCAGAGAGGTGATTCAGAAGTGTGGTCTGAGCCCTTCCAAGAAATTGATTGAACACAAGTCACTCTCCAGGGAATTAGGAAAGAGTACCACAATAGAAAAGGGAAAAAACACTGTGGTCCTTCTGAAATATTTGAACTCAAGGAGACCAAGTCTCAGAATGCAGAGGTCTCATCCCCTACCCCACAGCACAGGGTCTATGAAACACACTTCGAAGCAGTACATCTTTGCAGCCTGAGACACAGGAAGAGAGGGAACTCATCCTACTGTACCCCTGATTGGCAGGATCGACGTCTTGAATATAGACTCCTCATTCAAACGACACAGGAAGTTTTGTTGTTATTGTTTGGACTTCCTTCTTATTTCAGTGGTTCTTTGTATATTGAACTTTTTTTTCCCCTGGTATTGGTTTGTTTTTCATTTCTTTCTTTTTTTTTTGTTATTTGTTAGGCTTTGCATTTTTTCCCTCTCAAATTGTTCTTTTTTGAAAATCCACTCGTAGACTCTGAAGATATATTCTCTCTCACTCAGAACTTTTATTTCTTCTTGATTTTGTCTCTATTGCTTAAGCATATCCGCATCCTTTTGATCTGGGGTTGGATTTCCATCTCTCTTTTCTTTACCCTATATATTTTCTTCTGTTTTCTGTTATGCTTCCAAAGCTAACTCTTATATCTCCCTACCTCTACTACTCTTAATAACAGTGTTGTTAAGTGTTGATAACTCACTACCATATGGCTTGGAATAATTTTATACTATTTAGTTATATAAACATCATTAAGGTAATTTTTGGCTATATAACCAACAATGATTTAGTTTGCCTTTAATAAACTCTCATATTAAGTTACTACCCAATCTGTAGAGACACTTCCATTAGTAGTATAGATCACATTTCTAGTGTCGAGGTGGAATGGTTATATAAAAGCTGATGATAACTTGTTATGATATGCTACTTGCTGGCATGTATCAATATTAAGTTTAACCATTAATATTAATATCCATCTTACTGTTAAAGAGGGTGTAGCAGTTAAAGCCTCTTCACTGTGGATCAGTTCTGGTAGTATGTGTTAACCCAGGTAAGCAATACAGAGGACTATTTTATTATTGACATTAGCAGAACCTTTTAGCGCATCATGTTTATTTAAAATGATACATTGTAAACTGTGCCTTTTAATGTTAAATCTACAGTACTTCTAGTATTAAATTGGTTATTGGGTTCTGCCAATAATTTGTAAGTGTTAGTCTATATTGTATGTCATCACTCCCGTTTGGCCTAGATATTGATCTGTATTTCCAATATGCTCCTGTCATTGGCTTGTTCTTAGGTCACATGTAATATGGCAATCTATTTTTTTCTCCTTCTCTGAAAAGTGGAAGAGATGAGATAACTAGCAGGAAATTGGTCATTGAGAAGACCCCCAAATAAACAGCTAAGTAAGCTAAACATTTATATTAAAATATAAATAAACTTTAGGAAATTCTAAGGAAAGAAATAGCGTAATGAAAGAAATCTCCATAGAAGACACAGAGTCCATTGACATTGCACGATTTATAACCTACAGCAATAGAACCATAGGAAAATGAGACAGTAAGTCACCTACAAAAATCCCCAAAACTCCAGAAGCTGATATCTTGGGCCCTGAAGTACTGGAACCCATAGGAAGAGATGTCACAAAACAAGTGGACCTAGTGACTAATCAGCTTAAATATTATACACTCAAACAAATGCAAGAGATGCTCAGCAAATTTAGGTGATTTAATCAAATAATACTTCTAATAGATAATAAGCTTAATGGTTATATAGCAGATAAAATAAAAGATTAAACAACACAAAGCAGGAAATGAAAGAAAATTTCAGTACAAAAGTAGAAAGACTGAAAGAATTTCAAGTTGAATTCCAGGATATGAAAGAAACTCATGTAAAAACATGGGAAATCAGTTCAAGCACATGACGACAGGTTATTGGATCCTGAAGATAAGTTTGACAAACTGGAGCATATGGCAAATGATGACCAAATCTCAAAAGACAGAAAGAAGACTGGATGCAAGAGCTGATGAATGACTTAGAGAAAAACAACATCAGAATTATAGGAGTGCAAAAAAAAAAAAAGGAGGATTACACCAAAAGTGTAAGAAATATCTTCAAAAAATTGAAGCAAATGATTTCTTAAATTTAGGGAAAAATTAACATTAACTATTACAGACATGTAGACCAACAAATAACCTAGACCAGAAAAAGGCCTCTCCACAGTACATCATAAATAAAATGCTAGATACTCAACATGAAGAGAGAATACTCAAAGATGCAAGAGAAAAACAAAAAAGTAATTGACAAAGATAAATCCATCCAAATAACTATGGATTTCTCCAGACAAATCATAAAACCTAGAAGGATAATGGAGTAAAAACACTCACGCTCTAAAAGAAAGTAAATGCCAACCCACACTATTAAATTCATCAGCGTTATCCTTCAAAATAGAGGGAAAGTTTAATTTTTTCATGATAAAAAACCCTACAGAAATTTGTTACCACTAGACCTTCAATGCATAACATAGTTAAGAGGGTCTTAGAGAGAGATAGAGCGATTAAGAACACACACACACACACACACACACACACACACACACACACACACACACAAACAGATAAAAAACAACAAAAAAGCAGAGAATGATCGAATGATGGTAAAGAACAAATAACACTGAAGCAGCATGAGGATGACAGGATACAGCAAATATACCACTATAATAATGCCCAATGTAAAAGGTCTTTCCTCTCCCATCAAAAGACAAATTGACAAATTCCATAAAAAACCCCAACAATCTGTTGCTTGCAAAACATGCATTTCACCCATAAAAAATACACACTGAAAATAAAAGGATTAAAATCAATACTCCACACAACAGGATCCAGAAAACAAACAGGCGTAGCTACACTGTTCTAAGATACAGCAGGTCTTAAGCTGATCAGAAGTGACAAAGATAAACATTGAATATTGGTTAAGGGAATAATCTAGCAGGAAGGACTTATAATTACGAATATAAATGCACTCAAACTCAGAGCACCCAATCTTGTAAAACAAAAACTACTGTATATGAAAGGACAAATAGATGTCAATACAATTATAATAAGGGATTTCAATACCTCAGTATTACAGATAAACAGGTCAATCAGATAGAAAATTAACAGCAATATTAGAGCTAAAGTATGCTATGAAATAATTTAGACAATATTTACAAAGCGTCCTACCCAACATCATCAGAATACAATTTTTTTCTTAGCAGTACATGGGACTTTTTTCTTTTCAAAATAGGACAAATCATAGGCTGTAAGTCATGGTTAAATAAATATAAAGGCATTAAAATAATTCCTTGTATGCTTTCTCATCATAGTGGAATAAAAGTAGAAATCAATGACAAGAAAAACTAAAGAAACTATACAAATAAACAGAGACTAAATAATGCATTATTGAATGAACAATGAGTTACAGAAGAAACCATAGAAGAAATTTAAAATTTCTTAGAGTCAAATAGCAATGAAAACACATCATACCAGAACCTATGGGACACAACGAAATTCACACTGTGAAGAAAATTTATAGATATGAATGCACACATTTAAAAAAGAGCAATTCCAAATAAGCAATTTATTGATGTACCTCTAAGTCTTAAAGAAATTTAAAAAATCCAAATTCAAAGCAATAAAGATCAGAGCAACAATAAATGAAATACAATCTAAAAATATAAAATATCAATGAATAGAAGAATTGACTCAAAAAGAGTGAATAAGATTGATAAACTATCAACCAAACTAACCAAAAGAAGTAAAGAAAAAATCCATATCGATGCAACTAGGAAGGAAGAAATTGAAAATTAAAACAGAAACTGCTGAAATTCAGAGGATTGCAAAGAACTATTTTGAGAACTTATAAGCCAACACATTTGAGAATTTAGAAAAAAATGGATAAATTCCTAGGCACATAAAAAGAAAGTATGATATAAAACCCTGAATATGAAGATGTGAAAATCCTGGATACGTTCAAAACAAGTATGAGAATTAATTCAGTAATAAAAGTGTCTCTTCTTGAAAAGTTCAGGACTGGATAGATTCACTGCAGAATTCTTAGTACTTCAAAGAAGAGCTATCTGCAACATTTCTCCAACTGTTCAGTGAAACTGAAAGAGAGGAATGCCGCCAAACCCATTTCCAAAACCTAGAACTACCCTGATACCAAAATCAGACAAAGACTTAACAAGCAAAGGAAAGTATTTGCCAATTTCCTTAATCAATGTAGAAACAAAAATTCTGGTGAAGAAAATTCAACAAATCATTAAAAAGACACGCACCATGATCGAATTAGCTTTATCCCAGAGATGCAAGGATGGTTCAACATACAGAAACCAATATGGCAATACACCACATAAATTAAAGCAAGGACAAAATCACATGACTATCTCAATAGATACATAAAAAGGCTTTGACAAAAGCGAACATTTACTTGTGATAAAAACTCTAATGAAAATGGCCATAGAAAGACTTAACCTCAAACAGATAGGGGCCAGGTATGCCAAATCTACTGCCAATATTATTTTAAGCGGAGAAAAATTGAAGTCCTTTCCCCTGAAATCAGAAGCACAAAAGGCTGTCTTCTCTCACCACTTCTATTCAATATTGTATTTGCAACACTAGCCAGAGCAATCAGGCAAGAGAAGGAAATGGAGGGAGTGTGCGCTGGAAGAAGTTCAATTATTCTTATTGGCATGTGACATAATTCTCCATATGGAAGACCCCCAAAACTCCACCAGAAGACTCTTAGAACTAATGAACAAATTCAGCCACGTTGGGTGATACAAATTAATACAAAAAGTCCATTGCATTTCTCTACACTCAAAATAAACTCAGCCAGAAAGATTTGAGAGGAACAATCCCACTCAATAGCTTTCCCAAGAATTAAATACCTAGGTATAAACCTAACTAAGGAAGTGAAGGACCTCTACAATGAGAACTATATTATGCTGACAAGGACATTGAAGAGGACTTTAGAAAATCAAAATACATCCCCTTTTCTTGGATAGAAAGAACTAATATTGTCAAAATGGACATACTGCCAAAATTGATGTACACGTTCAATGTAATTCCTATCAAAATACCAATAGTAGAACAATACTTAAAATTTATACAAACTCAAAAGAGACCCAGAATACCCCAAGCAATCGCAAGTAACAATGCAAAAGCAGTGGCATCATGATTCTGTACATCAAGTTATATTACAAAGCACCAGTGATAAAGAGTATATGGTACTGGCCCACAGCCAGACAGGTCAATCAACAACACAGAGCTGAGGACACAGAGACAACCTTAAGTACCCTCAGTCTTCTGATCTTTGATCTCTTTAATAAGTGGTGCTGGGAGAAATGGTTAACTACATACAGAAGAACGGTTCTAGACCCACATCTTTCACCATGAACTAAAATTAAAGTGAATCAAAGACCTAGATATTATAACGGAAACTCTGAACCTCCTGGAGGGCAAAAATAGGTAAAATTCTTGAAGATACAGGCAAGGGCAAAGACTTTCTCAATAGGACGCATAATGCAAAAGAAATAACCCTCATGATTGACAAGTAGAATTATATCAAATTACCAAGCTTTTGCATGGTAAAGGAAGCAACCATCAAGAGTGAACACAGGACTGATCTAATGGGAAAAATTTTGTTGCCTACCCTTCAGACTAACACTTCGGTCTAACAACTAGGATATTTAAAGAAGAGAAGAAACATAGAGTCCCCCAAAACAAAGACGTAATTAAAAAAGGGACAATTGCAATGAATAGACAGACTCAGGAGAAGTACAAATGAACAACATTATGTGATAAAAGATTAGCATCTTTATCCCTTAGAAAAATACAGATCAAAGCAACACTGAGGTACCATCTTTCCCCAGTGCGAATGGCTTTCATCAATACTCAAAAAGCAATAGATTCAGGGGAGAATGTGGAGAAAAAGGATCCTTTTCACATTGCTGGTGGGACTGTGAAGTGGTACAAGCGTAAAGGAAAGCAATATAAAAAAGTAAAGTAAAAATAAATAATAGAGTCAAGTGGGTGAGATGCTGGGGTTGAAGGGGGGTGGGAGGGTGTGAAGGCAAGAGATGGATGGGGGAAGGAACGTAAAGCTCATGCCATATGCATATGCATAAAATTTTAACATGTAATGTAACCATTATGTATTCCAAATACATACTAGTAAGAATGGAAAAAAATAACAGGTTGATAACAGACACTATATCATTTATCTTTATTAATATTTTAATACTATTAATTTTTTCTTCTGTCCTTTTCCTCTCTGCAATAAAAGAAATGTTTCTATCATTTTATCTTATGTTTCACCCAAGACACAGCATACGTTGGTTGCTTGAGCCCCCAAATATCCCTGTCCCTTGATATAACTGAGTAGGAATCTCACAAGCCACACCCCTACTGGCCTGGGCTCCCGAGTTTTAACAATCTAGGCAAGTAATTTCCTGCCAAATATCAGGATGTCTTACTTTTATACATTACTTTTTCATGAAAATGTGGTTTTGGTTTTAAATCTCCTTTTTATTTCTTTTTTTAAAAAAATCATTTCAAAGTTTCCAAGGTAAGAATTCTTCCTTCTAGACAACCCCTTTTACTGTCCTTCTGAGGCTCCCAAAATCCAGTTTTCTTTTTCAACATGATCTTCAGTAGGAGTGAGTGGTAGTGATATTACCAAAACAGGGAAGAAACTAATTTGCATATATTTGAAATTATCACAATGGAAACTAAAATTAGAGGAGAATTACGTTAGCGGTGAAAGTACCTTTCAAATTTGCAAAGAAAGGCGGGTACAAACTTAAGGTATTATTACGAATAATAAATAAGGATGTTGATGGCAATCACTGAATCAGTAGCCTTTACTAAAGTCTATGTTTGGCCATGAGGAGTTGTTCCATTAATTAAATATTTGTTGTGTAAAACCTTACAAATCATTGAACTGTCCATACTATAAGAGCAGCAATTTTAGGAATATTTTTAGAAGGGTTCATTCACATATATGAGTCTCTTAAATGATCACTATCAAAGCCAATCCATGTAAGTGAAATTTATTAACTGGTAATCACCGTTGTCCTACGATATAGTTCAATAATTGATTGAACCCTCTATTTTTAAAAGTCTCCTGAAATTTGCATTGTTTAGTGTATTTCAAAATATTCTACAGCAAAATATGGAGTAATGCATACCATTTTACACAAAATCAGTGACAAACTTTAAGTACAGAAGTGACATTATTGTCACCTTGTCATCAATACCTCAAAAGCCATTGAACCTGCCATGGACAATACATTGAAACATTTTAATTTAATTCACCATGGTTGTACTTACATTGCTGCCATATAACCCAGCTGTCCACCATCTGTAAAACTTCAGGTGTATCTCATGCAGTCAGCTATATGATATTTTGACAACCTCAAATCAGCCTTAATCTGTCAGTTTCAAAGTTTGCCACCAGAAAGTTCATCTGAAGGAGAGAGTATATTTTGTTTATGTTAAATATAAAGGGATTACAGTAGATAACGCTTACAAAAGGCACTACTTCTTGGAAAAATGAAGTTGCTTAACACAGTTATTATGTACTTTCAAGGCATAATATAGTTGTTTTTAAAGCACATCTTAAAACACCAATTTACTGTAGTATAATGAAAGATATATTTGCTCACGGAAAGCATATGGCAATAGCAGTTAAAATAAAGATGCTTTTCTCAGCAATAATTCTTCATTCACATAACAATATGTAAAGGGATAAAAAATAGTGCTGTGCTGAATTTTCATTTCTGTTTCAATTGGAGGAAGGCTTGAGAAACTACTACAAAATAAACATTCTATTCAGTAATGCTCACAACTTTCCCGTTCTTGGCATTTCAAGCTTTTGGCTTTGTGGGTTCCTTTAGAAAAGAGGCTGAGTAGCGTTTCTACAGTGTCCTCTTGTTTATTCTGCTGACAACTTTGACTAGTATTGGAAAACCTTTAAGGTATTCAAAAGAGCTACCCGAAAGAAATAAGGGAAGAAGGGATGGGAGAAAAGAGGTAGCCCAAAACGGCACCCTGTCTGAACTATGGTTAAAACTTTGTTTCTATTTTTCCCCAGTTTAATTGGCTTAAGTCAGATGCTATGTCATGCATTAAGTGAAAGAGAAAGAAAATAATCGTCCATGGAAACCTGATGCAAAAGAGTCTGAAGCCCCGTGGGTCTTCAAATATGGTAATAGGTCATAAAACATCAAGTATGTGAATGGTGCTCATAGTTAGCTTGATGTTAGGATCAACGAAAGCACATACACTCTAGGCTTGATTCATGAAAAGCATTTTTATATATTTTTCTTTATTATGCTTTTTAAAGTGATTACAAATTCACCTTCTCATTATTTTATAAAAAACACATTTCTTTTAATGAATCTCTGTAGCAAGTGGTATTTACTATAATTGTGTAATAGTTTTTTTAAAACTATTTTTGTTTTTGTTTTTTGGTGTCCTACAATGTTAAAGAATGAAGTCATGGACAAAGGAGGGACAAGGTGTCCCTTAGAAATTCTTTATTTAGAAACAAAATGTAGAGGAGCCGAAGCTCTTGCTCTCTGGGATGTGGTTCTGAGGGTGTTGCCCGAATAATTGTGGAACTTTTGAATAACACTTTCCAGACTCAGAAAGGCAGGTTTCCTTGGATGGAAGGGGAGTGAACATGTACCTCGTGTTATATACAGACAGCTGTCAGATTTTATGTTCTCATGGATACTTGAGCATAAATCTATATACATAGAAGACTAAATGCTTTTCCGCTTTTTTTCTTTTTCTCTGTTTGGAAACCTATAATCAAACACATTATCTCCTTCTGTATATTTAAATGTATGATAGATACTCATGTCTACAGACTGTATGTAGAACAAATACTTGTTTTGATTCTAAATTCTAATTAAAATCTTTTCAGTGACTGTGGTGGTCACATTGATGTCGTTGGACAAAATACTTGACATCCATAACTTAAAGAAGGAGGGATTTATTTTGGCTTATGGTTTCAGTGGGTTTAATCCATGGTTATGGGCTTGAAGGCCGAAAGAGCATGGCCGCAGTGCATGGGAATGGAAGGCTGCTCACTTCGTGGGGGGCATGAAGCAGAGACAGAGTCAAGGACAAGAATATACTGTCCTGGGTCTCACCTACAGTGACTCACCTCCAGCCGGGTCTCACCTTTTAGCAGCACAGGCGTCTATTGACCTTGGTAATGGATGGATCTGCTGATGAGCACAGCACCCCAGTGTTCTGTCTCCTTCCTGACATAGGGGATTTTAGGGAGACATTTCATATACGGACCAACACAACAACACAGAATTTCAGAGACAGTCTTTAAAATGAAATCAGGTCTTCCCTATTGATATTTCCATCTTCTGGTCCTTACTATGTAGCAGGTAGCTTTTATTGCACTATTTAAATTCTTTTCTTCCCAAGCCTATCAATAACATTTTATAATTTTATTTGACACATGATACACCACTACTTATTTTTTCCTGTTCTTTTAAATGTTTTTGGTATTGTAAAGTGCTCATCACTTGTTGATAGAACTGTTGCTTTCATCTCCAGTTATTCCTTTTTCTATTTTTTTTTTTTTTTGTTGTCCTTAACTAATTTCCCAAGGATATATAACAGAGAGATACTCATTCTGAAAAAGTAAAACTAGGTGTAGATTGGTGGGGGAAAAAAAAACAACCCATGAGGCTAGAAGTTGGAGAAAGGCCCTAAGATGGAGTGGTCCAGGCGCAGCGCCTGTGCACTCCGCAGAAGCACGATTCAGCATCCTGACATAACCATAGCTCAGTACTCTCCTCTGCACGTGATGATGGGCCCAATAGCAGGTGGTAGCGAGCTCATTACTCTTTTCTGCTCATGCTCAGCAAAACCCAATTACATCATCCGTGAGTATATAATCCAGAGTGTACCACAGGGCTAGCTTGTGTGCTCCACTGATAGTTTTCTTTCAGTTGGGCATCTCACTTCCCAAAGTTCCCCTGCAGCTAGCTGTGGCTGACACCAGAGAAGTAGGCAACAACGAAGAGATCACTGTACGTGGTTGAAGTGAAGGTGTCTATGGGTCTTTTTCTGCCATCTGGTGATATCAGAGGAAGAACTCAATGACTGGGTCAAAGGTTGAGTAGGGGACAGAAGCCTCTCAGAGGGGGTGGTGGCTTGAGTTGATCAGGAAAGGACAGTGAAAGGAAGAAGTCTTTGATGTCATTTTGATTTCTAACTAGCATTACCGAATAAGATGCAAGACATCCAAGTTAATTTGGATTTCAGATAAACAACAAAAGAATTTTTTTTTTTTTGTCTACATCTCATGCAATATTTGGAATGTATGTGTACTAGGAAACTATTATTTAGTTGATGTTCAAATTTATTTCCTAAATCTGACAAATCTGTTTCTGAGATATCATCTTGAATTGGGAAAACAATGGAGTAAAGTCATGAGAAGAACATGAATATATATTTGCTTCATGGATTTATCTTTATGATACCTGAAAAGAGGTGGTGATTAGGCATTTGGTTCTGGAGCTGAGGGGAAAGATCTGGGATGGCTTGCTTTTGAATTCTTCTCTTCTTTTCCTTAGTAATATATTTTATGAATTCTAAATGAATTTGTCAATTTCATCAACTCTTTTCCTTTCCTTTAATTTTATTTTTTAAAAATGATACTACCATGATTCCCAGGTTAATAGAAGTGAAATTTTATTGTTGGGGATATATTAAAGCTATTTTCTTTTCTTTTTTGATATACATAGTATTGAAGGTCACTCAGTAACTATCAAAATACATCTTTATATTATAGTATTGCACCAACTATTCTGAGAATGGTCTGGCCTCCTATTTGTGCAAAACTTGCTTGAAGTGGAGAGTTGGACAATATGAAAATTTTATTAATAAGTACCTCGGGAAAACAGAGCCACTTAAGTACATATAATAAACTCACAGCATATGTAAATTTTTATTGGCCTTTATCCAACAAAACAAGGATGTTTAAGCACAAACTTGCTGAGCTAAGACTATGCCCTGCTTTTAATACTGTGGTCTAATTTTAAAGGTCAACAATTTTTTTTAAAAAAAAATTTGCCTTGTGTTATAGTGTCAGTGTATGTATATTGCAATTGATTTGATTGCAAAGTGTATTTCAAAATAACTTTTAGTATAATTATGATTTATGTTATAGTTAAATATATTTAAGCTGTTGAAACAGTTCCTATTTTTAAGAGACGCAAAGTGAAATTTTTCACTTCCTGATCTTTAAACCTAAAGTTTGATTTTTGTATTCATCAGTTTTTTTTTTTTTTGGTATTTTTTCCCACATTTTATTGATATGTATACATGCAAAATTCAAGGTTTACAATGGAGTTGAGCATTTTGTGCAGGTACCTATATTGTCAAGGTGACAAGGGCTTTCCTACTCTCCTTTCGTCCTTCCCTCTATCCACCCCAACCTCCCTCCTCCCCCACCCTACTCCCCTCTTTCACTTTGTCTTTCCTCTTAAGTTCCAAAGGTGCTGTGATCTGGGACTCTCATATCAGAGAGACCATTCGATGTTTCACCTTCTGCTTCTGACTCACTTCACTAGGCATGATATTCCCTAGTTTCTTCCATTTGCCTGCAAAAGCCTCCATGCTGTTGGACTTTATTGATACATAGTATTCCATTGTGTATCAATGCCACATTCTGTGTATCCACTGATCTGTTGGTGGGTATTTTGGTGCCTTCCATATTTTTGCTATTGTTAGGTGTGCTGCTATGAATATGGGTGTACATATATCTCTGTTATATGTTGTTTTGGTCTCTTCTGGATATATTCCCAGGAGGGGTGTCGCTGGATCGAAGGGGATATTTATTTCTAGTCTTTTAAGAGATCTCCATACTGTTTTCCAAAGTGGTTGTATGAATTTACATTCCCACCAGCAGTGCAGGAGGGTTCCTTTCTCCCTGCAGCCATGCCAGCACTGATTATTTGACTTGTTGTAGGCCATTCTCTCTGGGGTGAGATGGTATCTTAGTGTTGTTTTGATTTGCATTTCTCTTATTGCTAGACATGTTGAACGTCGTTTCATGTATCTGTTGGCCTTTTGCCTTTCTTCATGAGTGAACTGTCTCTTGATTTCATTTGCCCACTTTCAATATGAAACTCCTAGAAACAATAAAAAAAAATTTAGCCAAGTAACAGGCTACAAAATTAACACTAAAAAATCAATAGCTTTTCTCTACACTAACAATGAATTTATTGAGCAAGAACTCAGAAAAGCAATTCCATTCTCAATAGCTCAGCAAAAAAAATAAATACCTAGGAGTATACCCAACCAAGGACGTGAAGGACCTATATAAAGAAAACTACATTACATTGAAGAAAGAAATTATAGGAGACACTAGAAAATGGAAAGGTATCCCCTGTTCTTGGATAGGCAAAATAAATATAGTCAAAATGACTATGCTACCGAAACTGATATACAGATTCAGTGCAATTCCTACCAAAATACCCGCAAGTTTCTTCAAAGAACTTGAAGCAACAATTCTTAAATTCATATGGAACCAAAAGAGACCAAGAATAGCCAAAGCAATCCTGAGCAACAAGACCAAGGCAGGAGGCATTACATCCCAGACATCAGGCTACACTATAAAGCCATAGTTGTAAAAACAATTTGGCGCTGGCACAAAAATAGACAGATAGACCAGTGGAACAGAATTGAAGATGCAGAGACAAACCCAAATATCCTCAATTACTTAATCTTTGACAAAGGGGCCAAATGCATACAATGGAAAAAGGACAGCCTGCTCAACAAATGGTGCTGGGAAGACTGGACATCCACATGCAAAAGAGTGAATCTAGCCACACACCTGTCACCATGAACCAAAATCAAATCAAAGTGGATCAAAGACTTAAACATTAAAAATGAAACACTAAACCTTCTAGAAGACAAAGTAGGCAAATTTCTAAAAGACATAGGGGTAGGCAAAGACTTTTTTGACAAGTCACCAAGAACAAAAGAAATTATCCCCATTATTAACAAATGGGATCTTGTCAAACTAAAAAGTTTCTGCACAACAGAGGAAACTGTCAACATTGTAAAAAGAGATCCAACAGACCGGGAAAAAATATTTACCACCAACATCTCAGGTCAGAAGCATATAACTAGAATATACAGGGAGCTGAAGAAAAGTAAGCCTACCAAAATAAAGGATCCTATTGTTTTCATCAGTTTTCATAGCAGAGATACAAATAATGTGTGGTGCCAGTAATTTGGGGTATTTGGTCATGAGCAATTCAACCCAGAAAGCCACTTGTACAAAAGGTATAATCACATGCATTGTGTCTTAAATCCCTCATAACCTTAAAGGTAAATGCTAATTATAATAATTAGCTTAGAAGTAAATTAGAAAAAGTATGTGCGCCAGCTTTAAAATTCTTATTGTTAATGCCTTTTTATCATCTTAATGTTTTAAGAAAAATAATTAAGTTATATTTCTTCAAGTAAATTCAGATGAAATAATATTGACTCAGTCAAATATTGAGTAGAGAGCAATTGATGTAATGCTTAATGTATAGTACATAAATTTAAAACATGATATTAAAACTAAAATGTTTTTCTCTAAAAATTACCTTTACGTTTTCTTCTGTCTCATTCTACCAGTGTTGTAGGTCACGTGTCCTTGTCAATTATCAATTTGATTTCTTTAGATCAATGCCTCTCAATATCTTTTGTGTCTAGTTATTTTAAAATCATTGCATGCAAACATTCATTTTAAGATGATTTAAAAAATGCTAACCATTTCTAGACTTCGTTGATTCTAGAGTTTATTTTCCATATGACACGGTCTGTTTGTGAGCTGGTAGTGAAACTTCTTAATGCCTATCAACTAAAGGTCATTGTGATAATGTTCATGAAAGAGCAAAATGAATTTTCTGGATTTTTAAAAGATAAGGGGGCTAAACACATCCTTAGGTAGTTGCATATATTTATAAGAGTAAGATGTTAAAAGCATAAGAAAAACAGTTTAATTTTGGATTAAACAAGAAGTTATGTGTTATGGAAAGTGTAAGAAACCAGATCAACAGTATATATTGTAAAATTTGGACCCATTAGCACTGTTGCAGTTTGGATGTGGAGTGTCCCCAAAGCCTCATGTGTTAGGATGTAGTGGGAGGCCTGTGGGCTGTGTGCTGTTAGGAGATCAACCTGGCTGGAGGGGTGGGTGCCTGGGGTTTAACCTGGAAGGAGTGGAACATTGAGGCTGGACCAGGAAGGCACAGATCACTGGGACCAGACCTGGATGCATAATGCTTGTTCCACCCTTCCCCGTCCTCAGCTTCCTGTTTGCAATGCTGTGAGGAGCTGCCTCCACCTCTGCCTCTGCCATAAGCTTTCACCATTGCCAGCTGCCTATGAATTCACTGTGACCTCCTGAAACTGTGAGATAAAATCATAATCTTTCCCCCCTTAAGGTGTGGATGTCAGGTATTGAGTCATAACGATGAAAAGGTGACCAAGACAAGCACATTGACCATTTAAGCATAAACTTGAGAATACAAAAGAAATTACAGTATTAGGAAGGCTTAGCTCCCTCAGAGAGCAGCAACAGCAATGAAATGCATTGGGGTTTTCCGTCTAGTCATTCACGACAGAATCAAAATGGTTTTTACCATCTTTCTCCTCATGAAGCACAGAGCTTTCACTGCTTATATTGACAATATTTTTTGGTTTTAAGTCAGAGAGGAATATTTGTATTTTCACAACTACATTATAACTGGAGACCTTGCGTGTCCCGTACTCACTTTGCTGCTGGTGGTATGTCTGTGTTCTCATTCTAGCTACCTACAGCCCACTTTTAGATAAATTAATGTACTCGCAGGGAAGACTGAGCCCTGCCTGACAGGAAGCAGGAACATAACAGCCAAAAGGCTTTCCAAGTTACTCAGACTTGATTGGTAGAGATTACATGTTTCCTTACAACCCATTCCTGAAACTGGAAATGTCTTATATTTTTCTCAATTTGTAATTAGATTCGTGTATGCTTGTTCTAAAGAATAAGTTGGAGGAGATCATGGTGGCTCACCTCTGCAGTCCCAGCACTCTGGGAGGCTGAGGCACAAGGGTGGGCAACTGACCAAATTAATGAGACCCTGTCTCAAAAAAATAATGAAAAAAAAAGCACTGGGGATGTGGAGCTATGTCTTAGTGAGAAGGCCTTGAGTTAAAAAAGGGTTGGCTCACATCATAGTAATTGGACAAGAATACTCTTAAATAGAATATCCTTGAGACTACTGGTAGAATATTAAGACAGATGCTTTGTTCATATACTGTACACAATTATATATGTGCAAAACATACTCAACTTCAATGTAAACATTTCATACTGCATATATACATATTAATAAAATGAGAAAAAATAAACACAATTGAAAATTATTTGAAAGGGAGAAACTATCGGGAATAAATTTTTGGGTAAATGCACCTCCTTGCTGAAACCTGCTCCTTGACCTTGTTACTGTGGCTGGGGGTTGGGGGGTGATAGCTTCTGTCTCCAGTGGGATGGTTTGTGCTGTTAGTTTTTTGGCTATGAGTCAAGTCACTGAAGTCCTGTACATACCTATCAAAGTTGAGGAGGGCCGCAAGAGAAGAAGGAAAGAGCTGAACTTGTGATGTACTGTGTGCGTTTCTCTTCTCATATTCCGCGACTTTGTTCGAACCTGTTATAGCATTATTGCTTTTCTTCTGAAATGCATTATGTCACGTTAAACTCACCTTGAAAATCTGTTGTCATTCTCATTATTTGTTTCCTTCCAGTGTTTTTCTGGACAAGATGCTGTTCCTTTCTGTCTGATGGGTGAATCCTCAACTTACTCTCTCCTTTCCTCAGCAAACTGTGGTCTCCTAAGGGCCAGAGTAATGGAGACTTGGACCATTTGATCAGGGCAATAGACACCGGGATGGGGAGAAGTTTACATTAATCTAAGCATCAAGTATTGTCCATACGCAAGTTAGAAAGAGATAGAAAGAAAATTTAAATGACAATCCTTGCCTCATTGCTACAGTCTTTAGTCTTGCCCTAATACCCTCAATACCAAGACCCTGAGAATTTACAAAAAAGAAAAAAGGGAAGGACGTGTGGCTGGCATATATCTTGTCCATTTCCACTTTTAAAAATCACAATACCAAGGCAATGCCAGATGCTTCTGTGCCTTGCACGACATTAAGGGTCAAGGGATGCAGATGCCATGTCCCGCCAAGAATGGCTTTCTTTGTTTCTGTCTCTATCTTCAGTATCTGTAAAGGCCCCTTGGCGAAACTGCCTCCAGACATAGGCAGAGGAAATCTAATGCACTTAGCATGGTTCAGGAGGAATAATAGCCAAACTTTATGCATTCTATTATTGTTAATGTTACACTTTGAGAAATTAACAAGTATGGCTGATTCAGAAGAATGGGACTCAAAAGAAAACAAAAGAAGGGGGGACAGTAGACAATAGTCTGATCAAGACAAACCTAGGAAGCAATATTTAAAATCCAGGTTTGTATCTTCAAGTTGTGTCAAAATTTTAATAATAAATGCCTATCACATTTTGTGCCTATTACAGAATATCTATAATATTAGACTATTACTATAACATCTTGTTGTACTTTAACTGCAACTTTTCTAAATTCCTGCAACTTTATATCTTTGGGTTTAAATCTCTTATTAGATGATATATTATGAATTTAAAAATGACAATAATATCTGGTCCTTTGTCAAGAGTTTATGACGTAGAGAAAATCTCCTTTTTCCATGACTACTCCCTTAGCGTATGTTTGTGACACGTAGCAATTGCCTCCCGTGTGGAGACCCGGCACATGCGTGCCTCGGCTCACACATTTTTACTTCCCCTCCCTTCCCTGCTCTCCTGTCTCCTTCCATTCCCTGATCCCCCGAAATCACTTTTTAACAACTCACTTGGGATTATCATGTTTTGTTGTTGTTGTTGTTGTTGTTTCTGCATAAAATGCTTCCTTGAACAATGCAGTTTAGACGCAGCTTCCTTTCTTGTTCTCATTATTACTGGATTTTTTTAAACATTTGCGTGTCAGGTTTTTCTGGGAGGCTGAACTGACCCTTGACCTTTGATATCCTCCATGTCTTAAACTATGGAGGGGCTTTGACGCAATATTAGGTCCTGAGATTACAAACTTTCAAACTTCTGAAGCTCTTTGAGAAGCCCCGATATTACCTGATGGCTTGTTTCCCTGATATCCTGTTGGAATTCAACAGACACTTGAGCTCAATGATCACAAGCAGCTCGTGTTAGTGGCCTGTTAGCAACCAGGCATGTCAGTGCTCAGTTACTCCACTAACTTCATGTTTGGTTGCCTGTTAACACAGCAGAGAGCTCAGAGATCCCTGGTAATGACTTTGGACATTGAAAGGTTAGCAGAGAAGACTCCTTATGAAGTTAAACAAGCTTAAATCCTATTCTATGAAGTTTAGTATTAGTCTCTAACTTAAGAACTAAAATGAAAAAGAAGTATTCCTGGGGAAAGAAAAATCTTTATGAAAATATTCCCTAGGTAGTCTTTATGGCAATAAATATTATTTTTCACGATCCCCCAAAGTGAAAACTGTACACCTATTGCTGTTTCCCAAGGCTTCAAGTTCCACAGACCATTCGCATTAGAATCACGTCTTTTTTTTATTCATTTATTCATCAAATCTTTGGCTGTTTATAAGCATTTATTATATGATAAGTATTGTTTCATGTTACAGAACTAAAGTGATGAAAACAAAAAATTTCTTTTCTTGCTAGTAGAGTTAATAGTAATACAAAGACATTTTTCTTGGGAATTATTATTAACCTTGCAAATCAGAATAAGCTGAGAAGGCCACCTGAGCTTCCATTTTACCTTTACACAGAATGTCATAAATAGGGAAGAAAATAGCACAGAGTTCTGTGAGAGTCACCTTTTAAATATGGCTGGAATGGGGGTGCTGCTCAGTGGAAGACCCTGGGTATTATGGGAAAAACATATGTGTGTGTATATATATATATATATATATATATATATATATATATATAATCTATTTTCAAAAACTTCATATTTGAGATAAATGAAAGTTTCTTTTAACTTATTTACAAATGTGTATATATGTATATATGCACACATGTGTGCATGTGCACAATACACACATACATGCATGCACATGCACATATACACACACATACATACATCTTTTCACCTTTCCAGCTTTCTCTCAACTTGTCAATATTAAGACGTAGACTTGAAGTTCACCTAATTCATTTCTATTTGGTCAGGAGGTCTTTTGTTAAGTACTTTTTCTCTATATGATGTATCTTGGAAACATCTATTTACTTGCTGAACTATGTGGTTTTTAGATGGCTTTCAAATAAAAATAACTCTGTGAGCCAGAGTGGCTGCATCATATACTCTTACCACAAAAACAGCTTCATGAAACAGCTTATGATTTTATAATCACTTTCCCTCTTTCTGGGCTTTGGCTGGTGATTTAAAAAATTACCACTTATTTGATGTTAGCAATGTAAAGACATAATGATTGTCATATGATTTTCTTCATCCATAAATCTAGATCTGTCTATGACTCTGCCACCCTGTGCACACCCAATCTCCTCTGTTAGGTATTGCATGAATTCTTCAATTGACTGACTCAACCTAACTAATTTTTTCAGGATTTTCATATTGGATAGCATCTCCCCATTCTCTTATCTCCCCCCGCCCCCTCATGAAATTAGATACATTTTATCAATTATATTTTTTGGATGGTAAATTTTTTCCTGACGTCAATGCTTTCCTAAAGTGACCTGACACCAGCTGTGCTGTGCACTGTGATGGCTTTTCATGACTTCTGACTGCATTTCTCTTCCCTCCTAGTTTTTAAATTTACTTTTATTACTTCCATTTGAAGGTGGGAAGAAGATCAATATCTTAGCTACATTTTAAAAAATGTGTCACCTGCCGATGTTGGTAGGCCTAGACCCCACACAGCCAAAAAAGTCGGCAAAGTCGCTGCCCCAAAGATAAAGTGAGACTAATTGGCTTTGGCAGGCAACGTGCCCCAAGAGATCTGGGAGCCCGGCCAACCTGAACCTGGGAGCCTGACAGAGCTGTTGCCTGCCTGAGCTTTACTTCCTTTGCTGTCTCACAGAGAGGCAAGGGGGCAGGGACCAGTGAGGCCCAGCTCGCTCCTGCAGTGTGGACTCCATCTACTGTGCTGGGCCACGAATCTGCCGCTAGTCAGGGCGACCTCACGTCAGCTAAGGCAAACATCTCTGGCAGAAAACCGAGAGTATTAAAATAGTAGTACGTTAATTGTGCAGTGAGTTTTTTTCCTGCAAGTGTAGGTGATAGAAAGTTGCAAATACTTCTGGTGCAATTTCAGCGGCTTCGCTTAGCTACACTGCAGGACTGCATACGCTTGTGATTTTACACAGGGTCTTTTGGAAGAATGGGATTGAATTTCAGCTATTCATTTTGATGCCTTCGGTTGAATCCCCTTCTAATAAATGCCGCTGATTATTATAAAATACCTCCTAAATATCCTCTTTGATCCAGTGACACCCCTCCTGGGAATATATCCCAAAGAGGCCAAAACAACACATAACAGAAACATACGTTCATAGCAGAGACCCGCGTTCATAGCAGCACAACTAACAACAGCTTAAATATGGAAGTCACCAAAATACCCATCAACAGACCAGTGGATACACAAACTGTGGTATTTATACACAATGGAATACTATGCATCTATAAAGTCCAACAGCGTGGAGGCTTTTGCAGGCAAATGGAAGAAGCTTGAGGACATCATGCTTAGTGAAGTGAGTCAGAAGCAGAAGGTGAGACATTGAGTGGTCTCTCTGATATGAGAAACCCAGATCACAACTCTTATGGAACTTAAAATGGCAAACAAAGTGAACCAGGGGGGTAGGGTAGGGAGGGAGAGAGGGGTGAGTAGGGGAGGGACAAAAGGAGAGGGGGAAAGTCCTTGTCACCTTGACAAAATATGTAGGCGCACAAAATGCTCAACTTCATTCCTTAAATTTTTCACTTATACATATCAATAAGATGGGGAGAAATACCTCCACACCCCCTCGAGGACCATATCCGTATCCGTATGGTCTTAATTAACTTTGGAGCAGGTAAGAGTTGCTAACCATTTCTCAGTGTTGGGACTAAAAATACGTGATTTTCCTTGCCTCACTTTATATTTGGAAGTTTCTATAGGAATGTTGATCATGCGGCAATTAAAAGAATCTTAAACACGGTGGTTCAATGTGTGTGATAAAAAATACACAGATGAAAAATCAAATAGTATACAAATAATCACAGACATGCAGTTTTAATAATCCCACTACTTTTGGTACCTTCAATGCAGCTAGTATGGATAATTTATATACAAGTTATTTGTAGCTCTATAAGGTAATTATTTAACTCAAAGATGTTAGAGTTGTGTAAGAATTAGTAGATTACCTACTCTGATGTTGCTTTTTTTTGAAGTCTTTGATGAGGAATCTTCTGTACATCACATAGGATACCACTGCTAAATATTTGACATTTTGGGTCTTCCTCTGAGGCCCTGTAAGGTAAGGAATACTTAAGATTCTTAGTTTTAATTTCTCACCCATTTATCTCTGTCATCCCGCTGTTTGGCAGCTGCAGCCCTGGCTCTTACCTCTAGGTGAGCAGGCAAGCAAGCGTCCCTTTCCTGAACTAATGGCCACGAGTCCTTTGGATTAATCGGCAACTCAGTGGTGCAGCCTGCGTGCTCTTTTCCCAGGAGATTCATACTTCACATCAGCAGCTTCTTAAATTCAGTTTGCCCTTCTGTTTGCTCCGGTCCTTTCCCTCGCTTGATCTCTTGCATTCCAGTGGGTGGCCGTAGTGACATATTGCTGCTGTGGTCCAGGGCCACATCTTTCAATAAGGCTTAATGGAAATGGGGAATAACAACTAACGAATTACAAGTAACACTTTCATTGACTGAGAGGCCTTTCTTTTTTAAAATCAACTTTTGCTGGGATCATTTCTATAGAGAAAAAACTTTAGGAGATGCTTAAATTCTTTTTTTAAAATGTGCTTGTAGATAGTTTTTTTTTCCCTGAAATAATTATCGGAACCCCTGATTTCCTTTTACTTACTTGATTTATTTATTTGGTTTACTTATTTAGGCTGAATGAACAGAAAGTTGCAAGTTTCAGTTATGATTTGCCCTTTTCTTTCTAAATAATTTTGAAAATGCAGCACAAATTAGGTTTGCTTCTGTGTAAAATTAACAATTTAGACAAGACAAGGGTTTTTCCAATTATGAAATGATGGATGTGTTTTTAAATACAGCTAATAACTCTAGTTTTTTTTCCTGTAAAGACAAAGGTGCAGCTTTACATACCTTTAGCTTTGTTAGTGCTTAATAAAATTTTATTTGAACTCAAGTGTTCTGTTTTGCATATTATCTGATCTTACCTGCATCAAGTATTTTATGAAGAATTTTAGAGAGAAACAATTTTCCTTAGAAGTATGTTCTTTTTAAATGACACCTGTCTATTACAAAAGTAGTTCAAGTCACCTAAATAATTCTAAATTTTCCCATAACTGTGCTTAAAAGTTAAAAAGGAACAGATGAAATTATTTACAATAATATATTTAAGAACAATAGATACAAAATAGTGCCATCATTGCATAAAGCCAACATGCTTATATTAATAGTACTTTAAAAAATTTCCCCTTTTTATTGATAGGTATACGTGTGAAATTTAAGGTTTACAATGGAGTTGAGCCTTTTATGCACATATGTATCTTGTCAAGTATTTAACTTTCTTCTGTTCTTGTATACATTTATACTTTCAGTATAACTTAATCTAGGAACTAAATTTTCATCAGAAACACTGTATGCGTATTTTAATTTCATGAAATTTCCAAGCTGAAAAGGAGATTTATACCTTAAGTTTTTTTCACATGCATGTAAAATAATTCAATCACTTTTAGTTTACAATCTACCAAATTTAATTAAGTATGTATTACGTTTAAACATTGAGAGTTTAGTGGCACTCGTCACACCTCCGGCAGTCAAGTTTGTGTTTCTAGACCTACACTCACTTCTCCCTAAGATCCAGTCTGGAATTTCAGGGGCTTCACCTTTAGCAACTGACACTCTATAGAGAATAAAGGATACTTTTTTGTTAAACACATGGTGTTTAATGAAAAGTTAAGGGTACATAGTTTTGTTTAACTCTTTTAAAAACTTTAGTTCTATTCCACAAATAGCTATTATTTCATGGAATATAATTGTTCTGATTTTATGCGCCTTGGTTTTGAGGTACTCTGGCATACTTCCTCTTCTTTTTAAGTAACCTGTAGCAAGAAGAAGTCTTTGCATATTGTTTTCCTTTTGTATTTCTGCTGAGCTCTTACAGCTTTGCAGGATAAAGCATCTCAAGAGTGGAGAGAAAATCTCATCCAACGAAAACCTTTAAATACACTCGACCACTGATTTAGTAAGTTCAGATAAGACAGGATCTTTTTAGGGCTTAAGTTCTCTAAGTTATGAATGAAAATCAATGGAGAAGAGGCAAGGTTTTCATTAACTTTGAGTATGCTACTTATAAGGAATCTATTTGTTAATCATTATGAGGATTTTCATACAAAAAGTTTGAGAGCTAAAACAATTAAAAGTTCATGGATTCTAAAATGCCCACATCACAAGTTAAGAAAACTTAGCAGAAAAGAGGAAAAATTCTTTGTTCAATCATCAGCTATTTTATAGGGGACCCAGTGCTAGCATCTGGATTTCCTGATTTTCTCAAGTGTTCATAATTACGTGGCTGCAAAATTGCTGTGTTCTTAATTTCAAAAATTTGGTAGGCGATTATAGCCAGTAATGGAAACATTTACTTCTGACTTCTGCAAACTAAAAATTAGCCCTAAATAATAAAAATGTCGTTCATATTATATTTGTATCTTTTTGGAGTGTCTAAGATATAATACAAAGACAAGCAATACAAAATAAAATTTTTATAAAATTTATTTGAAAAATGCAAAACTGGAACAAGTTTTACAAATAAAGTTATCTGTAAAAGGTTGACAGCTAAGATAGTGGTATTTCATAGAATGCAAATACTTTATAAGATGAAGTTACTTATGTTAACAGTTATTTAGTATGAAATGATACCAAAATGAAAATCAGTTTAGGGGAACATTACATTTTACGTTGAAGTAGTAATTCTTTTTAAAAACGTTCAATGATTTTTGTTGAAATATGTGTGTGAATGCAATACCAAGCTGTTATTAAAGTAAAATTTAGAAATTCATTAAAAAGTTACATTTTGAAGGTTGCTTGCTGACTGGTGATAAATTAATCTCCTAAACAGATCAAGTTTTAAACAATCAATACTTTCTAATAACCAAGAATAAAGTAATTTTTTAAAAGTTTATAAAAATCCTAATCAAAATGTTGATAATTCGAAAAGCTGAATGAAGAGTAGTAGTTGAAACACTGACTTTACTTGCTTTTGTATATGTTAACTACTTATGTAAATATTTAACATTTAAAAACAAGTTTTAAAAAGACAATAACAAGCCTCCAATTTTTACAGATATTATTATTGTTAATCCACACAACTTTGCAGAAATGCCTTAAAAAAACTACTGGTAGTTCAAAAATTCCTGAGGCAAAAATTAATAGCTCAAAATTCCGGCATCAGAGATGATGCAGTGTGTTCTCTATTCATAAGAACATTGGAATATTGTGGAATTCATGGATTTGTGAATGAAACTCCTGAATGGAGCAGCCAGGATGCACCTGTGCTCTTGCAGCAGGCGCTCCTGGAATTCACAATTGTGTCCATTCTGACACTCATGTGGCTTAATTTTGATTTTTAAAATCTTGAACATGTGATTCAAGTTTTAGAGGGAAAATATTGGCTCTTCACTTAGCCAATGGATTAGGTCATTGTAGATCTCAAATGTTCGTTTTGGGTCAGGTTACCTACTGACTGAGGAATGGCATCGTTGGGATGCAGACAAACAGGCTCCTTCTGAAGGGTCAGGGACAGGAAGCCATCAGTGAATGTTTCACTCCGACTTTTCCCATTTCCCCATCTCTCACAATCCCGCTGGCCTCAGCACGCCTGCTTCTTTCACCAAACTCTGCATTTTCCTTTAAGTATATACATTTTGGAATTTCTGAGAAAGTCACTCTACTTCTCTTTGGTGCTTGACCTGGATAAATGCTCACGTTTTACCAGCGATACCTGCAGTCTTCGTTTTATTTTTGTGTTGTGCTGGCAGCAGGCTGTGTTTCTCTGTAACTTGCGAGTGACGAAGGAGTGGAGGCAAGTGGTATTTGCCTGACTATCCACCTCAAGTTGCAGAATTTAAGGTTCCTTCCAATTCCTATTAACTTGCTTGTATAGAAACATTAGGAGTATACAACTCTCCCAGTTTCTTGTTTTCTGTTTTTATTTTAAAGTGCTCCTTATTCAAAGTAGTCTTTTCTCTCTCTCTTCTTGATAAAGGCAGCCGGTGTCTAGAACAAGCTCATGCATGTCTGTGTTGAGGAGTCATCACAAAGCATCCGTCTTTTGTCACTTTCAGAATGTATGCCACTGCTGCCCACTTGTGCATGTTTTTATGATTGCTTTTCATTTCTCAAAAATTTCATCTTTTTGTATTTAACTTAAGGTTAAAACTTGTGCATATGAGAACATTTTAAATACATTAACTTCTTAGTGTATATTATTTTACAATGAGCTTATCAAGCTTGTGTGTTCTTCTCCCTCACAGAAAGTTGCTTTTTCTTTTTTCTTTTTTTTTTTTTTTTGAAATCATACTTCTTGTCTATGTTACCGTTGCCTGGATAGGAGTTTACTCACTCTTGAGATGCTCAAAGGTGTACAGCCAAATCCAATTTCTTAGCTATAGCAATTGATCCAGTGATGAACACACGACTCAAGTCATACCGGTAGCGATCAACCTCAGGACTTCTGCGAGTTACACTGAGGAGGAAGTGGTATCTCTTTACTGGAGCTAGAAAGATGACACAGGACAGGCACAATGTAGCCAGCACTGCAACAAAATCAAAAAGAAAAGAAGGACAAAAGAAGGATGTTGAGAAACCATGAAGGAAAAGACGTCATGGAAGTCAGGTGATATTTTGACAAGTGTGCAGGGAGAAAAGCTAAGTGGATTGATATGTTCATTTCAGCCTTCGGTAGGCCACATAATAATAACTTTGACATTTCCTTCCTGTTTCTTAAATATAAATGAAATAGAAAATAGCCCTAAGAGTATCAGTCTATCACATAGCGCAGATACACATTAAGGGGGTTCCACTTCAGTAGTCAGTATGTCTCATTTTTAAAAAAAAAAATCCTGTTTTTTCCCCCTAAAGAATTTTAATGAGCATAATACCTCTATCTTAATGAACATAATACCTCTATCATAGGGACATGCTAGCCACTGGGTATGCATGCAGGTCTCTATCCTTTGTCTTATAAATTGTGTTCTCGATTTATTTTCAATTCTAAAAGGCAAATTGTCAAATCACCTGTAAGCATTGTAATCAATTTGTGTTTGTTTCTTATGAACAGTATGCCATGGCTTCATAAAATCTGGACACTTTCAGGAATTGAGTACGTGTAAATCCATTCTATTATTTTTACAACTTCTTGGTAAGTTTGAAGTAATTTTTCAATATTTAAAAATGAAAATAAAATAGACTTGTTTTGTGTACTTTATGTCTTAGGAATGGATTAAGAGTAGTTGAATTCCTTCTGTCTTCTTCTGGGCCTTTTGCCTGATGCAAAACTTCTGATTTTTAATATTGGTTTTCAGAACACATGAAGTTACATTTCAACAAGTCCAGAGTTGGGAGAGGGTTGGTGCAGACATTTAGTAGTGATGTGACAACAGCAGAGTACTGAGGAAGGGCTTCTATCACTTTTAGGTGGCTTTCTCTTAGTAGTCTCAAGATGATTAATGTTATCTGAAGCTTTATCTTTAGGTTGTTGAGTTCAAAGACAGGAAATACACGCTATCTTCCCCACAAACTTTCCCTTACATCATATTGGCCAAATTATGGGTCATAGTTTCTAGTCTGAGACACAGGGATCTCTGTTGATTTTTCCAGTCAAAATTGATGCTTGACTAGAGAGTGAGAAGGGTGAGAACAGCCTTGCTGGAGACATTAGGGCTCATCCCTCCCCTCCTTCAGTATAATATAGACTCCAAAATTGGATGGAGTTGACTTTCCATCCAGTGGCCCTTGGAGTAGTGGAAGTTGTCCTATATAATTGTTTCCATGAAATTCACTCAGCGAGCTACACCTATACCAATCGGCCCATTGCAGTTCTCTGGCTACAGGACTGAATTTAGGGTTTGTGTCATCAGAACTAAGCTGGCAAATTGTTTAATTTTCTAAGTAGAATACAGATTTTTTTTTTGTCTTGGAAAATGTCTTGTGCAGAGAAACTTCTTCAACCACTTTGTCTCACAAAGAAAAAAACAAAAGATTTAAGGTTCATCCTGCTCTCCAGAAGGCCAGATGGAAGAACGTATGTTAGGTACCATGTTGATTTGTTGAGTTGCCAACTTTGACTGACTTTAAAAGTCACCATTTAGGGAACCCAGTCAGCTATTTTGTATTGGAGTTGGTCTGTTTTGGTGCTTTTATTTGTTGGTCCCAAATATTAAACAGGAGTTTGATTGGTTAGCAGTTTTAAAAAATGCTGGTCATATGACAACAATTGCTTTTATTAAAGAAGAATGCGCTGGCAAATCTATTGCAAAGATTTTTGTCAAAGTCTACTTTTTGGTAAGAATATCACAAACTGTCTTTAAATATTTACCTATAGATTTTGGCATCTTTCTCAGTGCAAGTTAGCCAGTTGATGTCTTTGACTCAGAAAACGGTAAGAAAGGATGACGCTGTAGACTTCCTTGTTGCTAAATTTGTTAGTATTTTCAAGAGTTTTTAATTAATTATTTATTTATTTTTTACTTTGCCCAATAAAATCATGCTGGCATGCTGAACAAAAGTTCTTTCTATGAAGTTCATAGACAAGATGAACACGATTTGGACATAGCACCTGCTGAATATACAACTTAAACTTGCTTAATGCAAACATAGGCAACAACAGTATTAAAATCCAGGCCCTCCATGGTATGAAATCCCCATAGCTCACGCCAAGCTGTGCTGCCAGAGGTCAGGGCCCTTCCAGCAGCTCCCCAGGGTGAGGTCTCCCTCTCTTCATTCACTCCTGAAGCTGAAGCTTTCTCTGTTAGTTCCCACTCGCTGTCAGAGCACCATCTGCACTTTTCTTGTGTGGCCTAGACATCCAGAGCCACGTAGTCTCTTCTGTGTGGATTATGCTACAATGCATAAAGCGATTGTTTCATAATTGTTCCTAAAAATGCAACTGAAAATAGATCTCATAATTAGCCTGGCTATGCCTCCTCTTGATGTCTTTCCAAAAGAATCAAAGACATTCTACAACAGTGGAGCATGCATGTTTGCAGAACTACAGCTCGTAAATCTTGGAGGCAACTAATATGTCCACCTACAGATGAATGGACAAGGGAACTGTGGCACATACACAATGGAACACTATTCTACCATAAAGAAAGGTAAGTTTGATTCGTTTGTAGGAAAATGGATGTACCTTGAGACCATTATGTTTAGCAAAGTAAGTCAAAGAAGGGTATGAGAATAAATACAATCAATAATTTAGCATTACTGTATTTTTTTAGTATTTTGGTTTTGTCCCTAAAAGAAAATGGAAGAATACATAAGCGAAAGAACAAAATAGAAAAGTGATATTAGAAATTAGAGTGGTAGGCTTTGTGAAGAGGGCAGGGGGTGTGGTGGGGTGTGCATAGGTGCGAAAGAGAAGTGTCTTAATTACTTTATTCTTGCTGTGACAAAATACCAAACATGAACAGTGTAGGGGAGGAAAAGTTTATTTAACCTCATAGTTTCAGAAGGTCTCAGTCCATTCACGGGCAGCTGGCAATTGTGGGGGCACAAGGTGAAGGCAGAGGCAGAGACAGAGGCAGCTCCTCATGGCATTGTGAACAGCAAACCCGGTCCAAGAAGGGTGGAAGGAAGTACTTACACCTTTCCAGATTCTGTCTCCGTGATCCATTCCTTCCAGTTCAGCCTCAGCATTCTGTCTCTCCCAGGTTTAAGCCCACCATCCACCACATGCTGGTAATCTTTAATCTACCATGTACCTGTAATCTGTAATCTACCATGCATCTGTGATCTATAGTCCATCACATCCATCACCAGGTCCCCATCTCCCAACATCACATTGTTCCGTAGGTTTTCCATAACATCCAAATATGTGCGACTTTTGGGGAACAGTCCAGATCCAAACCACGATAGGATGGAAAGTGAAAATGGTCAAAATGAGACATGTATATATGTTGATTTATAGATTTGTATGTATATGTATATGCACCAGTTCCTCAAGGAGAATGTAATTATGCAAGTAATAATAAGAACTTTTTTTTGGAAAAACAGAAATGCATCTGAGTTATTTCTGTTTCTTAGTATCTGTCAACTTGTTATGTGAACCTTAACCCCTGACCTCCTGTACCCATCGCTATAGACACATAAACAGACACTTTCCAATTTGGTTTGAGTCTACCCTGGAAGTTATAAAATTTGTGCCTGGTTATATTCTCTCCTGGAATAAAACAATATGAGAACAATTCTGCTGGCCTCATTTTTAAAAAATAGAGCCTCAAAATCTTGTGAAGGTGATACTTGGGTTAGTGATGATGCAATCTGACCGTCCTGCCTTTCAGCGACACTTGATTGGTTTAAGATGATGCGGAGAGGTTTAGCAAGCTCAAGTGCAGCATTTTAACATTCTCAGAAATCAAAATCGACTGCTTAGTTTTTTTATGTGGATCTCGGGGGTGGCAGGACGGCAACCCCAACACTCTGGGTGAGTGAGATAGCAAGAAGGTCCCAAGTTGGAGCCCAGCCCTGACAAATTAGCACTGTGGGGAGATCTTGTCTCAAATCAAAAAATGCAAATCACTGGACCCTATCCCCTATACCATCAAAAGCATGATTTTTTTCATTTCCTATTTTTCTATAAATCAACACATATCCAATCTTTTGCCTTTATTCAGGAGGAAAAATAGCTTTTATAAACCTCGCTACCGTTTTCATGTGTCATTTACACACATGAGCAGCAATGTAGATGTGTCTTTATGTATTAGCAGAGTTATTTGAGCTAGTGTCCACCTTTTAATATTTTCTTAAAATGTAATGGTCGATGGACATATGTGGTGAGTCTAATGAACTAGTCCTACCCTGCTGTGTGTGAACTGTCAGTACATGTCTGCACCAGGCCAAATTTCATTTCCGGTTTATTTCAATTAAGTGTCTGCAATGTAATTACATCGCGTGGGAAGGTACTGTTGATGTCGTGAATTTGATTTTTAATAAGATTAAACTATAATGTGCCTTTGTAATGTTGAAAATTTCTGTTAGGTAATTATTATTCTATCAAGTGTCAGGAAAAGTCTCATTTGCACAGTTCGTGGGAAAGATTTATTTTAAAGTGGGTAAAAGTGGTTGGTGAGGAGGTTAGAACAGCTTGCTGCACGTGTTTCCTTACTATACACAGCACTGTTTTAGTCTAGAGGAAATATCAAAATATCATTTATAGAATATGAACTTTCCTTTAGAGCAAAACTTCACCACTATTTACATTTTAGAGTTTTTCTTTCCTTAGTGTAAAAAAACATTACTGCCTTTGTTATCCATTCAGACTTTTCTTGCTCTTTGTCTAATTTTATAGAGTTTCTCTAAGACATGAAGTTTTAGGAACTGGAACATCTGAATATTCAAGTTTCTTAATGAGTAGTTAACTTTTGGGATTTGGGACATTATTTCCCACCAAAAAATAATTGCAGGTCCACTGACCCTGTACAAGGATATAAGTAAAGTTCATTATTCAAGTGATACCTGTTTGGTTAATATTCTTGCATTGAAAAGAGACGTGTAAAATTTGCCTCGCCCCCATCCAGAGGCATGTGTTGCTAAAAAGCCCATGTTTTAATTTCTTGTCATATTTATTATCTTGGATATTGAAGAATATGCATTATACATTCATTATTTATCTGTCATTGATTTTTATGTTCATCTTCCCTAGACACTTGTAAATACAACAAAAATAAACTGAAACAAAGTAAAAAAAAAGCCTCCTTCACCTAACTTTGTGCATACATACAAATGTGGATGGATTTTTGGAGTATAGTTAAAAACTTAGAAAAGCATTTGCAGGAATGGCTAATGAAGGTCAAACTTCAGATCACTGAATTGAATATATTCTATGCCTTAAATCAACACAAAACATAGGTAACCATGAGCTTGATTTTATTTTACTATAAATTTGTTCTGAAGTAGCAACAGAATACATTCATTTAGGAATTTTGTTAATGAGTTTTATCAGCATGCTGAAAGGAATCAGATTCACTTTTACCTCATTTAGATTGAGTTTATCTTACTTTTTGTTAGAAAATTACTAACTTCAAAGGTTTTCAGCTTCCTTAGTTTTAAAATTCAACTGTATAGAAAGTAAACAGATAAAAGAGAAAAGAGAACATCTGGAGACACAGGTGGACTTGGCCCTGTGAAACACCACACAGGGGATACAAAAAATTTGAACAGGATTGACTAGGGCTCAATGATCGATTTTTCTTGTTCTCATCTTCTGATTCTTGAAAATAATCAATCCATTTATAAAACAAAATTTGATTAAACTGTGATGATGGCTGATGGTATTCAAATTGAATTTTTTTTGGTTTAAAAAATTTTAAGAATCTGGTATAAATGTCATAGTAACAAATTTCGGTGTAATTTATTCACTGTGGACTTACTGTAGTGTGAATGCCTCGGTAACACACTTAAATGCTGTTCCAGGAAATGGATGAACTGGAACACACTTGTCACTGTGACTTCCTCTGGGCTGGAAGTTGAGGTAGACCTCCATCACTGCTCCCAGGATGACCCTTGGGTTCTTTGAGACCCACAGCTATCACTTTTGACTATGGTCAGTCATATACCAGCTGGCTTTATTCACCAGGAATCCAGGCTGAGGAGCTTTTGCTGTACTTCTGAAATTAATAACCATGATGACAAGAGTTGTATTTTTTTCTCTTATATGAATTGAAGAGTGCACATTGAAGAACAATAAAGCCACACATGACTGAGAGATACTCTAGAATTGTAGATTGAACTGCTAAATTTTAGCCCTTTGGTTATTTCTTTTCTTCAGTGTTTTTTAAAGACTTAAATAGTTGAAACTAATTCTTTTCTTTTTTGGCATGTAGTCTTCATATATAGTATCCCACTGATTTTGTTTTTATATGAACCAATAACCTACTCATTATGTACTTTCCCAAAATGCGTTTGTTAAACTTGCTATAAAATTAAAATAACTTCATGGATGACTCCACATTGGGCTGCGTATACAGGAATGAAAATGTCCTCCTACTAAATCAAACTGCCTTTATGAATGATATTTGTTTCCAAAATTATTTTTTATTCATATGTTCTTACAGTTTTAGAAAGGCAGTGAAAAATATTTTGTTTTGAAAGAAAAGCATCTGTTTGAAGTCCTTTTCAAAAAAAAAATCCATACTTCCGTATGTGTTAAGCTGTGATAGTTTTTTTGTCGCCAGGTAGCTTTAAAATGCATTCCTTTTTAATCGAGAGAAGTCCCGGCGCCACAAGAGTTACGTGGAGCTGAGGGCCGCTGCGGGCTGTTACCCCCAACAGTTATGGAGGCGTGCTGTGGTTTAGATCTCACCTGTCCCTGCAAAGTCTTAGGCGTTTGGCGAGTGATTGCGCCCTGACTCTACTCAGCAGTAGAGTCGTGTATGGAGGATTTCAGTAACCGAAGGTGTTGTTGGGAGGTAGGACCTGCTGGCCATGCGTCCTGGAAACGCCTGCCACCTGGAGGAAGGGTTTGTTACTGTCCCTGCTTTGTTCCTTCGCTGCCCTGCTTCCAGGTGCCCTGGGAGGAGAAGCTGGCCTCCGCCACGCCCACCACCAGGGCACTTCTATCTTGAAGCCAGATGACTTCCCCATGTTCTAAACCCCATGAGCCACATAAAAAACTCTTTTTTTTAAGTTGTGGGTGTTCAATGCTTTGTTCCTGCAACAAGAAAATGACGAAAACATGGCCGACAGACGGAAAGAGAATCTGTGTGGAGCCCTGGGAGTCCGCTGTGGCTGGGAAGGGCTGGCACGGATGTCTCTAAAGTCAAGAAATGTCAAGCGAAATAATAGTATCACTTCTCAAAAATTTAATAGTTTCAGGTCTGCTTTAAAAGTTCTTTTCTATGCAGTGAGTAATCAATCATTTACCAATAGTCTAAATTAACATCAAAGTTAAGGATGGATTTCATATTAAAAATATAAATATTTTGATAGGAAGCTTTTCTTATGTATTTTCAGAATATCTTCTGAAAGTACGAATTTCATTCTGAGTACCTATTGGTAATAAAATAAATAATGATCTCGTTCAAGCAGGCTGTGGGGTTTAAGTTTATACTCAATAGATGTTCATTGAGAATCTGCTACACACCAGGAACTATGCTAAAGATACAATGCAAAGAGAAAAATTTAGTAGGAGGGATGATTGTGATTGGATAGTCATATAAGGATGAATTTTTAAAGAATTATGTTATGTGCTATAAGGAGAAGTTTTTAGAGGTAAAAGAGTGTACCTCATACGTGAGAGTGCTTGTTGTGGAGTTTAGAGACGGTGTCTCTGAAGAAATGATGTTTGAGCTGAAGTCTCAGAAAGAGTAAGTGCTGGTTTCAAGAAGATGGTGGAGCATAGCCCAAATCGGTTAGGTTTGACCCTTGGGGGCCTGAGATGGACGAGTGCGTGGGGCTTTCAAGGACCGAATTTCAGAGTGTGAAGGATTTGGAAATGCGGGGAAAGCGGTTTGAGATGGCAGCTTAGATAGGAGAAACTCATTCTTCAAGAAGAATATTGTCGATCTTAGTAAAAATCCCGATCTTCCGGCTGAAAGCAGTGGATGGTCACTGATGGGAGCTAAAGAGACAAACGCCATCCCGATATTTTAATTAGCAAGCGTCTCTCTGGTTCTGGTGTGCTGACGTGGAAGTGGGCACAGGCAGAGTAGTGAGCAGGTGATCTTGGTTGTTCAAGTGAGAGATTCCGAGCTTACAGGTGAATGAGTGGTCAAGGGGAAGGAAGAAGGGAAGGCTTGTAAGTTGAGGACGACAGGTAAGGATGAGGCTGAGTCTTGGACTGATGCTTGTCCTGTTGGAAACACACTCCTTCTCTATAAGAGCGTTTTTCTCTGACCCATAAGTTTTGGCTTCAGGTGTGTCTAAAATACAACAGATATACTGCAGAAGTGCAGTGCTGCCTTCAAAATCATTTTATAAAAAGATATGTAGAGTTTATTTTTTTGACTTTTAGCAATTCTGGTGCTTTTCATCACAGTATGTTTCTCTAGTTCTTCCTTTCAGGAAGTTAACGGCTATTTCTCACCCGAATTCTCCCAGCTCAATGCAGAACGGCACATTGAGTTGCTTGTTTTCTTTCTCTTGAATGATTCTGATAGGGACTGTGGCTGGAATAGCAACATGTTCTTATAAAAGTTTTGTTTTATTGATGCTTTTTCTTATATAATCTGGCAATACCAATCCCAAAGTCAAGCACTAAGATAAACTTAGCCATTCTGCACCATCTTAGAGGAAGAGGCTGTTTGACATTGTGTGAAGGAGAGCTGGATGTTTAGCTTAGGCATATGCTGAAGGCCCCTTGTAGAATCCATGACTTTGCGTTGCACAGTTCATTATGGAATATTCATTGGTGTCTTAGCCCTAATTTCCTCCATTTTTTGTCTAAGAAATCCATTCAGCTAAAGTCTTCAGTTTCATTTCTGACTACAATGCTTTCCAAACTGAGTGAATCATGTATTTTAAAGATAAATTTGAAAAAGGTAAACATTTTAAAAGTCTTTCAGAATCCTTATTCCTTGGTTTGAAAGATTGGTAGTATAGGGAATGTTTTCTGAAAGCTGAAGGTTGATAGGACAGTTATTTGATCGTCAAACACTTTGCTTAGGAGGATATTGTGGGATGGATGTCTTGCAGGACACAGACTCGATATTCAGGGTAGGAAAAGGGTCCTCAGCGTGGGGAGTCTGGAGATGCAATCTGCACACCCATGGGCTACATGTGCAATATGGTACGCTGTCTGATTGAAAAATGAAAAATGCCATAGTGTGCATTAGAGCTGGAAAATTATTATTTAGTCTATTCTGCTCTCCTTATTTTGTAAATGATATTAATGCTTACAAAAGTAGGGAAGCTTTCTGTTGCTTAAGTGCCACTTAGTAGAAAAGTCAGAACATAAACTGTCAACAGCATAGTATTTTTGTCCTAGCATCCTATGCTTTCTCATAATTCTTGGAATATAATAAAAAATAAATGAAAGGCTTAGTATCAATAACCGGATATTTTCTTTGAAGCATCCTCTCTTTCGGTTTCTTTTAGAACCTCTCTCCTGGAAAAATTTATAGCCTTTAAAAATCTCATATGCTGATATTTGATGTCAAGCTGACGTCAGGTAAGTTCATGCGTCATTCAGTTTTCTACCAATTATGCGTCGGTACTTCACCGCAGAATTCTTTCTCCGTGGACCTTAGGAAAGTGGGAAGGCAACCGAGCGGCGGGTCCGCCTGATGGGAATAGTGAACGTGAGGCTGCAAAGTATTCTTTGAGAAAAGACTTCCCGTTCATTCTTCCCACCTTCCACTGCCAACCCCAGTGCGTCCATCGGCTATTGTCATTTACAAATGTACCACGGTCACGTGTGTTCAGGTCAGACATTACTCCGTGTTTTCCTGGAAGAAGCCACAGTGGCCTCCGAGTCACTGAAAGCACAGTTGCCCACTCTGGTCTCTCATCACTGCGTTTTGCAGGAAAGGGGAGCACACACTGGCACTTTTGCACTCTATTTGGAATCATGATGTCTATCACTTCAGAATCCTCAAGGCCAACTCTTTAGACCAACTAGGAACATCCCCAAATCTGAGTTGGGGTGCCTGTATGTGTGAATGCGGAGACAGGTGCATGCTATTGTGTGGGCAAATGTTTACATCGTATGTCAAATAAACACGAAGTGAAGATAAGAGGCGCAGCAAATGCATCACATCAGCTATACGTGATGCCTTGCGTGGCACACAATACTCTTAATAAACTCAGAATTTGTAGAGATACTTTAGTGTTGGCAGTAGAGAAAAAAAAAAAGAAAAGAAAGCTGCTTTGCATTCTTCAGTGATGCTACTCAGAATCGTGTGCAGCCATCCTGGAAGGACAGATCGCCTGCCATCCCCTCCCTTCCCGCAGTCTGGATGCATATCTGGACTTTATTACAAACAATGTTGACTCCTCCCAGCTGTTTCACATCCATCTGTGCCTGGTCCTCTGCTGCCCTAGGGTTCCGAGGACTGAAAACCATAGGTCACCCCAGCTGTGTAACTCTGATTCCTTACGCTTATCTACTCTACTTAAGGTAAGAATGTATTTCACAATGTTCCTCCATGCTGACTCTTATTTTTACAACCTTTGATTTGCATATTGATGTTATTTTGTTAAATAACAGAAAAGAAACCTCTTTCTTAACTAGACGACTCAGACTCTTCTGTCAGCTATCTTACAAACATATAAAGTAATTATGACCAAAATGACGCAATTAACTGTGACAAAACCCTTCTGCCTTAAAACAGTGCTGCTTGATGGTCTTCTCTCTCTGTGCATGTGTGTGTATGTTTGTGTGCGCTCAAAATAGCTGTGATTTTGTGAAAGACGTTTCTTTTTCCCTTCTGTGGTCTTCTCTTAAAGCAGGAAACTGAAAATTCTTTAAAGGGAGAGTAAAATATTAATAATAATTATAATTATTATGTGATAGTCTACTGACAGTGAGATTTTTAGGCACTTGCCTTGATTAAGTCAATTGAAGAGAGAAACACCAAAAAGATTTTATAAGTTTTCAAAATATCAAGTAGGCCAACCATGGAATCGGTACTTACTAGTAGTAATTTGTGTTAACGGTGCTATTTAATCTAAGTCAGAGATCCTACTTGTAGTAGGAAATACACATATTGAGGCACATTAAGTAGATTTTGACTTAAGTGTAAGAAGTATATTAATTTTCTAGATGCACAGTCACTAACACTCCTACTTGACCATGTAAGTCAAATCACCCTTGGTTCTTATCTTCTGCACTTGGTGCTCAAAAGGTTGAATCAAAACCTGATTTTCAAAGTGAGTTCACAGTGGTCAGATTTCTTTTATAATTGGGTGCCAAGACAATTATGCACACATCACCGAGGCCTTCTCAAGTAGTAATTTCTATAATACTAGTTGGAAAAAAAAGTAGACACGATGTGATTTTCGAGTACAGGGTCTCACAAAAAATGTGCAAAGCTAGAAAGTAATTGTAGGCTGTATTATTAACTCAAAGGCTGGCATCATTTCAGCATAAAAAATAACAGTTATGGGAATGAGGACCCCCTTTTTTAATCATGAAAGGGCTTGTGTATGGATATTATGAGGGATTTTCCTGAGCCTTATTCTTAAACAGATTACACTATTCAGAGTCTCAAAGAACCCAAATCGTGCTCAGCTGGGGCAGTCAATGTGGAATCTGAACATGTGACAGATGCGGGGGAGACTTCAAAGATGCCATCACAAATGCCTGTGGAGATATTTAGGGGGCCAGATGCTACTGTTTCATGTCTTCGGCAGCTCAGATTGTGTCCTGTGATCACCTTCCAAGGGGGAGGTGTGGTGCGGTACCGTAGGAACAGAACGCCACCTAATCTTTCTGCTGTTGTCTGCATACATGTATGGCTGGGTTGTGAGGGGCTGGGTGAGATCCATTATCCTAAAACAGGAAGGATATGTATATGAATTTGCTATTCCTTATAAAAACACGAAGGCACAACTTCGAAGAAATATGTGTATGGCATATTCTGTGAAAGCTCTCCTGTCTCAAAATCATAATTTATAGATCAACCATACCAGGGAAGTACTTTTTTCTCGTCTAAGTTTTGCCATTTATTTAGACACTAAAAGAGGTAATAAATACATTCATTATGGACGATGTTCCTTATTTCGTTTTGGTATTGAAAAATAAATTGCATGAGCTAGCGTGTTACTGATCGCAGGCTTTACTTTTGTCACTAACACTTTCTAGAGAAGAACCTGACTGGTGCACTGTGAGTGAGTGGTGCTCATCTTACCTGCACCGCCTGCTTTTACTTTCTGTTGACTTTTTTATTTTCGCAGTTTTCTCCCCTGTAACAAGCTTTGTAAATTTGTTTAACTTTTCAGACTACAATGTCATAGAGTTATTCCTGAAAAATGAAGACAATGTCCAGGAAACACGTGGCTTAGCAAAGGAAGCAGCACAGACGCTTGGAACCTGGGTAATGCTCGAACCATTGTTTACATTGGAAAACTGTAATGCTGTTCAATTTCGTTCTTTTTATTATATGTATGTGTAATTTACCCCAGTCTCTATTCTATTGAGTCAAACTTATGGAGAAATCATTTTGTTAATTTTGAATGGAAAATTGTGGCATATTATGTGAAAAAACTCCTCATATACGTAATTATGTACATGAAAAGGGATGGCTGTAAGTGGAAAATAAATAGCAAAGGATATTTTTCTTTCTAATGTAAACATCTGGCAGTAATCCTTGCTTACACAATTAATGGGCATTTAATTGGCAATGATCAGTTTATTGCTACAATATGAAGTGAATGTTTCCCCGGGAACAAACAGCTGTTGCAAGAATTTCACAGTGATTTAGCAAACACCAGGTGATAGTTTTATCCGGAATGAAGTGCTCTGTCTCGGCAAATTGCAGTGCATTGGGAAAAAAAAAAAAAAAAAAAAAAAGGAACTAGGTTAAAGTAGTACCAATTGAGAGACTCGATTGTTTCTGACATTAAAATCTATCTAAAAACCTAACTTAATAAGACAACAGATTAATTACATTAGATCATATTCATTCCTTGAATAACACAAAAATAATAACAAAGAAATAATTTCTCAAGGAAGCGAATCTGAATTTGGCATGACATTAACGCAAAAGCTGTATTTAATGCCTTGTTTTAGAGACATAATGACTGATGATTTTTTTAATGCTTTATTTTTCTAGTCTTAGAAAATTTGATAGTCATGTTCTAATTATTTGATTAAAAATTATTGAAGTCATTCAACAGTGACTGACAATTATATTTTTTCTTAATAGATTTTATTCAACTGTCTAGAATTAAATGTACCATTTTTTAATTTGCATTGCTTGTGAGCTGCTTTCCCATTAAGTTTAAAATAAAAGTTTTTTTTTCATTTTTCATTATGCACTCTTATTACTAATTTAATAAAATGATAATAGCTATGCAAACTTTCTGTTACCACTCAGCTTTCGGCATAGATTAAATTATACATTTTAAATGTGGCACTCTGGCAGGCACTGTTATTTCATAAAGCTGAGTTTCATTAGTGAAGAAAGTAATTTTGCTTTGGCAAAAAAAAAAAGCTTTTATTTACTATACTATTTAGTATTAGCTCATGCTGGAATCTCTGAACAATGAACTCAAATGAACAAAGTATCAAGGGCCAATTTATAGAACAAAGCTTTTATTTTTTCATGTATGCATTCTGCAATAATTCATCTCCATGACAAAAGCAGACAATCAATCATGTGCTATTGTGCCTTTCTCAATGAAATTACCATTCTTGATGTAACAAAAGAAAGCCGCCTGACTAACAGGCACAGTTTCACTTGCTGGAATCAATAAATTGACCATACTTCAAGAAACCTTTAAGCATTAATATGACAATGCGGTTTTATGTTTAACTTCTCCAGGTTAATATTAAATTATTGTTAAATAGCATTGTTCTTTTACGTTCAAGAAAACAATGAGAACGAAGAAAGCTTTTTAAGGGAGGGCTTTCCAGCATCCCAGTGACAAAAGTTGGTGGCCTCCGTGTTGAAGGGCTTTCCTTTTATAACCGTAAGTTGAAAAACATCTCATTTTGCACACAAAATCCCCACATTTGGGACCCCTATATGGTATCTATGTACTCTAGTCAAACGTATTGTAGAATGTCATAACGACGGGTTTCAGGTAATCCTGTAATACATGACATTCTTAGAGGAGGATTTTTATACTGTGGAATAAAAAGGTCAAACATCAAATTTGAGCACATGGTTCACAGAGTGAAATTTGCAAACATGGAGTAATGTAAAGGAAATTGAAGTTCAAAAATTAAGAGCAAGCCTCGGTACCAGGGAAACGGGGCAGATGTGATACCGCAGGCAGAGACAGCCACAGACCCAGCCAGAAAAGTCAGCTGTTCTATTTTCGACAAGAATAGAAATTTCCCACGAAGAGAGTGAAAGTTTCTAAAAGTTTCTTCACTCATCATAGAATGTGATAATGAGATATATACCTCATTTACATATGATTTATGTGTATAGCATTGGTTCCAGTCCCAAATTCCCCTTCTGGAGATACAGTGGAATTACAGTAGAATTCTTAGATTAAAATATGACTTGTTTCTATATAACAATCAGGGTAACAGGATTAATTTAAGCTAATAACACTCATGTCATTAACCACTCCACAATTCAGATGACATTAGAACCTCCGAAGACTTTCTTTAATTGTGTTTTCTTTTTTCTGAATTAATGAGGCCAGGCCATAACATGTTTCAGGAAAATGAAATCCTTTGTTACAGAAACGCAAATGCAGCGGCTTAGCATCTGAAATTCTCTTCAGTGCACGTGACTGAGAACACTTTGGTTGGACAATAAAGGGCGGTGCAACAATTCAAAATTCACAATAAGTTATACATTAATTTTCTAATTAAACTTTGAGTATTATATACCCATTATATTAGTTGCTCTTAGTTTTACAGTACATTCATGAATTAATTCATGATGTCATACTAACACATTCTAGATTTGATAAAGAAATAAATTACCATATTTTGTTGGATATTTTTTAACTTCCATGCATTGTTTTGAAAAATGGCAATAAAAATATCTTTCTGTAATTGAGAGTTTAGAGTCAGTGCGAGTGGACATTCTCCTAGAAGGCATTCTCGTGCCCATGAACTGGGGGAGAACTTGTTGGGTCACAGTGGGCTGCAGGTACTTTCCTGAATCTCTTCTCTTTCCCAGATAATTGGTTAATTCCCAGTGGTTCAGTTCCCAGTCAGAGAGACAAGAGGGAGGTTTCTTCTCGGACCGTATGAACAACCACGGGGTACTAAAGAATCTCGCGCACGTCCACCCTGTTCTACTCTGTTTAAAAGAAACTTTTCAGGGAAACCTGGAAACTTGTTTGGTGTTGGACGAATCCTTTTTATTCACCCTCTCTCGCCGTGCTCGCCGAAGGGATAGGAGACTTAATCCGGCAAGAAAACACAGTATTTTGTAGTGCTGAGTGTGGGGGCACTGTCACTCAGGGGCACCCAGGCCTGGGTCTCCGCCTCTGCGTGTGCTTGCACACAGAAAGAAGCGTTACAGCTCTCGCAGCTGGCTTGTTTTCTCTGGCAGCCACCGGGGCCCCTGGGACTCATACTCCTCTTTCCATTGTTGCCCTGTCCCCCCATCTGTCCTTTCTTCTCCTCCCTCTCTAATGGTGCCAGATCAGTTAAAGAGTTAGGAATCATGTCTGCAGTATTTCCTCACGATCCTCACCCCAGAGGCAGCCTGTAGGTCAGGAGGGACGCATCACGTGACATTTCACTAATCCCAGGATTGGTGGCATTTTCATTTCTTTCTCCAGGAGTAGCAATATTTACTTTTACCATACCACTCACTGGTCACTTATGACACAACTAAAACTAAAGCCACCTATGTTTAGAGGTATGTACTGTGTGACCATGCTGCCCAAATTAGCAGTGTAACAATTGAAACTCTTGAACAACCTTATTCAGAGCAGTAGAGTACTTCTCTTGTTTTTGACTGTCAATGGATCTTTCTCAACTGTGGCCAGTTCAGCCTGCGTGGTAAGAAGTGGGTCTCACATTACGGATTTCAAAAGGATTTTGTCAGAGAATACAAACTGAAGTTAGTTATTAGAGAAAAATCAAGCCTGGCTTTTTTTTTTCATGAGTCAATTTACACCTTAAGACTACTCTAGTGTTGTGGACTTCCCATTTATCTGGAGGGTTTGTTCACTGGGCCCCACTTTCAGAACTCCTGATTTAATAGGCTGGCAAGTGACACAGAATCAGCTTTGCTAACAGATTCCTAAGGTATGTTCATTCTTTTGGTCTGGGGGAACGCTTTGGGAATCAGCACAGGAAGGGAGACGGTAAGAGAAATTTTGAGCATGTGTTTATTTTGGTGCCCAGGCTTCATGCATGTTTGGCAAATGCACTTTTATTGAGCTACACCACAGCCCGACAGGAAAACTGGATCATCAGATCCTAACACAAGCAGACTTCCGCAGGAGGAGCCTTGAGCTCCCAGGGGCCAATCAAGTCGGTAGCACTGTGGGCACCCGAGGTTTCCCAGGTCCTGCCCTCAGTGTCACTCTGTCCCCAGTACAGGTGTGATCTGACTTAACTCTGGCCTGTTTAGATTCAGGTGGGCCTCCGATCTCTGCGGGCTGCCTCCACACCTGCCCCTCCCACTCACCCTGTGGCTCTGGGGACCCAGGGGTGGAGAGGGGGAGCTGGTAAAAATGAAAAGAAGTTGCCATATTGGACGCACTTAACGATTTCCACCTCCTCTGCCTCAACTCGGGCCATGGAAGGGGCGAACCAGAATCCAGAACAGGGCAGAACGGAGACTCCCCCACGCCAGGTGCACCTCAGTATCTGATTGCTCCATAGTCATTATTGCCCATGTGCAGGATGGCAGGGGGCTGACGCTTCCTGCCGCCACCACTGTTGTAAAGGTCAGAGGAGAGCAGGGGGCGGGTTGGAATGCTTAAGAGGTAAGCAAAACCACGGGCAGAGATGGCCTTGATCCTGCCCATGCCTGTAGTCATCACTATGGAAGCCTGAGGCAGGAGGATCCTGAGTTCAAGCCCAACCTGGGCAACATAGCAAATTAGAAGATTTTGCCCCCCCCCATATATATATATATATATATATATATATATATATATATATATATATATGTGTGTGTGTGTGTGTGTGTGTGTGTGTGTGTGTGTGTGTGTTTATTTATATTATCATGTTTTTGCAAGATACAATAATATATATATATATATATATATATATATATATATATATATATATATGAAATGTTGGGAATGTGAATTAGCATGAAGTTCCTGGTCACTACTATCCAGTACTGAAACACAAGGAAAGAGTTGGGTTGAAAAACTGATCCCTTCTTCTTATACCCTAATTTTGGTGTTTTACCATCACCAAGATATAGCCCCGTGGGAAAATGGGAAGAAATGGTTGCCAGCAGTGCTTTTTCTGTCCCCGTTACAGGCACGGAGGAAGGCGTGAGGCTCAAGCCACCGGGCCTACCCCAGGGCCTTACACGCAGAAGGCACCGGGCCTACCCCAGGGCCTTACACGCAGAAGGCACCGGGCCTACCCCAGGGCCTTACACGCAGAAGGCACCGGGCCTACCCCAGGGCCTTACATGCAGGTGACAGAGGAGTACTTTTCCTCACTTCTTTCTGGGAGTTTTGTTTCTCCACTTGCCAGGAATCCCTGCTTGAGTCTTCCTCTGAAGACCACCCTCAGCTCCCAAGAGCAAAATAAAGATTTAGGCATCGCTCTGAGAATGTTGACACTTCTGCAAGGCTGTTATTACATGGAAGCACCAAGGACATTTACAAAATAATGAATAATTCAATATGTACATATCAAGATATGTTAGGTTTCTTTTTATCAGTCTGGTTGGATTTGTTGTCATGTATACGTTGGGGTTTTAAAATTAAAAAAAATTAAAGATACGTTTTTCATTTCCTGATTTTTGTTTCTTTCCCCTCAGCTAGAATGTCCTTGAGTGCTCCATTAACATTATTGCAATTTAGTTTTTAATTAATTTAAAAATTGTACTTCTCTAATGAAATATCCCAATCTTCTACAACGTTTAGGTTTTCCCGACAGTCAAGTCAAGGGCATTCAGATCACTTCATCTAGATGCCCACTTCCTCGCTCTGGCTCCCAAATTTGCCCAGTCTCAGTGTCCCTCTTCACTCCGCCATGACTCCTAGGTGAATCCAGGCCTCGTCTCACCCGTGGATGTCTACTGTCTATGTCATGTGCCATTTGCAACTTGGTAACATTCTTTTCATTTCTACCTATTAAACTTCAATTACTGTTCATGTCTTTCAGGAACCTTCCTCGTTGAGTGAGGACTCGCCATGCACTTGTGGTTTGACTGTACATTCTGGGAAGCCAGCGTCTCTTCGCTCTGAATTTTCCTGTTATCTAACAAGTATCCCTTACTCTCATGTATTTCACACATTTCCTGCATGCTTGTGTACTTAGATGAATCACAATTAATAATACAGATCCCTGGGTTCAGGCTGCCTGGTGCATGAAGACCCGGAGCAGCGGGTGTTGGAATTTTGGCAGACAGAAGGTTGGGAATCACTAACATTTTTCTATTGTATGAAAAGATGTCAAGTAAATCAATGGATGAATCCATTGGATGAATCCCTCTTTGTTTATCTGTGGTTTATTGTTCTTTGGATTTCCTGCCTTTCCTGCTCCTGGCATCTCTGGTCCTGTCCCTAAATACACTAGTCAGAAGAGGGCCAAATGCTGCAAAAACTGTATTTATTCGTCAAATGAAAAATGAACCATCTGAGCACCCTTGGAAAATTTAAAAACAAAACTTCTCCCCCACCCCAAGCTTACTGTATTCTGTTTAAAACAATAACATTTGAATATCACCTTCAGATTTTAAAGAGGAGTTTAAAGTAATGTGGGGAGTGTTGGGAAACTGTAACAGGGTATTGTGACATGTCTTCAAGTCGCTAGGTCTACGTCTCAGGAGGGATGTCTTCAAAAGGAAGAAAGGATTCCTCAAAAAGAAACCATATATTGCATTAAAACTGGAGATACTTAACGAATGTCTACTCACCCCAGGTAGGGCACAGAGTAACAACTACACCCAAATCCAACTTTGTGGACCGATAATTCTTTTCCCCAAGACTGCTTGTTTATATTAGCATGTATTTGCAAGATACAATAATTACACTAAATATGAAGAATTGACACATACACATATGGCATCAATATCACGCTGGTCTCCTCTCGGCCTTTCCCGCTGCCCCCGCCCCTCTCACGTTACTTTCTCCTTCTACAAATCCTTCTCCTGCCATCAAAGATGGGTAAGAACTTACTCGCAGAGTATAGGTGAGTGGGAATGGTGTATGTGGGTGACCTAAAGACGTCACGTCACCAAAAGCCCACCCCAGCACAGTCAAATGTGGAAAGAGCCTGAGACGTTAATGAGCACGCCTTAATGTGCAAGTGACTCTGTTACGTGGCCTTTTGGCAGTCACTTAACTTCATGGCTCTCAGTTCACTCATCTTTAAAATGAAGGGGTTAGAATACCTCATTTAAGGTTCTAAATTTCATGATTGTCCGATTCTCGTTTTTGCAGAAGTTTCCAGTTATCTATGTGATTTTTCTCTTGCCTTTGAAATCATAATTGGGCATTGGTTAGATGTATTCAGTCCAATTAACCATAGATCATAAAGGTTTTTATTATTTTAAATTATTGTTATTTGATAATATTAATATCATGAGAAAGGTAAAGATACATGAAAGGAATAAACTTGGGATCTCTATAAACTCTAATAATAATAAAAATTTACCCTATGAATTTTCTTCTTTACAATATTACACTGCTCTTTTATCAAAAAGCAATGCTTAATATTTACTGTGCTTCATTATTGAGCTAAGAGGGCAGCTGAATTTAAAACATCCATGTGCATGTATTTAGCATACTATCATAAATTTATATGACAAAGCAGTGAGCCACAGCAAACCATCCATTGCATTATATTTACTAACTATTTCTCTTGATGGATTAGTGGGTCTCATGTTTTGATACTTAATATTTTTGAGAAATAGATGAAAAGCTCAAAAATATTTAATGAACTTTTTTTTGAAAGCATCTTGCTCTATAGTTCAGCAGGTCCTGAGATTGTTATGTAGTCTGGGCTGGCCTGGAACTCCTGGCAGTCCTCCTGCCTCAGCCTTCCAAGTGCTGGGTTTACATGTGTACATAACTATGCCCAGTGTATGTGATGGTGGGAGATCAAACCCAGGCCCTGGATTTTACTAGCCAGGCACTCTAACTACAGAGCTTTGACTCCAGTCCCTCATGTACTGTTTGAAGTAAACACACAATTTTCTCAGTTAATTTTAGTGTGACTCTGTTGGCCAGATTTGTGTGATTGTATTAGGTCTTTGAATGTGTATGTTGCGCAGTTGCTTAAGTCACAAAAGTTATATAAATAGAACATTTTTACTTATGTAGCTGATGTGTTATAAAATATAACACACATGCTTTTCACGTTATGTTTCCATTTCTTTGATTATTCAGCATTGTGTCAACAATCTCCTTATAAATTTGATCTGTTTTTAATCAATGTATTTTGCTTGCCACTCTATCCAACTACTGTTATCCATGTAAAGTGGCTACTACTGTGTCTACAAAAATAATTGTCAGTTGAAAAGCGGAGAAAGAAGATAACTTTTACAGAAGAATAATCTGCACTTGCATTATGAATGACGTCATTTCCATAATACTAGCTACAGATGGAAAAACTACAAATTAGAGTGAATGAAATATGGGTGAAAATATGGGTGTGTGGCCTTGCATTTCTAAAATGCCAAAGATTCATAGTTTGGACATGTTTTCAATGAGAGTCGAGGACTTGTTCTCACTGGGTCTGATAGGCCTAACCTTTCATAATGATACGATGGTGATGAAATGACACCGTCTTTGAGTAGAATCTGGGTATCAGCTAGCTGAGTTCAGTTCTTGCTTTCATAATTTGCTAGCTGCAAAGGTTGAGGCGACTATGTGTTGAATCTCAACGCGTCTTGTCACCTTAAAGCGCTCTTCCTAGTTCTCTGCTTCTTTGGAAGTTTGTGTCCTGTGAAATCACACAGTAGAGATGCTTAATGAAAGGTCTGGCTCATTTACTTTTTGATATTATTTTTTTCTGTTTTAGTTCTGTAAGATGTTTCATGTTTCCTTTCCATTCTTCAAAGAGTTTCTATTTGTTCTTTACTTTTTAAATCCAAGTTCCAAGACATTTAATGCATTCTGAAGAAAGTGACTGTTTTCAGTTAAATAAGTGCACAACTTACTACAGTAGCAGACACATTGTTCAAACCATGGGGTATTGCGTTTAGGGTTTGCATCCTTTATAGCCCTACTTTTACTTCAAGTATTTTGACAAATTATTTTGAGTAAAGAAACTTTCATGTTTTATTTTAATAATTTTTGCATGTCTGTTGACCTATGAGTCACCAAGTAGACTATATGTTTCTCTTCCCAGCTTACTGTGATGGTTAGAGAAAGGATACAGTTAGGGAAAGAACTTAAGAAAAATGAGGTCAGCTTCAGCCAATAATACTCAGTGAAATGGACCAAGCACAAAAAGGCGGACTATAGATGGGTGTCCCTCTTATGGAATGCACAAAATTATGACATTAAAAAGGCCCCAAATAGAAAGAGACAAAATGGTTAGCTAGAAAAGGAGTGAACCTCTGAGAAAGAGTTGGACGTAGATGTTAACCGATTCCCCAGACTACATGTGTCTAATGTGTTACTGAGTTTGAAATTCATGTATTTACAAAAAAAGTTAAAAATAAATAAATTTTTTTTTTCTTTTTTTTTCTCACACAAGCTACCTACTCTGTCATGGTGTTGAGCTCATCTTTCCTGAGACTCTACTTACAAGCCACAGCATCAAAGCATACGGCAAACGTGGACACTGGTGTTTTGCTGAGCTGTGTCAGAGATCTTTGTTTCTTTAGGATGAAAGGAGTCACATTATTAACAATGTGAGAGAATAGCCTGTAAGTCAATATGTGTTCCTGTGTATTATGGTCGATTTCATGGAAGAAATAACTTCTAAAAATGCCTATGGCCACGCCTGCAAAGCAGCCACTGCAGACAAAGGCCTCAGATACTTTAGAGAAATCAACTCCAACTGCATCCCAGGCCTAATGGAAAACGGAAAATTATAAAACTCCTAGAAAACAACATAGCTTAAGATACAATATGCATATATGTGCCAATTCCAGAGTTTGAATATAATTATTAGGTTTTTCAAAAATATACTAAGAAAAGTCATAACTACAGAATATATTTTAAAAATAAAAGTAAAAAAGAAAATAACAGAGAAAATGTAGGTGCCTTATTGCTTGGGCAATTACATGTTAGATACAGCATTAAAGAGAGAATCCACCAACGAAGAAAAGGCAAGCCGGTGTCCTTAAAGCACATCTGCTTTGCTCCAGACACTGTCAAACAGATGAAAAGCGGAGACGCAGACGTGGGAACACATTTTCAAGAGGTACATCCGATAAAGGGCTGTTATCTAAAACATGGAAAGAAGTCTCAAATGCAGCTGGAAAACAAATAACCTGACTAAATATAGATCAAAGACTCTCACAGACACTTCAGCAAGGAAAGTATACACGTGGCAAATATTCAAATGAAAATAGGCTCCACGCCACGAGCTGCCAGGGGGATGTAGGCAAGGAATACGCCACGGGGTCATTCCAAGCGCATCCCAACGGCCAGTGGCCAGAGCACTGGCAAAATCAAATGCGGGGGAAAGCATGGGAGGACAGGACCACAGCCAATCGTAAGAATGCACCTGGTGCACAGGTGTCAGAGCCACTTGTCATTTTCTTCACAAAGCTGCGGCTCCTCTTACCACACAACCTAGCCACGGTATTGCTTGTTATTTACCTAAAGGACTTGAAAACTTATATCCACTCAGAAACCTACTCACTCACTACGTCAATAGCTTTATTTATAACTGTCCAAACTTAGAAAGACCAAAGCTGCCCTTCCTCAGGTGAGTGGGCAAATTGCTATTTCAATATTTAATGTTTGAAAGAAATGAGCGCTCAGTTCATAAAAAGACGTGGATAAATAGCAAAATATAGTATTAGGTGAAAAGAGCCAATCCCAGGGCTGGAGGGATGGCACGTGATTAGAGCGCTTGTGCAAGGCCGCGAGTTCGATTCCCCAGCACCACACAAAGCTGGGCGTGGTGGCGCATGCCTATAATGTCAGCACTTAGGAGGCTGAGGCAGGCGGATTGTTCTGAGTTCAAGGTCAGCCTCGGGTAAGGCAATGAGTTAAGGACTAACCTGGGCTACAGAGTGAGACCCTGTCTCAAAAAAATAAAATAAAATAAAAAAAGGAGAGAAGCCAATCCGAAAAGGAGATGTTTTGCGTGATTTCAGCTGCATGACATCAAACAAAGGCAGAAGTACCGAGACAGTAGAAAAGTTATCGGTTACCTGGGATGGGGGGAGGGTAGGGAAGGAGGGAGTGAGAGATGAACGAACCGGCAGAGCAGAGCGTTTCAGGTAAGGACAGTGTTCTGCATGTTCTGTATGATGCGCTCATAGGAGCCACATTTGTTAAAACCCACAGATTGCACACCATGAGTGAGCCCACATAGAACCTACAGACTTTAAATATGGATGGTGGATGGCATGGCAGTATGGTTTCCATCAGTTATAACAAATCAATCACTGCCGGGAGGGGCCATGGGGGTTGTTCAGGGGGAGACAGACAATGGCTGTGTGTGGCTGAGTAGAATGGGAAAAGTCTGAACCTTCCTTGTAATTTTGTGGTAAAAGTAAAACTGCTTTTAAAAATCTTATGTCTATGTAATAAATATAAATTTTTTTAAAAATTCTATTTTCATCTTTAATACTTACTTGGTTTGGTTTGCCTAAGGTTTTGCAAACTATATTTTCACAAGACAAATGTTTTGAAACGATTGTTTCAAGAAATGTGGAACATGCCGAAATATCCACCAACTGATTAATGGACACAAAAATTGTGGAGTATGTACATGGTGGATTCCTGTACTTCCGTAAAGACAGACAGGTTTGAAGGTTTTGTAGGTAAATGGTCGCAGTCTGAGACCATCATGCTTAGTGAAGTGAGTCAAACACAAAAGATTAAATAGCACATGGTTTCTGTAACATGAGAAACACAGAATACAGGCATTTTATAAACCAAATGGTTGTGACAGTGGGAGTAGGGGATGAGGAGGATGCAGGAAGGCCAGAAATAAGAAGGGATTGTAATGTTAATGCAATATTAACATTACAATATGTAGACAAATTACCCAAGCTCATTGCATCCATTATATATCACATATATATGTTAAAATATATCCAAGATCTCTACAATATCTATAACCCTTACTCGTTAACCACCCACAGTGCTGCCAACTTGAATCAGTAAAGATGTGAAGATAAAAATGCATGTCCTCTTCCAATCTGGAAGGCTGTTTAATACCTGCTATGGTTTGAATACATTTTGGGTGTTACCCAAGAATCCACGAGACTGGAGTCTTTGTGTCCAAGGGGGAGGTTAGAAAGTGCCGCGGAGCCTTGAAATGGTGCTCCTCCGGGGACTCCAGAAATTCTCACAAGGCAGGGTGTCATGAAGGGAGCAAGCCCGATCCCATCTAGCTCCGTTTCCTCATTAATCTTGAATAAATGGGACTTCCAAATGGTGATCTTCAAACTTCCAAAGCTATGAGCAAATGAACTTTCCTCCTCCTTTTTCTCTTGGTCTTCTTAACTTAGCTTCTCTAAGATATTTTATTATGGTAATGAAAAGCTGCAGAACATAATCCCTAAAAGAATACTTGTGAAAAAAAGCTGGATGCATCAACGATGTGATCTTGTCTAAAACTGCCAAACCTGATTGCACTGCTTCTATTTCTTGCTTTTGAATGTATTTTGGGAGTCAAGGAAATAGGGCTAAGATGATATTTGCTCCCCCTCAGTCTTATCTACGAAGACACTTAGCCTTAGATTTTTCTAGCAACTAGACTTTGAATTCAATAATCCTTTCAGGCTATATTTGGATAATTACATAAAAGGTTAATGTGATGTAAGAATCCTCTGCAAATATCTGATTAGAGTCAAGCACTTAGGCTAGTGGTTCCCATGAGACATCCTACAGTTTACCATCATTTTTATCGAAGAACGACATGTGATTAGTTTAAGCTATGTTTATAGAGATGATTCTCTAAGACAAAATCAGGAGCAGTGTGCACAAGTTGTAATTTCCACTGTGTGTAGAAAATTATCCAGATTCCTGATTCTCGACTGGCTGGAAAGAGTTAATTAGCCTCATTTTCCTGACAAGGCAAGAAAAGGACTGAGAACTCCGTATGGCTCATTAAGTCATCTGTCAGAGCCAACCAAACCATAGTATTTTTTTTTTTTTTTGATGGGGAGGAAGGGGTCACACATTCATTTGAAGCTGGTGCTTTATTGGCTAGAAAAACTCAAGTATTAACTGATAGGTTATATTTTCCTATTAGTAATATTTTCAATTTATTATCATTAAATTATTTACTTCTTATCATTGCATTCAACGGTTTTTCACCTGTTATAATTTTTATGTACAAAGCATATGCTATTAAATCTTTAAAGAAATGCAAAGTATAACTATGATTTACCCATTATTAGTGTTACACATAATACAATGAGCGAGACCTCATGACACACTGAAAGTGTACCACAGGGAAGAGGATATATGAGCTGCCTATTGATAGCATCGTGAAAATACTTGACATAGAATGTTTGTATATACACACATGGACATGCAATCTCATACCTAAAAATCCAAACTTACTTTCATTCATTGGAAGAACAGTTTACTATACATTTTTTTTAGCACCTGTTGCCATGTTACTTTACACTAAAGATGTGATTATTAAGAATTTTAAGATGGGAGGAATATCTTCTATTATCTCTGTGAAGCCCCTGGGGTCACAGGTCTTTATTTAATTTTTATATCAGTGCATGTTAGTAATATAGACATAGTAATGTTGATTTCTGGGAATTAGTACATGTGTATGAAATACCTTGATAATTTTCAATCCCTCTGTTCCCGCCTTCCCCCTATTTTTGTTCTTCCCTGTTCCAGGAGTCTACTTCGTACTTTCCATCATCTTTCCTTTTTGATGTGTATCTATCTGTGTTAATTTTATATGTCTCTTATACAACAAAACATGAAATATTTGACTTTCTGAGTCTGGCCTATTTATTTTAACATGATTATCTTAATTTCATTGATCTTCCTGAGAATGACATGATGTAACTCTTTCTTATGGATGGGTAATATTTCATTTTTGCATGTACATGTCTCTCATTTCCATTGTGCATTCACCTGTGGATAGGCAGGATCTGTTTCTAGTTTAGCTATTGTGAATTATAAGGCTATAAACATGGGTAGGTATGAATTATAAGATTACACTTCCTGTGATTCATTTGGGAAGAACATTCTGAGACAGGTATGATTAGGTCAAATGGTAGTTGTGTTTTTAATTTGTTGAGGAATCCCCATGCTGATGTCCACAGCGGTTGGATTAGCTTGTGTTCTTACCAATGAAGGGTGCATCCTTGCCAGCAACATTCATTGTTTGTTTTTCTGTGTTCTTCACGGCAATTCTCGTTTGGTTGAGGTGGAATCTCAATGTAGTTTTGATTTGCTTTTCTCTGGTAGCTATAGATTGTGAACATTTTATTTCACCTGCTTCTGATGGGTCATCTGTACTTCTTCTTAGAAGTATCTCTTCTATTCATTTTCTGATTTTTAAAAATTGAATTATTACTTTTGGCAGAGTTAGTTTTTTGAGTTCTTTTTATCCTAGGTGTTAATCTTCTCTCAGAGGAATACCTAGTGAAACATTTTCCCTTTATGTAGGTTCTCTCTTCACTGCTAATTGTTTTCCTTTCCTGACCAGGAACTCCCATGGAGTAGAAAGTGGCCAGGAAACGGATCCCTAGAGCTTCAAGAAAATACAGTCCCACCAATACCTTAATTTTAGCCAAGTTAACCCCACATCGTACTTTTTGACTAGATTTTTGAGCCTGTGAGCATAGCTCAGTGGTTAAAGGGCTTTCCTAGTATACTCAAAGTCCTGGGTTTGATTCCCTAGTATCAAATTAAAATTGGTTGGGCATGGTGGCACAAATCTCACCATTCAGGAGGCTGAAGCAGGAGGATTGCCATGAGTTTGAGGCCATCTTGGGCTACAGCATGAGTTCAGGACCAGCCTGGACTACAGAGCAAGAATCTGTCTCAAAAAAAAAAATTGTATGGTCTTTAGCAAATTTTGAAAATTCAGTAAATTTTGTGCTGCTGTAACAAAATACTCAAGACTGGTAATTAAAAAAAACAGTTGTATTCTTTCATGGTTTTGGGGGCTGGAAAGTCCAAGTTGGAGTCACTGGAGTCTGCTGAGGGTTTTCTTTGTGCATTCTAACAGTGACAGACAGACGAGCCACGAAGTAGGGAACCACATGGATCCTTCAAAGCCAGAAGAGCCGGAAGGAGCAATCCAACCCTGCAAGCACTTTATTTTCTTTTTCGTTGGAATTCTGCTTTATTATTTGAAAGTCGTAATTTGAGCAAGATTGAGCACGGAGAAGGCAGCAATGAGATAAAAGCATACAAATCAAATTATTATTATTTGATTATTATACAATAATCAAAAAATTCAAATGAATCTGAGACATCAATATATTGAGGGGTACATGATTCAGGAATTAAAAAAATTGTAGAATTTGGAATTCATTCATGAACAAAAATACTATATATTATATATGTATATATATTTATTTAGGCAAAAAGAAAGTTAAAATTGTGAGCACTTTTATAGCAGCAGCGATTCATGCAGCTGTTGCACTGGTGTTACGCTTCCAACACATAAAGCTTCAGGTGATGGTAGGCATTAAGCTTTGGGCAATTTGTTCCAATGGTGATGAGAAAGCAATACATTAACTTTGGTTACAGAAAGAGAGAAGAAGAGAGATGAGAAGAAAGATGAGAGGATATAAATGTGTGTATAATACATATGTGCATATATATGCATAGACTATGTTGTATACATGTGTGCACAGAAACATACATTTGCGTAAGGTGCACATATTCATATGTACATGGATGTCTGTGTGTCTGTCTGTGATATTGTCAACACCAGGAGTCCTCTGGATTACCACATGAAAATTTTATAATATGGTAGAACATCATATGCAATAAGACAAATAATACTTTATTATGATGATTTTACTCAGTGCTTCTCATGCAGGTTTTCTCAGGACCAAAGAGGCAGAGCTGACAGCTGTATTTTTGGATACTCATATTTGTGTATGTGCATCACATTTTTATGGTCCTCATGATCATTTTTATTTTATGCATGCAAATTTCTTTTCCACAGTATTTCTATGCATCTTAAAAATTCTGTTTATTATTTATAATAATGTGTTCTAGTTTTTTTTTAACTGAGAAAAAATAAACTCCTACAACATAACGAGGACCCCTGACACTATTCAGGTTTTCCAGATGATGTGAAAATCACTAAATTTAAACTTGTTATTGGTCTTTGTGACCAACTTTGACGAATTCCACAGCATAAAATTCAGAGCCATAAAATGGAGGACTCACCAATGTCTGTCAACATGGCACAATACCTGAGAGAAATTGGCCCAGTTTAAAGAAAATTTCAAGTGTTTGCAGCCAACGTAAGCAATAAAGAATTGATTGACTATTAGCAATAAAAAAGAATTCTTATGGTTTACCTGACAATTCATTAATTCAGACTTCTCATTGTGGATTATCAGTGACAAAATAAGCCATATGTATTTCGGATCAAGTAACATATTTGTTGGTTAAAAAACACATATATGCATACTAGCTTAGCCTATTATGTATCTTTATTTTCAGACTATTAAAGCTAAAAATTAGTAACTGATATAGTCACTTCATTTTCATTATTTATTTATTTTGTATTAAAAAGATTTATTTGAATTCAGAAAAAAAGCTAACCAGGTTTTTAAAATTTTTTTTCCCACAGTGTTAATAAGTTTGAAACTTTCAGGATTGACCTGAAGTACAATCAGGACAGTGTTTTATGACACTCCCATTTAATTCTATTTTATGATCAAACAGAATTTTTCTCTTCAAGCTACGCTTTGCTCTGTCATTTGTTTCTTTCCTAATTGCCTATGCCGATTCTTTCACCTTTACATTTTTTTTTTATCCCGCTAATTTAGTGGTTTTATTTTTTCTGAACTTTCGTTGGATTTGTGAGGAAGAATATTTACTTCCACTTTCATTTGGTAGTTGCTACTATCGCTCCTTATGGACGGGCCATGTCTTTCCCACTCGAGCTGAAGTGAATGATGGGAAAGATTACTTGATCGTCTACATGTTGGTTATATCCTCTACACCTACTGTCTGGGCTTTAAGCACAGCAGAACATCAGACACCAAGTTTACTCTCTTGCCCACGAGGTTGCAGTGTTTTTAAGCATTGCTAGTTGTCTTCAAATATTTATTTTTAGGGACTCCTGTGCTGATTAGTAATGACCTTAGGCTTTTCAGTGTAATATTGATTTTTAAGAATAAACTTCAGAAACATCTGAACATGAAAAAGAAAACAAATTTAAAATCCCAGCTAATTGATTTTTATTAAAAACGTGCAACCAGGCTCCCCAAAGCAACAATTTATTTTCATAACTCACCATTTTCTTTTATGAGTTTACATTTATGTCTTTCATATTTCAGTAGAATTATGGACATTATCAGAATTAATATAATTTACTCTTCAGGTAGCAATTTTATATAAAAGTATGAACATGGCTATCCTATTTTCATTTTGATGCATATCCCTGATTCAGTATAATAATAAATTGCTTATTTGGCAATCAATAATGATTCAGCCTCTCTAAATCAACTCGCTGCATTTCCACAACTGCTTTCTAGTGCACATACAGCTATAACACACATTTAATAGATGAGAAAAATAAATCATGCTTAGAGAATATAAGCGACGGCTCTATGTCAATACAACCTGAAAGGAGCAGAGCGAGGGCTTGAGCCCAGGACATCTCTCTTCAGCTTCTTTGCGTTCTCCTGGTGACTTTCTTGATCATTAACAATGAGATTACTGTCACTGTTCTCTATTTTTTCCCCTCACTGCACCCCAACCATGTGAGACTGAATCTCCTGTAGAATTTTTACCACATTATTAATCAAATTTTTGATTCACAGATCTTGAAAGCACTGAAGTCAAGGGTAGTATGTTTACCATCTGCTTATCATATTGTAACTAAGTTACAGTTAGGAACTCTTTGAAAAGTCAGGAATCATACCCAGGACCCAAGAGAGAACCCATGGAAAGGACACAAAATGATTACATCCACACAGAAATTGCTATTCAAAAAATATTAGTTCTGGTTCTTTTTTATCCTTTAATTTCTACTTCAGAATTTAAGAAAATTTGTCTGCGTATAAACAAAAAGAGCATGAAATCACAGCACTTTTTATTTGTGAAAGTGTTTTGAGGAAAAATGACCTACCATTGGTATGCTAATGCATCTCCCAGCATTTCCAATATGTCAATGCTAAACCTGATCTTTCATAAAAATCATTTAAGATTAATCATGGAGACAAATATGAAGCAAATTATGTATATTGGAGATATTTAAAATTACAGTTCTGTAAGGTAATTATAAAGCTCAGTTTCAGGGAGCTATTTGTATTTAAGGAAACACAAGAGTGTGAATTGCAAATAATATAGTCCTTAAGCCAGGAGTGGTGGTGCATGCCTGTAATCTTAGATCCTGGAGGCTGAGACAGGAGGATTGCTACGTGTTCGAGGCCAGCCTGTACTACATAGTGAGTTCAGCGATAGTCTCCATTGCAGAGCAAGACCCTGCCCCCCACAAAAAGAAAGAAAAGTCATTGTTCTTTTGGGTATGTAAAATTTCTAATTAGGAAAGGAAAACATTTTTTTTTGGTGAAGAATTTTCCAAACTACAAAGACTTTTCTTCATCTTTGAAATGCGTAGTAGTATTTCAATGGACAACTTTTGCCCTTCCTCATAAAAAACAGTTTAGAAATATTAACTTGATAGAACACAATTGAAGATGTTAATGCAGTTTTCAAAGCCATCCATCTGTGCAATACAGAAGTTGATGCTTCAAATATTGAGCCGTATAGTTAAATAAGTGTAGAAAACCAGCTCAAATATTCTCAGAAATTTTAATGTTAAATATATTCGTGTTATTTGCCCAGAATCTGATGAGGTCTGTATGAGAACACTAATAATATAGCTAAGCCAGAATACTTCCGGACTGTCCCAATGCATGCTATAGGTTGAGAACCACTGTGTAAGACGGAGGCCCAAGAGCAATACAAGCAGTTTAAATTAAACTCAAATAAGAAATATCATTTAAAAATATATAATGTTGCATTAGAAATTGTGTTGTCATTATGGGTTACTTTGGATTCTGTCCAGATGCCTATAGTGACCTAATGCTAACGTCTTGGAATGGGATTATCCTACCAGAAAGAGCTTTGCAGGGATAACTGAAGTCAAGAGAGCAAGTTGTGCGAACGAGAACGAGTACTAATGCAAGAGTAGTTGTGTGCGGACAAGAAGATGGTGTGGTGGTCCAGTGTAGACGCAGAGAATAAAGGTCACATGACGGCACAATGAGAAGGTGGTATCTGCTAACTAAAGAGACAAGTTTCACAAGAAATTGTACCTGTCGAAATCTGATTTTAGACTTCTAGCTTCCAGGACCATTCCCAAGCAAACTGATTTTAAAGCCACCCAAATGTGTTTTTTGTTATCTCAGCTCCTGTAAGCTAATACGGGCATATGAAACAATCACTGAGCTCATGGATTTAGGGTCAAATATATTCAAGAGATCCCTTTTCTACTACAAAGCACTACGTTTAGTTAGAATAATTTTTATTAAAACTCATAAATGTTGTAACATTTTGAAGAAAATTATCAAAAGCTTTATTACAGTTGTTTAATTATACTCTGCAGTACATGTGCTGCCTTAAGATTTAAGTCAAAACGACTCATTCTTGTTTTGCAAATTCAGCTAACACCTCACTTTGCTCTTTTTTATTTCGTAGGATCAGAGCAAAATGTAACTTCCACACTGCTCCATTCTCTTATTTGTTTGTTCATTTATTTATTTTAGGTCTTTGTTTTTCCAGGTAGCAGTGATTCCATTTGGTAGTATATTCAGAAAATAAAGGTTGGCTGAAAAACACATAGCCTCTTTTGCAAAAATAATCCATTGCTTTTAAGAATTATGAGTACAAAGGAAACATTACAGTAGAAACATTAATCAGATGTTTGCCTATTTTTTGCTTGACTTAAAAATTATTTCCTACACCATTAGTAAATTTAATACCATTATGGATTTAGGTGATGTCTATGCATTTAGTATGAGGTCTTGGGTGGATAGAGTTAATTCTCTCTCTACGAGTGCTTCTTATGAGACTTCCTGTGACATATATCTCATAATGGCTCCTGTTGATTGATCTAATTATATACACATGGTTTTATTGGAGCTTTGTGAATCTGGAGATACCCATGTTTGCTTAATGTTCTACAAGCACAATTCAAAACCCTCTAGGCTTACCAGGATTGTTTCCATAATCCTTAATTGAGAAAGTAAGCCTTGAGAATTTCGAAATACCCTGCCGAAATCAAGCTCCTGGGCCAGAACATTTTCCCACTAGAATTGTTTCTTAAAGGAAGAATTTTTTTTTAAATACGTATAATCTATTTTTTGGTGAGTGTCATTTTGTAACGAATGAAATGCATTTATTTCTGTGAGTGTGCATGCAGACATTTTTGCTTTATTGCCCTTAATTTTCAAATTTGAGGAATGAATCCTTCGCATATAAAAAAGTGGAACAAAATTACACTACAGTAAACAGTGAATGCAGGAGAAGTGGCAATATCGATGAAAGGTTAGCAACCCTTAAATCACTCGATTTTATGTAAAAAGACACACAGAATTTTTATTTTAACAATTTCAAATAATTTAATTGAGCACTCAAATACTAGATATGAATCTGTAATCTGTTTTATAGCTGTCATTATCAAAATTAAGAGTATTATTTTGTTACACGACACTCAGTTGTGCCTGTGGTCTGTGATTTATCTTCTATCTGCAGATTTAGTTATTTTACTTTTTCCCTTTGTGTTGCTTGAAGAATAGTTCTGACAAATAGGATTACTCTGCTTTCTATCCACTCCGGTGTTTTGGGGTTTTGAATGTCATTTTTAAACAAAGCCTCAGCTCATTGAAAGCCCAAGACAAACCCAAAGTTTGGAAACCCACTTCCACAGATCTATTAAATTTTCCTTGACTGAATCATTTTATTTGATAAACAAAATCTTGTGGAACATAAAATAGCAAAGCAGTAGGGCTGATTGAAGTCTCTCCCACTTCCCAGCCTCCTCCCACAATCTGGATATGTTTAATGACAGTAAGGAGACCTGAGGGATGGCTCTACTGAAGCCCAGTAAAGTTCATGCGTGTGCTTGCGTGGTTGTGTGTGTGTGTGTGTGTGTGTGTGTGTTGAGGAAGTGTTACTGATTCAAATGAAAAAAAGTAAGAAATGAGAGGGCTGTTAAAATGTGGAGAGCTTTAAGGACAATAAACACTTTCTTTTCAAAAAATTTCAATGTTTTATAAATCTATGAAATAAGGTACAAAAATCCTCATGATATCTGGGATGAGTAAATGAATTTTTTGAAGAGTTTATATATTTTCACTTCAGTTTTTCCCCTTCTACTGAGATGTGTAAGTTCAAAACTTAAAGTTTACATTGATCTTGAGCATTTTGTGCACATACAAATCATGTAAAAGTTACAAATCTTTCCCCTGTCTCCTTTTGTCCCTCTCCCTACTGGTCCCCCCAGTTCCCATTATTTCCCACATTAGGTTCCATGAAGTAATTGTGACCTGGGTCTCTCATATCAGAGAAACCATTCGATATTGCACCTTCTGCTCGGACTCACTTCACTGAGCATGATGGTCTCAAGTGGCCTCCATTCTTTAAGCAGTAAGTAGCTTGCTTCCTTGATAAGTACTGAGGAAAGTACTGTCCGGTCAACTTCGAGGACCTGAGGGGCCTCAATTTCTCAAGAAGGCTAAACAGCTCATCTTGTGTTTAAGATCAATGACAGTCACATCCTAAACACATGGAGTTATCATTTCAAAAGGAAAGACATTTGAATCCATTCACAGTGTAAAAGCTTTGTATTTCAGTATTTCAGGGATGGGAGCTTAGTTTAGCAGCGAAGTGCTTGCCTAGCACATGCCTAGCAAGTGCAATGACCTGGTCTGTATTCCCAGCACCACATACACCAGGTGGGTAGCTCCTTCCTGTAATCCCAGTACTCAGTTGGCTGAAGCAGGAGGATTTCATTAAGTCCAAAGCCAGCTTGGGCTACATAGTGGTTTCAAGACCAGCCTTGACTGAGAAGTGAAATCCTTTCTCCAAAAGCCAAAACAAAATAAAAAAGCTGTATATTTCAAAAATTAAACATGACCTGAGAATATTTAAGTGGGATTACCAGTGTCAAAATTCATTCATGAACATCTCATTATAAAAATACTTCAGGATAAATTCAATCTTTTTAAAATTTACAATGCTTATGGATGTTTCTTGAGCCTTTCTTGTTAGGCGTTGCATTAAGCACTTTCTTAATTAATCCCCTTAAGAAACTCACGAGGGTGGCAACTCTCTTTATCTTCATTTTACAGATGTGAAAACTGAGGCGAGAGGGGTGAAGACTGCTGAGGGCAGAGGCAGGGGGCCAAAGCAGTCCCTGCGGTTTTTGACAGCGTGTTGGGGAAGAACTGTTGAAGGTTAGAACATCACGAAAGGGAAACACCTTTCTACATCAACAGAAAACCACACCACACCAGCGGCGCTCAGAATGTGGCGATCTGCAGAAAGAGAGCAAAACAAAAGAGTAGTTTCTACTCCAATCTCCACACTCTGCCTTTCATTCCTAATTCTCTCCTAAGCATTTAGAATGTTAATTAAATAAAATTGAGAATGACGAATTCGAGATTTTTCTCAAGATCCCTTCATGTGCGCATCATGTGGACTAAAAGGTGTTTTCTATTTTTTTCCCACCCCAAACCCTTCTGTCTGAACAGCATCCTTCTATTTTTGTTATGCCGTAACTCGCTTATTTTTCAGTGTTCTCAAACAGACTGCCAGTTTTTAAATTTGATCGTGTTCAGCCGAAGATTTGGCACAGATTCTGGTTTCGCCTAAACATAACCCCAAACATTGGGAGAAATCTGTTGCGGTAGCAGAGACGGGGCTCTGCTTACGTCCGGATTATCGATAGTCTCTAGGAAACATTGGTTAACAATACGAACATGTAGTATGCAGCTGTAGTTAGTGAGTTTGCTTTCTTACGTGCATAATATGAGCTTGTAATGGAAGTAATGTCATATAGTATTTAACTCTGACATTTAGTGTTTGCCCTAGTAGATGGTCTTCCTTTTACTTAAGTGCCATTACTTTTATGTAGTCCATTTTCATTGCATTTAGTCCCATTTTAGTAATAATGCTTGCATGATTTACCAGGCAAATGCAATCTTTGCCCTGAATGGCACAGTGCAAGAAAAAATGGAAGCTGTTAAGAGGCTGAATGGCAAAAAAGTATTATTGACCTATGCTGGCAGCCATGTGTTTCAATTATTTTCAAGAATCCATTTGTCAAATAAGTGAAGCGAGGTGGGATGTCAAGTTCAAGCTGGGGTTAGTGCCTTTCTACATCTGATATGATGTATCTTCTGTAGCCATTTAATTGAATTACCCAATTTATTTTTCAAGCAACAATGCTCTACCAAGAGCCATGACATTAAACAATTAAATAGGAGTTTAAAAGTATGCATTCGTCTGCACCAGAAAGGAGCCCGAGAGTCTGAGGATTTCTGACTCCGGGGTAGGCAAAGCCTACTCTCCGGGAAGCACCCTAGCTGGGCCAGGCAGAAAATAACACTCCACAATCCTACCTCTTCAGCAGAATGGTGGCTAAACATTTAGAAGTTAACTGAGATTACTTAATTTTTTGAATGTACATAATGTATGTGATATATATGGCTATTTATGGCTTCTATGGAAAAGAAAACTAGGCCATTATAACTTTACTAAGGGATACTTTATCTTAAGGGATTTGGTCAAGAATGCCTTTTTGTTTGGAGTGATTGTCTATTTGTAAAAATAGAGGAGAAATCCTAATTAGAGAAAAGAAAATCAGACATCTAGAAACTACGAAGGTAGCCATGATGCTAAAGAAAGCTTATAGGTAAGTTAGTACAATAGTTGGTTTGGATCATTATGGCTTGCAAAGGTCTTGAAACTTTTCAAGAATTAACAAACTAACTGGCTCTAATTCTTCCATTTGACTGGAAAGAAAGAGGTGGGAGGAAGAAAGAAAAAGAGGATGGGACCTTAAATCATTTTCATCTTGCATTTACATAACTGCTACGGAAAATGTTTTGATTTTAATTTTTACTAAGGTATTAATTATATAATAATTATTAAGAGCACTTTAGCTTGTTTTCTTTTGTTGATCACTTAGACCTACAGATATGTTTTTGATCTGAGGAGAATAATTACTGTAACTCAGAGAACAGAAGCAACTTATTTTTTTTTTCAATTAACATTCAACAATTAAATTTTAATATGGTCAGGGAATTGTGCAGATCCTTTTGTATAAGGGTACTGCACCTTTAATTATCTGCCCTCTAGTGCCAAGCCTTTTCTTTGAGTGCTTCCATAAAAGCTTATTGCAGCTAGTTATTGAGCAAATTAGTACTCGAGTTTTGGTGAAAAATGTCTTTATTAGTCCTAAAACCGGAGTCACTGTGCATTCCCAGAAGGCGTGATTTTGTTTGATGAATAAATCTAGTAATTATCCCGCTGTTAGGGCTGCACCGCAAATGTCATAAGCAGACAAACAGAGGGAGCAAGCCTTCCGTAAATTCTCTAATTATCTGTGTTGGACTACTTATCGCCTGCAGATGATTTATGAGCATATTGATATATCCTTAAGTATGTTCATTGGAGTTCACAGATGCAAATAATTAAGGCACTAGTCATCTACAAAGGGGTGTCAGGTCAGGGTCATTTCATTATAAAACTTCAGCCTGGTGCAAGTAAGAAACAAGGTAGAGGGGGAGTGTGGTCTACTTGACTGGGATGTTTCCTTAGAAGCTTTTAATTTCTTCTTCTTTTGTTTTTAATGCTCTCATTCTTCGTATTTTATTACTGTGGCCATTATTTTTACCAAATAAGTATCCTTCAATTTCCCATGGTCGTCCCTTTGTTTTTTTTCACTGAACTAATATTAGTTGTCATATTTTTGTAGATTTAAACTGCTTGACAAATGATTATTAGGAAAAAGCAGACATTTAAAAAAATTTTTAGAGTGACCTGTTGAAATTTCTAAAACATGTCTTTGAATACATGTTTTTTTCCTCTTAGGCTTTTACACTTGAACTTCATGACTTTCTTAAAGAGAAGAAAGTTTTATAAATAGTGTTTCATTTTTTACTGTTGACTAAGAAATGAAATAAATGCTTATTAAATAACATATTCATTAATAAAGCCAATCTACCAATGACAACAAAAATAAATTACAATTTGAATGTATTTAATAATAAATCTTCAATGTATTCAATTATAAACAGTTTAAGAAGATAACTGATCATAAGCTATATATGTTGGTACTGTGAGCTGTCGTGTTTAGAGGAAACTAGGTCAATTAAAAATGCTTCATATATATATTTAAATTGCATGAAAAATAAACAGGCAGAAGCAAATTCACATTCATTTTGGTATCAATAAAAACAGGACAGGCATAGAATAACATAATCATGTACTTGACTCTGAGCTACATGCAAGGCACAAGTGTGTTTCTGGCCATACCCTCAAGAAGGTGAGGATTAGCCTTTGAGAAAAGGTACTGTCCATGCTTCATGGCTTTTGCTTTCATTTTTGGATCAGTACATTTTCGAAGGTCTAGTAAGAATAAGTTAATTGGAAGAGAGAGAGAAATAAGGAGAAGGAGGGGGAGAGAGAGAAGGAGACTGTGTGTAGCAGAATCTCCCCAGAATGCTCACGCTTAGAGCAGCTGTGACCCAGCTCCCTAGAATCAGCTCATTCTATGTAGACCTATTTTCTTTTTCTATCGTTCGTCTACTTCCAGTTACTAGAAGCAAACTCCTTGCAGAATCGCTACGGGATGAGAACCAAGTCGCTGACTGGGAGGTAGACAGCTGCAGGGCCAATGGCTGTCTGGAAGTATTTCCTGGCATTTGTGAGTGAATAGAAACTATTCAAATGAAATTAGTTTTATCAGAATACTACTGATACTGGTTAACAAATAGATTGGCTTTTCTCTTTAACATGTCATGGTGTGGTTTCCTGAAGGTACTGAATAACATGCTTCAAGGAACCCTCCCAGACATATTTAGGGCCTCCCACATTCCTAGTCCACCTCCCAAAATGGCCTGGGCAGAAAAGAGATGGCATCTCCACAGAAAGTCAGAGCCTCCAACTCGTCATTCTTTCTCTTCCACCATACACTAAAACAGTCAAATATTGTAAATTCTGATACAAAGAAGAATTAAGTCAGCTTTAATTTGAGATTGTCAATAAAGTTATCATGAATGTGGAGCCACTTTCAGAAATTATCTTACCACAAATATAGAATTGCAGAAATGCAGCTTACCACCCAGGAAGAAATGTACCTTGTCTGTAGCTAGTCATTGAAATGAAGTCTCAGATTTAGAGCTTGCAACAATAATCCTGTTTCACATGTCTGGGAGTCATATGCAAAAATTGACATTTCTCTAAGTTCATCTTTGAAAGTTCCTGCTTGGCAAATAATTTTTGCAGATTTTCCCTTAATGAAGTGAGTGTGTTTGACATTATTAGAGAGACCCCATTTCTTTTATAGGTAAAGTGTTCATTTAGATATTAAACTCTAAAAGTTAGATGACTGTGTTCACTCAAAATCTATGTAGGTACATATGTACATCTATCTACATACCAGGCTACCTACCTATCATCTATCAATCCATTATCTATCTATCTATCGACCGATCTACCATATACTTTGTCTGTGGGGACATTTTTAAAAAAAGAATCAACTGGTCATAATCATGGTTTTCTTCTTTGCTATTCTCTTCTTTTCACCAGATATTAGCAAATTCCTATCAGCATGACTATTAAATCTAACAAGTTACACAGGGGCAACATGCCTCTGTCTATAAAACCACATACCTAGAAGCTACTGCGGAGAACAAATTACAGTAATCCACTCTTTTCAAGGAAACTAAATGTTTTATCCTAGGTAACACAGCTAGAACAAAAATTAGGGCCTAGCTCCTGTGACTTCCGGTTCACTTTCGCCTGGTTGAATTCGTTCTCATGCATTCTTTCTCAATAAACATACTTTCTTCTAAATACCATTGTTGCCTTGACATTTACAAAAATACCTAGAAACTGTATAAATATTCTTAATGAATTGAGTTCACATTTCCAGTGCATTTTGGTATTTATTGGTTCAATATTCTCCCCAAGACCAGTAAGAACAGTTTCCCTCAAATGTAGAAATTTAATTTTCTTCTACTTCACATTCAAAATATGGGCACAAAAGACTTAAAGGGAGGATCAATAAATACATGTTGAGCAAATGTGCTGAATTAATCATAGCCACACACACAAACCACTGTGCTTTAACATATGCGCTCATCTCATTTTCTGGCTGCTTTCTCTTATAACACTGTTTTATTTCTTATTCTTACATATATTGCCATAAACATAATATCTAGAACACGGCTGACATTTTGAAATCAAGAAGAGATATCAAGATGGCATTTGACAAATATTTTAAAAGTAAAATTGTGTTTCATGTTATATGTTTGTATACATAAAAGTTTACATTATTTAAAGTAAGTTCTATGCATATTGAACACATGTATAAATGTGTATTGTATGCTTAGATGTGCATAGCTATTCCTTTCAAAAGTATCTTTTTCTGGGGGGTATTTTTAGTTTTTGAGCAAACATTTTCTTGTTCTAAAGAAAAAAAAATAAAATCAGTAATGAATATCTGAAGTGTGCCTAAAACAGGGTTGAAATTTTGAAGTCTGAGACAATTAGTATCTGCTCAGACATCTTGGGTACTTAAAATTGTACGATAGGAATTTTTGTTTGGAAGAGTCACTGGGCAATTGTCTTAATCATGTGTCATTGCTATGACAGAAATACCTGATGTCCACAACTTGAGGGAGGAAAGATTTACCTTATTTAGCTCACAGTTTCAGAGGGTCTTGGTCTATTCATAGGCAGCTAATAATGGTAGAAGCATGTTGCAGAGGCATAGCTGGAGAACTGTCCGTGGCATGCCAGACAGGAAGACAAAGGAAGGTCGTAGGACAGAGCTATCCTTCTGGGCCTTGTCCCAGTGACCCACCCCTTCGAGTCAGGCCCCGGTGTTCTGGTCCTTCTAACCAGGCCTCAAGTCTTAACAGCACAAGACTCCACAGGTATTTTACAACATTCAAATATGTGAGGTATTTGGGGATGTTACAGATCCAAACCATAACAGCAGGGTAATTTAGATTTCCGATGCAAAACTTCTGGATAGTTGGGAGGCTGAGAGGTGTCCCATACATATCATGAGTCTCTGGCCTTCTTGTTAATTTTTTGTTCTTTCAAAGTTAATTTGGTGGTCTGGGTCGGAGTTTTTTCATCTTTTGACAAATCCTTTATGGAAATAATATAGCTCCATTTTAAACTTGCAGAGTTCCAAAATATTTTCTAAATATGTTAGGACATTTTTGTTGACTGATAAAGAAACAAAGTGGAAAGAGGAAAACTAACTGAGAAATAATTCAGTGTCATTGAAAGTGTTTGCTTTATAAAGTAGGTTGAAAAGCATGATTTAATTTTCAAACAAGCTCACACACACAGAGACACACACACACACACACAGACACACACACAGACACACAGTTTCTTAGAAAGAGGTTTCTGAAACTGAGACAACATAGAGAAATGGTTACACATCAGTCTACCTCTGATGCATTCAATCACTGTCAACACCTCATTTTTATGAATAGTAAATTTACTTCCCAATTAAGCACAGTGGGGATAAAGACAGTGCTAGAATTTAAACAACAATCTATCACCTGACTAGTTGGAATGCAGGAAATAGAATCAGCAGATCCTACTGGACCTGGGGTAGGACTAGCTGACCTCCTAGGGTGGAAACATAGGAGTAGATATCCAGTTCTCTTCCTCTTCGCCCTTGGTAATATTTTTTTCAAAGAAGAATCAACTAGGTAGAATCACTGATTTTCCTCTTTGCTATACTATTTATTCTCTTTACCCAGCTATTAGCAAAGCCCTATCAGCATGACTCCATTAAATCTGATAGTTTATCAGCAGAGGTAACTCGCCTAGTCAAGAAGTAGTGAGCCCTAGGAATGCTACAAACCAAAGCTGGCAGATTCTCTCCTCATCTTTTTGCTATGTCTAGCGAAATTGTGTAGCACGTTGACAATCGGGATAGAACACTTCCTGACTCTATTTTGTGTGTCTCTGTCCCTGAAGACTTTCTTTTTCCTACCTGAATCTCCTTTATATAACCTGACTGCTGCATGAGTTTTAAAAATTATTGCTTTGGCATTTGAAATTGATAATCTAAAAAATAAAAACAGAAGCGAAACTCCATTGTGGCTCACGTAACACCCAGAATAGAACTTCCTGTTTACATCTCTGTGGTTGCTGAGTTTTAATTTCCTATCACTTCAGTGACTGAAAATTATGCTACATACTAACAACTGTTGATCAATTTACAATGCTTAGTCTTTTTTAATTATTTTGCTCATCTCTACATATCTCCTAGGTTTTAATAATTTGTGGTTTATTTATTGATTTATTTTTTGAGACAGTGTCTTGCTCTGCCCAGGCTGGTCCTGAACTCACGATGGAGTGCAGGCTGGCCTCGGACTCAAGGCAATCCTCCTGTCTCAGCCTTCTAAGCCCTGGGATTACAGGTGTGTGGCTGCCACAACTGGCTTATGTGATGCTGGGGAATTGAGCCCAGGTACTTAGCGCTTGCTAGGGCAGCGCTTCAACTGCTGAGCCATTGCTCCAGCCCCTATTTCTTGTTTTGTCTCACTTGTATTTACTTGTTTCTCAGAACTGTCAAACTTGAAGTGTCAAAGTGGAAGAGAGCTGAAAATGGAACTCTGAAGAGATTTCGTTCTTTCCAGACTTTTAATCTCTGACCTCTGGATAACAGGTAGTTTTAAAAATTTGCCTATAAAGAATTATGAAGATGGATCTTTAAAAATAGTCGGTGAAATTCAGGGGAGGATCATTTATAAGCAATGCTTGAATTTGTCACTACATGGTATGTACTTTGGATTTTGCCATGAATTCAGTCATTTCTACGATGGTATTATACACTTGACACAGTAGTGTATATTTCATGGTGTTTTGAACTCACCCAGGGAAAGCCGAAAGCCGTCCAACAAAGTGAGAATGAAAAATTAGAACTGAAATACATTATGAATGTGTTATATACCTGACAAATTCAGCGAAAAGTTCATGAGAAACATATGAAATTTCTCCTAAGAACTTCTGGTATATCGCACAAGATGAGAAGGAAAGTTAGAGGTTATAAGACAACAGAAAAAAATTTAGAGGCATTACAATTATGTCATTCACTCCATTCTTTACATAGATTTTGTGGATTTGGAAAGTGGATATGGGAATAATGACAAGGAGGGAAATACACATTATCAAATGCAATATGCAAATGCAGCAATCCCTCAAACTGAATGTCATTATGCATTGTGAAACAAAAAGGAATAACTTTGGAGAAAAATAAAGATATAGTTTTCTCCAAAAAAGATAAAAAATATGCTTTTCCTTTGGCCAATAGTTACGCATATTGGATTTCTTTGAGGAGCATTGCTGGGTGGGGGTATGATATTTTCTCATTTGTAAGAGATACATAAATATTTAAAGCAGCAGAAGCAGAGGAGATCCCAGAAATAAACCAGGCACATACAACAATCCTTACAGGTGCATCTTTGCTTTTGATGAAGGGATTAAGAATGGACGATGGGAAAAGGGAATCTTCTCCAGCAGCTGGTGATAAGAAAGGTGGACACTGGCATGAAGGAACATGAAAGTGGATTCATACCACACTAAAAATCAACATGACTCACCCAGATGCTTTGCTAATCATTGTGCAGATCCAAGTCCATTATGTTGATCCACAAAGCTTAAACACCTGCCTCAGGCAAAGGAAATAACCAGGAGATGGAAGAGCAAGCTACAGAATGGAGGAGAATATTTGCAACCCTCGTATCTGGTGAGTGGTTAGCTTCAAGAACACACGAGAAGATCCTATGAACCAGTGGCTAAATAACCAATCGCTAATTTAAAAACAGGCTAGGGACTAGATGAACATTTTTTCAAAGAAAAGGTATAATGGCCCACAAGCATATGAAAAGATGCTCAATATCACTAATCCCCAGGGAAATTAAATTATAGTCACAGTAAAATTACACCTCACACCTGTGAGGACAGCCACTTTCAAAGGAAGGATAAAAATTCCCGAGAAGGACATGAGTTGTAACCTCTTGCATTGTCGGTGAGAATGCAAAATGGCGCTATCTCTATGGTAAACGACATTGGAGGTTCCTCAAAAAAAAATGACAGTACATTTATCACGTGAGTGAACAATCCTACATCTTACTATTGATCCAAAAGTACTGAAATTGAGGTGTCAAATAGTCATCGGCACTTTCACATTCATTGCAGCATTAATCACAAAGCAAAAATATGGAAACAAGAGAATGTCCATCGACAGAAAAAAATTGTGGTGTAGGCTTACAGTAAAATATCGGTCAGCCTTAAACAATTCTGACATATGTGACTGTACAGATAAATCCAGGAGAAATTATGTTAAGGAGTATACTTGCCACAGAAAGTCAAATGCCATATGATTGTTTTGTACATGGTCTTAGTCAAAGTTGGACACAGGGCAAAGCACACTGGTGGCCATGAGTTCAAAGGAAAGGGGTCAAAGGGAATTAGAGTTGTATGAATGTGATTTTAAGATGCAAGACTAAAAAGCCCCAGGTATATGCTGTGTAATACCGTGCCCATGGGCAGCAATAGTGTACCGTGTACTTAAATTAAAGGGCTACATTTTAGATAAAAATTTCTGCCATATTAACTAACTAAATAAACAGATACATTTTCCTTTTACATGAGAGAATAGTGAGATCCAGCACAGGTCACAGTGGTTAAGTGTATAATGGAATATTATGTATTCTATTCCAGCTAAAATGGAACCAAATCCAGGCAAATTATTTTGGTCAGTGTAGACAAAGGCCATACATGTGTGGCAAAACTTGTTAAAATGGGTGAATAATGTTTATTGGCATGCTCTTGCTAGAGACCTACTGAGGAGGAGTGAAGTATTCTGGATTTGAGAAGACTTGAATTGACAGTCAGTGCTTTGAAAATATTTAAAGAATCACCTATTTGTAAAAAAAAAAGTCTTATTTCATAGTATATCCCTGAGTCTTGCAGAATGCAGAAGTGAAAGTAATTAAAGTTGGTGACTTTTCAATGGAAGCACAGTGGTCACTACACAATTTTTTAACCTTGTAGTCACACATTTTACTGTTTTGCTCTTTATTTTACTATTATAAATGTACTGCATGCCTTGCCTGATTGAGCACATATTCTCAACTTGTAACTTTGTCTTTTTTACATAAAGGTTATAAATACTTATGCCTCAAAACATAATATTGCAATACAGTATTTTAAACATTTAAGTATAAATGCAGTCATATCCAAACTTCTATTTTGTAGACTAGAAAGTTGCCTGTGTCTGTGACAGGTGCATCTTACGTGACATCTTCCCGTGCCTAACTGTCTGCAACTCCATCATTAAATAAGCCCTTTCTAAGTGAAAGCGCTGCTCCCTGCAGGTATCTCATTAAAGTCTTATCAATCAGAATTCTGTTAGCAAAAGGTAATTTATTCTTTTTTGTCCGCATTGACAATTAGAAACCAGAGAGCAGAGGAAATAGATTTTGTTTATTTTTAGCCAATGTGGAGAAAAGGAAAAGTTTAGTTTCTAGGTATGGATATAAAGGTCATTAGTTTTTCTTGAGCTGTGTTTGGGAAGAGGATAATATTCTCAGTTAAAAGATTCAAGGAACAACTGTAACCGCAGCAAACCACTCTCATCCTCTTTTGTCATACTGAGATCCACTTCCAGTGACATGGGGTAAATATTTGAAGAGACAGAAAAAAATATCATTGCCGACTTTCATGGTGATTATTGTCTAATATGGGTAAAGAAAAATAAATATGATTATTATAAAACTCCCACATCTCTACACAAGAACAGAAGTACACATGCATGTTTCGATCTTTTCTTACGTACTCGGATTTCACTTGTTCTTCTGCAAGATGCAATATGCTGGGTTCCCCTGCTTCACTGTATCCAGAAGTATTTTATACATTTGGTCTCATCAGAGTCCTAGGACTTCCTCCTCTTCCTAAGTCTAGAACAATCAAGAAAGGGGGAAGGAAAGAAGGAAGGAAGGAACGATTTCTTGTCATTATATCACATGATCAATATTCAAAGATATCCTTTATTACCCATGAGAATTAAGTGAATATTTGGGGCTTTTCTGCGACCTTCTTTTCCCGTCTCCCAGATGCTCTCCAGCGTCCTACCATTAGGTTCAGCGGCACTCTGCTGACTGGATTCTAGTCTACAAATGCCTTCAAAAACCAGAACCCATAAACCCGAGTGCCCTGTTGTCTGCACATGTGATGGTAACATGGCCAGATTTGAGCTTTCCAGCTTCTCTCCATCTTTATCCCCATTAAAAAGTCCTTCCGGCACACCGCAACCTTCTTAAAATATTGCAGACACTCTAGACTTTCTAAATGCACCTGTAGGTACTGTTATGTGACTTGCTTTGTTTCTCATCACTGTGACGTGTTTCTGTGAACTGATCACACTGACTGTGACAATAAGATGTCACAGTAATGCTTGCGACGGTGCTTCTTCCTTTTATAACACTTTGTGTGTAGTTGTGACAAGTTGCACTTCTCTAGATCCACATGACATTATTTGATTCTCCACAACCCACGCTTCCCTTGGATACAGTTAATCTGATGAGGGTGTAGCATCTCTCTCTCTCTCTCTCTCTCTCTCTCTCTTGCTTCTTAAAACATCCATACTATTTTATATATTGCTTGATATATAAAAATTGCTCCGTATGTCACTGAACGATTTAATGAATGTAAAAGAAAATTGAAATTAGTTCTTCGACTTTATTACATGCCTGACGTCAGTTCTGGAAAGAGGGGAAATTTTCAGGGAATCTCAGCAAAGGATCCATTTTTAAATAAAGAAGTAAGCTCTTTAGATTATAAATATGAGGCACAACTTATTCACGAGTATATGAGGCAGTTCCCAGAGCAGGAATGATAGACCGCCAACACTACACTGTTGGAACAAGATGCCTAGTTGTGATTTCAGTGCATGCTGTTTTTTTTTTTTTTGTCTATGATTCCAAAAATTTGTTTGAGGATTGGTGATTTACACTAAAGATGAAGACAATAATTTTTTTTTTGTAATAATCATTGGCAGATTGCCTGGAATAAAGTCAAGGAATGCCTGAGGCTCAATTGCTGCCTAGCACTTAACATGGAAACGAAACATTTGAATTCAGGAGTGGCTGGATGTGAGAAGTGACCAAAAGACAAACTATTGACACCAGAATGGAAATTAATCACTTTGTCTGTAGCACTTAAAATAATGAACAACATGTTTGTGTAATGAAGGAACCCAGTGAAAACCGACATAATGAAATCTTTACTGGAGTAGACATTGTGAGAAGCTAAACATAAAATTTACATTCTAAACTGAGTTGCTTTAGAGTACTTTCTCTTTAAAATCAATATAAAACAGGCTATAAAATTTAGATGCATGCCCACCAAAAATTCAAGAGATTAATAGAAAGGATCATAGCCATCATGCACGAATCATTTAATATCTGCTTTAATTTCATATCAACGTATGAAGGAAGCACTTTCATTTTCTCAGGATCACAAGTAAGAAATCTGACTCTGTAGAGAGATAAGAAATGTGTCCCGAATTACACAGGTACCAAGAGGCAGATCTGGGTCTTAGATACGGGGACTTTTATTCCTGCTTCCATGTTTTCAATTAATATATTTATATAAACTTCCTCTTAGGCTATTAGACTAAAGTTTCTAAGTTTGCTTTTGTTTTTGAGGTTACTTTACAAAATACCTTCATTTTTTGTTGAGTAAAAGTTTGATTATTTTATTGAAGATCATCTTCAATCCTCCAGAAAGATCTCACAGAATAGAATCTGTGCTATTGGGTGATTGAGAGCGCCTCTCCACCAAGTTATTGTCATTGGAATAGTTTTCTTTTATAATGACAATTTACATACAGAACTGGGTGGTCCAGTGTAACAGACGTTTGAACAACTCTTTGAAGCCACTCTAACAGATTTTATTATAACTTGTGTCTGTTTATCTCAATATTTATGATATTATAGATCTTATTTTTCAAAAATCCCATTTCGGTGTAGGGAATCAGTCTGCATATTCAGGTCCATTTCATCCCAAAGTTTCTTTAGGACTAATTATGGTGTCTCTCTCTGTGTGTGTGTGTGTGTGTGTGTGTGTGGTGTTTGGAGTTAATAAGCTTAGATACTTGGGGGGAAAACAGAGGAAAGATTGTACCACAGATAATTAATAAAAATCAATTAGTTTGTTAATGAGTACTTTGTCAGTACCCAAGGTGGCAGAAACCAGCTGGGGAAGGAAATCCCGATCCCTGAGTAGGACATTTGGAACACTTGAGTCCTGCTGAGAATTCGAGAGGAAATAGCTCGGAGAAGCACTTGTTGGGTTGAAACTGGCTAAATTTTCTCTTGAGATTGCAGCTGCTCTAGCTAATAAATCTAGTAAGAAAGTGATTCACCTTTAGTGTATGCCATAAGACATTTTCTGGGGCCTTAAGTACATTGCTCACTGCCCTGTATTAAAAACAAACTCATAGTTGTAAATGTCAATGACTAAGAACATTAGAGCCCTGCATCTTTCTTGTATTAGAAAAGCCGGAAGCGCCCATTACCTCTTCTATGACTTTTTACATTGTATTTATATAAATGGCAAAAGTCAAACATGAGCTGACGGGGAAACACAAAATCTGTCTTTCAACGGTCCTTGGACGCAAAGGCAGAAAATTCCAAAGACATAATTGACCTTCAGAGAGTTCTTCAGAGCAGCCCGTTCTTTCTCTGTTAATTATACTTTTGTTAATATTATTCTTTCTCTATTTTAGGTAATTATGGATCGTATATGGAAGTAAGGGACAGAAGATGATTTGCATGGAAAAAAATTAAGTATTTCAGCTTACTACATAGTGAGTATTTAATGCTATCAGTTTCCACTTCATACACCTTTCTTTACAGAATTGAGGAAAAAGATTGGAAGTATCTGAGAAGCTAGTAGCTTTTGTATGAATGTCATAGACAGTTTTTTGAAAATAGATTGTACATGTTTCCTGTAATTGTTTAGAATGTTCATTTGACCTTTAAAAAGTCTCACTTTAGATCTCATTTTAAAGATAGTTTTGCTATGGATGACTATAAGAAGTGTTTCATATTAAGTTAGGTGAAATCACAATGTGGGATAAGATGTATCAATGTTTATTAAAATTTAGTTTCATAACTCCTTATGAGATGGATAAAGGGTAAAATATGGTTGATTTAATTTATTTAGGTAAGTAAATAGAAAATACAGTTCTTTATCCCCAAAAGTTCTAAGGAGAGCTCACAGGTTGGTTGAGGAAAAGCACATGAAATGTGAAGAAACAATTTTTTAGGTACCTTTAGACCATTTTAGCCCAATAAGTAAGTTAGTGTTTTCCCCTCTCAAATCTGCATTACTAGTTTCCTTTTCAATAAGCACAACTATGTGCTTAAAAACTGCATTTGGACAAGCAGTAAGGGGTTTCTACACTCTTAAGTAAATCAGACTGATTTCCTTCCTAACTCTCTCTTAATATTAAGATATCTCCTCTTTCTCCTCTAGTACATTTTTAATTTCCTAGGAGGCATCAGTAATAGTCTCAGTTCTATGACCTCACATTTCTTTTAATGCGCAAGATTTCTCAAATGTCCTGGCTGCTGGGTAGATGTGAAATGTAGCTACGGCTTCTTTCAGAATACATGAAAATTGGAGAATGCATCTTATATTAATCTTTGGAATGGAGGTATTCAGACACACAAAGGAGGATTTTCTGTGAATCTGAATTTTTATAATACACCTGTTATTAGATTTATCACTCTCTATTTAACCTTCACAAGTCTATCAAGAAATTGAGTACCATTCTTCATATCCATTAACTAGTGAATTTTTATCAACCAAAAGGAAGCAGTTTTCTTGGAAGATGTTTTCTAAGTTTTGGAAGTAATATGAACCCAAAGGGATAAAGTGGTCCAACCTGTTGGGATAATTGTGGTTGCTACTGTGCTCCAGTCAGAAATACATAAGACCATTAAAAATAACAAAGATGCTTTAAACTCAATATCGCATAATTAAGATATAATGAAGAAAATTAAACTTTTTAGATTTTTTGAATGGAAAAATTTATTTTAGATACTATAGACTTTTATATAAGCAGTATCTGGTTTTACACCTTTCCTTTAAAAATTGAGGTCCGAAATGACTTATTAGTATTGTTAGACTTAGGACCAAATAGATGGAATCTGGAATTCCAATGTCTAGTTCTAGCATTAATTTTTTTGAGATAGTCTGGAGAAAGTATACATTTTGACTTGAAGAAAGGTCTAAAAAAGTTTCAGGAGCGCTTGGATCCAGGAGGTTGGGCTACTCAATATTTTAATGTGCCATTTGTAACGTCTCTAAATCTTACTGTCATGGTTTGGATCAAAACTGTTGGCCAAAGGACACAACTGTGGAAGGTGAGTCAATCATGAAATTAATTCATCGATCTCACATGATGCTAAGAGGTGAGCCTTGACCCAGGGGTGGGGCAGAGTACCATAGAACTGGGACATGGCCTGGAAGGATCTATGCTAGCTTCCCCTCTGTCTGTATCTGTTTTTCTATCCCTCTGTCTTTCTTTCTCTCTTGTCTTTCTGTCCTCTCACGCTGTGAACAGTTTCTCTCTGGCTAGGCCTCTGCCAAGTCCTTCCACTATTGCCAGCCACTCATGAATGTACTGAGACATTCTGAAATACACCTTTCCTTTCTAAGGTGTACTGTTGGGTATTGTGACCCGGTGGCAAAACAGTAATTAAGACACTTTCTACTGTGGTTAACCTGAACATAAGGATGATGATTTGCCTGCTTCATTGGTTTACTGTTTTGAGTGAAACAAATTGGTATATAGATATGAGTGTGTGCATGTATGTATATGTATATATATATATTTCTCACCTGCCTAGTACATAGTAAGTACTAGATAAGCATCCACAAGTTAAATTGTGTAATATTTTTATGCACTCACACCCTATTATACAAATCCTTAATTTGGAAAAAATGAAGGAAACATGCTACAGGAAATATCTGTTCATTTATGTGATGGTAGATTATATATATTATTAATTCGTCAAATTTTGGAAGTCTTAGAACTGATTAATTTTGGTCCTGGAAATTATTTATACAGAACGGTCTCTACCTTTCATCATGTTTTAGTTGAAGATATAGAATATATGTTTAAATGAATAGCCAAAATATAAAATGATTAGAGATATGAACCCTTCAGAGAAGGTATTTCGACTTGAAGGAAGGTCTAGCAAAGCTCTGGTAGTGCTTGAAGCATCACTACGGATGTTTCTGATGACGGAAGAGGAACATGCATCCTCATCAGAGAGAAAGAGCGGAGCGGCGGTGCCTGCAGCCTTTCTGTGCAGAGGCCAGTAGAGAAGAGCGGTTCTCCCGGGACGTGCTCAGTCTGCTGCTGAAGGGAGTAACAAGTGGCGGAGGCAAAGCGCAGGATCGTGCCGACAGCCTCGGTTCGGCAGATATCACATCGCTTACATTCTGTAACCAAAGACAGTCATGTGACCAAGCCATGAACCCCTGGGAATCAACACAGTACATATCTTCTCTCTTGTTTTCTCTCTCCCTCTTTCTCTCATAATACTGAGGATCAAGCCCCTAGTCTTCATACTGAGATACGTTCCCACTCACACTCCTATCTTTTTCTTTTAATTGATTTTTAGACAGGGTCTGCCTAAGTCACTAAGTTGTTCAGGCTAAGTTTGAACTTATGATCCTTCCTGCCTCAGCCTCCCTGAGCGCTGGGACTCTACGTCTGTGCTACCAACCCAGCTATATCCTACTTTGGAGAAGTCTCATGACCTTGGGTTGGGCATTATGTGCCCTCCGGAAAGGAAGACAGTGAACAAACGTGGACAGCAGTAGTCACTATCACCAGCTTGAAGAGATCCGTGGAAATCTCGGTGTGTTTGGGGTACACGGAGGCTGCCCGAACCATGTGAGAACAGGAAGATAAAAGGTGAATGCTGTTGCCTCCTGGTGGTGAAATGCCCTGTGCCTCAAGGCCGTTGACCTCACCCATGATCAGAAGCGCCGACTTCTGATCCTCACTGAAGACTAGAGAAAAAACCCTGAACAAGGAGAAAATGGAGATGTGGAAGTTAAGCCACGAGGGTGGTGATCAGAAAATTTTATAAAATAAATTCAAGCTGGCTGTTGAAGAAGGTAGAAGCTGCAGACTGAAACTGGCCGCAGTAGGCAAGGAATAAGATGGGAAGAAGTATAGTTAGGAGGCTTTGATCGAATGAGCTGAGGCGTATCAGCAGAGAAGACCATGAAGTTTTTCTCTCAAGGTCAGAAGTGTGGGGAATTTATGGGAAGTTGCAGGGGATGGGACTTCTGAGTTGACTTCATAAAGAGAAATATGAACAGTGAGGGGCATCTTAGTAAAGGGAGCAGTGTGTGGGCATGCATAATGGCGGTAAGAAGCACGACGTGCTCAAGTATCACAAGTTCAAGGCCCATCTGGGCAACTTAGCCAGACCCTGTATCAACATAAAATACAGGAGAGACTAGGGATTCTGATGAGTGGTGGAGTGGCCCTGGGGACAGTCCCTGGTATTGGAAAAAAAGAAAGCACGCCATATTCAGATATTTTCAGGTAGCTGTGAGAATTGGTAACCATAAAACAGGAGGAAATAGTCATCCAAGTATATTTGCATCTTTAAATTATTAACCATTTTCTTTCTATTTTCCATCTCAGTTTATCACAAAGCAATATAATTAAAAACACCAGATAGTTATGGCTTGGATCTGAATGTGCTCCAAAAGCTTCATGTATTTGGATACTGAGGGTTATCTATGGATTTCACATGCTGTTAGGAGATGAGGCCTGGCCGGGACAGTCAGATCACTAAAGATGTAGTGGAACCTTGAGGGAATGAAGATCACTAAGGGTATGGTCTGGAATCTTCCACGCCTGGAAGGGTACACTTCTGCCCTGGCGCTCTCCAAGCCCTGATCTTTCCTCTTCTGATGTCTACATTTTCCTCCAGCTAGGTCTCTGCTGTGCGCTTCCACCTTCCACTGCATGCCAACCCATGCATGGACTGAGACCTTCTGAAACTCTGAAAGATAAACAGTGTTATGCCCCAGCAAAGAGAAAGTGAATACAGCAGAGACATAGAAAGTCTTTACTTGCGTTTCTCTGACGGTGACTCAGTCCATCCATGGCTTGGCCTGTAGGGGTGGAAGAACATGGGAGAGACATAGCTGGAGGAAAACTGCTCACATCATCGTAAGGATGCCAGTGAAATGGGCCAAAGACAAATGCCTTATTTTGTAGACGTGTGTCCCTCTTATAAAACTCACAAAAATAATGACAAAAAAGGCCCCAACGTGAGTGACATGATAGGAAGAGGGGCAATGGGTGAGCCCCTGAAAAGTGGGGACATAGATGGTCATTGATTCCCCAAACTCCATGTCTCTAGTGTGTTATAGAATTTGGAAGTCATATATCTACATATACATGCATATACATAGGTATATATACACATACACATGTATGTGTGTGAGTATATATATGTGTGTAAATTTAAAAAAGAATTCTAAAATAAATATTAATTGGTTTAACTCAGTAAGATTTTTAAAAAGTAAAAATCAGTGTAAATTCATGAAGTAAGTTCTTAAAATGGTAAAATTATTATAAGGAAGCATTAATTCTATACATTTTTATTTCTATTATTGAATATAAATCTTTGGACATTGGTCTCACTTTTGCTTGTAATTTTCGAGACGCTCACCATACTCACAGTAGAAGAGAGGCTGCAGCTGCACATTTAGGTTAGCACTGGTGACGAGTGCTGTGTGTCTCTATTAAATTACTCTTTAGGATTTTGTGGATCATTTCGTGTTCGATGTAGTTGATGCAATCAGAATCAATATTAGTACTGTAAATATCACATGCTCTTCCCATCTCATGCTAACATAAATCACAGACTAAAATTTTATAAGGGGAATATTGTTAAAATGGATCTTCAGAGGAGAAGGACGGCTGCCTCACTTGCTCACAAATGTGCAAGTCAGCCAGGTCCTAATGGGCTTGCTACCAGGTAGAGTCAAATTATCAATTTACCATTCTCGGAAACTCAGTTTGAAGAGTTAGCTAATTGCTACTAACTTTTCAAAGTCTAATCACAGATAGTTCCAAGCACTTAATTACAGGCCATGTACCATCCATTCGTTGATTCAAAATACCTTTCCTTAGGATGTTGTGGTTTTTCCACATGTTCGAAGCCACACTCAGGAAGTACTATGAGAGAATACTGTATAGCAAGTACTGTATTAAAGTAAGGAAGAGCAAAATTTTGGATCCTCATGAATGTAGGGGACCTGGACTAGATAATTTTATGCACTTGCAGTGGTGATCCATCTCCAGATCCCATTATGGACACTGTGAAACAGGGTTTCTGAGGTGATAGCAATTTCTCAGGTGGCTCTTGTTGTGAAGTAAGGCTTGGAACAACCGCCATGATCCATCTGTTCTTGCTCTTAATTTCTCTTTTTCAAATATGGTCCATAGAGATTTCTCATTTCTACTTCCTGGTGGCTAAGGTCAAATTTTGTTTTAATTCTAGCTCTTTTTTTTAAGTTTCTGTGATTATCTGAGAACTAATTGTAAAGTTGGATTTATTGCAAGTTGGGAAGAGCCCTGGTCTCTGTAGTACACGTGCCGATGCTATCTACTGCAGAACCACTGGGCAGGTGAAGGTCTGATCTAAGACGAATGTATAACAAGCACTTACATGTCACAGGTGAATTTTGGTGCCTGTGCCAAAATACAGATTATATTTCACTCTGGTATATAATAAGTAAACTGCATCCACAGAACTATCCTAAATCCATAAGATTTCATAAGTTTCAAAATTCAGAATTGGCTATTAGGCAGAAATAAAGAATTTGACCCTTAAAAGATCACAGGTGGCACAGGTCTGTTATCCCAGCACCTTTGGAGGCCGAGGCAGGAGGATTACAAGTTTGATCCCAGATTAGGCAATTTGACAACTAGGTAAGGCCCTGTATCAAAATAAAACTAATAGTAAAAGAAAGGCCTAAGAGTGTGAAGTGCTTGGGTTCAGTATCCAGCACTCCCAACAGCAACAATGACGACAACAGCAACAGCAAACAAAAAATAAAGAAGAAATATGCAATGTGCACTCCACGACATACACAGAAAAGTTGTGTGTGTGTGTGTGTGTGTGTGTGTGTGTGTGTATCTTTCTATTATTGGTTGAAATCAATTTTTTAATCAAATGAATCTGAGTCAAACTTGGGTCGATGAAAATCTGTTCATTTTTGGGTGTGGAGAGTTCACAGCTAAAAGATTGTACATATGTAATAGCCACGAATAGGGTAATTGATCTGAAATGCAGGCTTTTATGTTTTAAATTTTTATTTCATTTCTCATTCATTAACTATTTTATTGAGACTTTCTGTATATTTGAAAACTGCTGTGATTCTATGTAGTCACTTTTTCTTTCATTGGTATTAGGGATTGAATCTGGAGCGTTTGCACTGCGCTGTGTCTCCAGCCCTTTGCCTTTTTTTTAAAAAAAAATTGAGACAGAGTTTATTAATATTAACAAGTAGCTAAGTTGCCTAGTTGAGCTTGAACTTGAAATCCTCCTGCTTCAGCTTTCCTGAGTGCCGAGATTGTTTTCTTTCTTTCTTTCATTTTGGTTCTTAGTTTTTTCTTTCTTTCTTTCTTTTCTTCCTTCCTTCCTTCCAAATAGTGACATGATCTGAATTGTATTTTTAACTTGAAGAGAAATCGCCTTACTCATCAAAACATGCAGATCATTTCACCAGCGATATCTGGCTTTCACCTGGTTCATCATT